>VWZN01013565.1:7348-93740 GCA_013396955.1 Regulus satrapa | reverse complement strand
GACAGCAACGTACAAGTTCAAAATCAGCTTCTCATCATGGCTTTGAATGTTGCTCCTGTAAGAGATACAAAATGGCTGACATTAGAAGTGTGCAGGCAGTTTCAGAGGGGAACTTGTTCACGCTCTGATGAAGAATGCAAATTTGCACACNGTAGTGAAAATGCTACTACATCATAGTGAAAGTAAAATAGGAAATGATGAGTGATTCGTTCTTGGTATGATGTATATTGGAACAAATGTTGTTTATCGTAATGTCTGTTCACTGAAGCTTTTAAGATTTCTTTCTAAGGTTTTTTTTCTTTTTTTTCAAATGTCACTATGTTGTTTACAAAAATTGCATGTGGCTGTGGGATACAGAATTGGTTGCAGCTGGTAGGACAATTGTATTCTACTGGGTACATTTTATGAATTATAATTGTTTCATGGTAAATGAAAATACACAGTGGCACAATACTGTGCAATTCCCAGAGTCCTAAAGAAAAACGTCATGTGGAAAGAGTGCAGATTTTTTCATTTAGATCAACAGAAGTGAGAAAAAGCTGTCTATTACTTCAGATTTGACACAAGGTTGTTTATTCCTGGTATTGGAGACTCAGGTAAATTAATAGCATTGGTAATTGCACGCATGGATAGTGCAGATATGAGCATAAGTTTCAGAAGAGCAAAGGGATTCTCTTCTTTGGAGGATATTTAGCAATTTTGTTGTTAGGGCATCAACTTCTTCTGACTTCCTAATGACATCAGGCATGCTTTAGAAAAAATTGTTTTAAAAAGTTTTGTGAAAATAGTTCATGTACTGCCTAAAAGAAGATTAATGACCCCCTGGGATTTGAGAAGTACACAGTGTTTTCCATGATGATGTATTTGTGTCCTCGTGTCAACAGAAGGAGAAATCTTATTTCATATAAATAATTAAAGGGTACAATTGAGAATTTCAGATTTTGTTTTGAAAGTTTTACTTATGGCTTTATCTTCTGGGCATGGGAGAATGTCTTGGCTTGCTATTTTAGCTCTGAGGATCAAAATTTCAGTTACCAACAACTCTTTTACTGTGAAAACATCAGGCTGAAAGATAAGAAATCTCAGCATGGTTTATTTCTATTATAATTTTTTTTTGTATACAATGCAATATATTGTGCTAGGAATCTGGCTTCTGTTTTGTCTCATTTGTTCTTTTCTTTTGAAGATTTAGAAGACAGTATCTCAGAGGAAATGTTTATGAGGGGGTTATGTTCTGTATATCCCTGTAAGCCACAAGAGCACCTTTGGAGTCATGGCAGTATGTCATCGAGGGCTATTAATGACCTTAATCCATGGATTACTGCACGATAAACTGTAACAGCTTCTTTGTAGATGTTCTTGTATATTGGTTGTCTGCCAATGGGATAATTTTTTTTTTTTAAACAAGCAGACTAGTGTCTGCAGCAAGTGGGCAATACTCTGATTTTACAAAAAATAAGCAGGTCAGCTGAAGGGGGTTTTATGTACTATTTTTATGTGTTGTGAAGTCTCGGGTCTGGGGCTGGGAGGCTGGGGATAAGCAGCAGTACTTGGTCACCCCTGGGCTGGCAGGACAGTGGCTCTGCAGTGAAAGAGGTGCTGCTGCTGCATCATCCTGGCCAAAGCAGTGATGCACCTGCCCTTGATGCCTGAGGACAGCATTGCTCTCCCTGCTAGTACTGGGCACTCACAGTGCAGTTGGCAGCTATTCAAGCTGGAGACTTTTGTTCGGGGATGGTTATTGTCTGCAAATAAAAACTGGAGTCACAGACTAAGCTAATAATACCATGAAGAGAAATCCTGAGGGATCACAGTGGATAACTTAGTGACAACCAGTATCACTGCTCAGTGGAGAGAAGTTCAAAATCCTGTTAAAAAATGTAGTTAAAGCACGCAGCCATGTTTTGACTTAGTGTGGGAGGGCATCTGTCCTGAAGCGCCAGCTCACTCCAGCCCAGCTCTGGTGGCTGAAGTGGTGCTGCTCTGTCCCCCTGCCCATCATTACCCTCTCTAATGCAGAAGAGAGCACGCACTGGTGCCTTCCACCTTGCATCTTCTACTTGAGTCTAATGGGTTAAATTGCTGGGAAAAGTGGGATTAAGAGCAAGAATTCAGATTGTGGCCTGAAGCAACAGAGTTGGAGGCATGGGTTTCTTCCCACCAACTCTGCTACAGGTTGGGGGAAATGCAATAGTGGGATGACCGTGCTTTCAACTGCAGCTCCTTGGCTCTGAGCACGAGGTGGAGTTGTGCATTTCCATGTGTTACCTGATCCTGCTGTGCACAGGAAACTGTTGGGATGACTGCAAGTGCTTGGCTGTGGGCTGTGCTTGCTGACTGGTGTCCTCACAGTCATTATCTTAGTTATTCAGAAGAGTGTTTGTAAATTGACATATCCACAGCAAGAATGTGTGTGCCTCGTTAGCTCAGTTTGCTTATATTGCCGGCTGAGGGGGTTTTTTTTGTTAGTCACATAAAACTATTGGATATGTAGCTTTTGGAAGAACTGGTGTTAATCATACAGTTTCAGAATAAGGCCTTGGCATTCAACAAGTGGGATGAATTTTCATGTAAATGAACAAGCAAGAACAGTCTAGAATTATAGATAAAATCAGAATTTAATTAAAAAAAAACAAGAGCTATTTTCCTTGCTGAACATTGAACCACAGTTTAATGCAGGCAATTATTTAGCATTTATTTACATAGCATCTAGAGCTCTGGAGACTTAGCCTTTTAGCTGTCTTGGTTTGGTATACCTGCTGTAAAAATAAATTATGCTGAGTCTCTAGATAAACATCTTTCTACCCAGAAAAGACAGATTTTTATTTTTTTTTAAAGTCTGTGTTGGAGTTACGTTACATTTATGTGGTGCCTGGTAGTTACAGCTGCTCCCTTAGAAGTCAGTCAAACACAAGATACAGGACTCTCAGACAGGCTCTTCTTTACACACTGATTGATCAAAAGAGCCCCTGTTCTGGATATGCTCCACATATGTTCCCCTGCATGCCGTCTTCTTTCCTGATTTCCAGAGCAGACAAGAGAGCAAGCTATCAGTATCTACCAGCTGGATCAGACTACCAGAGCACCAGTATGAAGCTGCAGAAAACAGTCCAGTGAAAAGTCACAAAAATGATGAAGAGACTGAAGCATAAGGAAAGATTTTGAAAAGTTTTTTCATAAGAAAAGTTTTTAGAAGAAAGTTTTGAGAGAATTTGGATTGTTCAGCCTGGAGAAGGCTCAAGGGAATCCAATCAATGCACATAAATACCTGCAGAGAGGGTGAAAAGAGGGCAGGGCCAGGCTCTGCTCGGTGACAGTGACAGGTCTGGAGGCAAAGAGCACAACCTGAAACACAGGAGGATCCCTCTGAACAACAGGGGGAATATATATTTATCTGTGAAGGAGACCAAGCACTGGCATAGGCTGCCCAGAGAGGTTGTAGAGTTTCCATCCTTGGAAATCCTCAAAAACTGTCTAAGATATAATCCTTGGGCAGTTGTCTCTAGGTGACCCTGCTTGAGCAGGGAGTTAGAGTAGATGCCATCCAGAGGACCTTTTCAGCTTCAACTATCCTGTGACTGTGTGACCAGAAACACCTTCACACAGACTTTCCTGTACTTTTAGGATTTTTCTAAGCTAGCAAAAGCTGGCCTTGGGACCAAAGGACATAATCCCAGCCAGGGACACTTGCCTCTGTGTCATACCATGCCCTCCTTTGTGCTCCCACTGCTGTCTTTGTGATTGTGCAGTGTACCAGTTTGGAAACATAAGTTGTTGCTGTAGTTGCTGCAGAAGAGAGCAGGGCTATGTGGCAACAGCAGAGCACTGAATCACTTTTGCCAGTGACAGTGCTGTGACCTTAGGCTGGCCTTCTGGAATAAAATAATTGCATCATAATCCAAATTTTCCTGTATTAAAGAAGTGTATTTGTACTTCCGGTGATACCAAGTAAAAAGTCAACAAAATGTAATGTACCCTGTTTACTTTTAACTGAGGAGGTGTTTTTTGGCTCCTGATACCTGTCCTTGCAATACTTGACTTTAAACCCAGCAAAAGTTGCAACAGCAACCCCTTGGACTGATTACAGCTCTGAGGAGCCAAAATGCTCATTGTGGAAGACTGTCTGGGCTCTGAATATCCTTCATCTGCGAGGTGCTCCAGGCTAGACAGAAATAGCTAAAGACTAATGAGCCTGGGTCAGATTCAGGCCAGAAACCTGCTGGTTTCAAGCCAGGTTCTGCTGCATGGGCTTCTGAGAGGCAGCTCAGCATTTGTTTCTCCCTCTCTGAAGGACAGAGTCTGCTCTGTTCTGAATAGGACATTTGTGGGGTTTTAGGAGAATGCAGGTGGATTATCCCTGTGCACCCCATTGATGGTGGATATAGCAGATGGACAGATGTGCACCCATTAGCTGGCCACAACATTGCTGCTAGCAATCAGGCTTCTTCCAGAAGAAGCCCCCCATGACTGGGTCACCAGTGTGGCCACACAAACACACCCAAAACTGTACTGGGCAAGTGACCTTGGTGAGCTTAATGTGAGGATCAAAGTGTCTCCAGGCTAATCTGAGTTCACTGTGCTCGAGGTGAATGAAGGGGACCTTTCCTGGCAGGGCCCTGAGCCCTGAAGGTGGGTGAAGATAAAAGGTGCTGAGGAAGCATTGCCAGAGTCTTGTCTGCTGCTGTAACCATCCTGAAACCTTCTAGGAGCACTCTCAGGCTCCCCTTTGGATGCCTTTGGAAGGGTCTGTGAACCTCTCTTAACACAAAAGTCTGAATTTCAAACTGCTTCATTTATGATTTTATACTTCTCCCTGAGTTGAAGTAGCTTAATTTAAAATTGAATAGCATGGATATATAGCACTTAATATATCACATTTAGATCCCTCCAAGTTGGACATTATAAGCAACTCTGTTTTCAAGGCTTTCTTGTCCTACTAGTAGAAAAGAACAAAATCCTTTCAAAGGCATACTAATATATAATATGTGTGAGGACAAGAACATGCAACACTTAGCTGTATTCAAATTGGAATAATTAAAAAAAACCCCAAACACATTAAAATGAATGGTGAGGTTTAGGAGGGGAAAAGGGGAAAATTTGGCAGATATGAAAATACAATCATGTGCATTTTGCTTGAGAGTTAACTCTTATGTATGCAGGCAAATCTGAGTTTTGAGTCCTGCTGTCCTTTCTTGACTCAGATTTATCTTCTTTCTGCAGGTTAGCTACTAGAAGGATATGTTTTCTAAGTTAATACAGGTAACAGAGATGATATCTTGAAGATACTGATGTTGCAAGTTTTATGGTGGTAACAAGGAAGCAAAAGCTTTCTTTAGGGCTCCAGATAACTTTTTGGTTTTTCATCAGTGTCTAAGCACTTCGAACTCCTCTATTTATTGAGCCACCAGACTACTGTGGACTGCTCATCTACATTTTCATGAAAGCGTTTTAAGAATATGTCTATATAGTCTCATTTGGCACCACAATAAAAAGTAATTGAAAGCTACGCACAGACTTGCTTACCAAGTTAAAAGGTTGCTGGAAAAAAAAAAATTAGGAACATCCACTATGTTGAAAGATCAGGAACCTAAAATAATCTTCTTAGGATGGCNAGAATGAGCTCAGAGTTGGGAGACGGTAGTAATTTGTCTTGCAGTAATTCTTTTTGTGGGTCTCCAAATGTTTTACAAGTGTCAGGGACTCGGGATCATTTCACAATTTGAAATAAGTAATGCCTGCTCACTCACATTTGGCATGTGAAGCATTCTGAACAGACTATAGATGAGCATGGAAAGGAGGTTAGGTAGGTTTGTCTGTATTAGAAAGCATTTAAATGAGTGTTTAGAGTGTCCTAGCTGGCTGAGTTTCTGTCCATCACTTGGTTATGTGGTGTGACACTCTTCAAAGACAAGGTCAGTTCAAGGACTGTGCCCACAGCTGGTGGGAAAGAAGGACTGCAATGGACAAAGTAATTTCTCTTGGGCGACAGAGTGGCTTATACCTCCTGGGCACGTGAATTTTGCCTGCTTTGCTTCACAGTGACCCAGTTTCAGCAGGATGTTGGGGAATAGGCTGCCCTTTTCAGTAGCTGTGGGCCCGGGGGATGTGGAACTTGCAGGGTGTAACTTTTCAGATGGAGGATACAGAATCCAGGTCTCACTCTTCCTGCAGAACAACTTTGGTGCTTACTTTCTTTTTCCCTCACCTTTGTTTTTTCTGCTGAAATACCCACTAATCTCTAGGTAGTCTGAGAACACTACCTGGCAGAAACTTTCATGTGTCTGAGTTGCTGCAAAGTGTGGGTTTGAAGAGAAGGCACCAGTCAATGACAGTTTTACATAACTCTGTAAACTCTGTGGAATTCATTCTGACTGAATTAACTCTGTGGGCTCCCTCTGCGTTCAGAATATCAGTGGCCACCCTGGGGCCAACCAAAGCCCCATTTAGCCCAGTGTCCCAGTAATGGCCAATAGTGGATGTCTTGGAGGCAGCGTGTAAATGTGCAATTGTTTCTTGGAGGGCTCTTCTGGCTCTTAGGGATGTGCTGTCCAGGGACATTGAGAGCCAGACATGGAATGCTTGTACCTAATAGATCTCAGTTGCCATATTTCCCCTGGATTTGTCCTGCTCTTTAACCGTGCTCACATTCAGCATGCACAGCGACCACCTCCACATCTCCATTATGTACAGCATGGAAACCAACTTTTGTTGTTCTTTTCAAACCTCCCCCATCTCATGGAAGCCCCCAGTTCCTGTATTGGAAACAGAAGAGATTCTCCTCTGAATTGTCCTAAGGATGAAACTGGGTGGGTTATTTTCCACTGATTTCACTCCAGAAAGGGCATGTTTCTCCCTAGTGAGTTCAAAGGAAGCCTTATGAGAGAAGGTTTTAAATCTGCTTTGAGAAAATGCTGTTGTCAGGACCGGTACGATTCCCAAAGGCCCTGCTTTTTCAGGCTATGGCAATCTTTGCTCTCAGAATAAAGTGCTGCATGGAATTATGCCATTCTGTTCCTGAGCCATATACTTTACCTTATACCCAATCCATGCAACTGTGAGCAGCTGCTAAAAAGTGGTGGCTACATGCAGGCCTCTCACAGCTAGCTCCCCATTTTTATCTCTGTTCAGGTGGTGATGCAGCCATGCAACTTGAGTTGATCTGAAGGAAAGAAAGCATTAAATAGTAGTTGAAACTACAAAATTAAGCAGCACCATCTTGCATAAGTCAAGGTAAAAGGGGTTTAAGAGTGGATAAGCTTTTTTTTGAAGACCCCTCTTTTATCTCTGAGCTTAAGGACTCTTAGTATTCCTTGTTTGTTTAATCACCTGTTCTTGTTTGTTTTCTGATAAAAACTCTCTATGTTCCCTTGTAGTCCTCAGCAGGCACAAGTTCCTTTAACACTTCCTTTTTCCTGTTTGTCTCCCTCATATCTATTAATGCAGCTGTCTCCATGCCATCTCTTGTGTCTTGGAAGGGTTAAAAGGAAGGTAAAAATAAAACCAAGCTGCTGAACTGCTGGGCTGATGCACTTAAAAATTCATGAGTTTGACTTAAATTGGTAAAGAGAGAAACTGCAATAAGCCTTTACCTGTTGCATTACATGGTGTTTAGCTTTGTAATTTTAAGAAAAAAATTATTTTTAAAAGAGGCTGTTGATCACTGCAGAGGGCACCATGTTCCTTGCTAGGATTTTTCTCTCTGCTGATAGGAACATTTCTGTGTAGGAACCCAGAAACAGAGAAGTATCCCTCTTACTGCTCTGAGAGATCCTGACGTCCAGGAAAACACTGACTTTGACCCTCACCCACGAAGAAAACTTCCAAAATCCCTAGATAAACTAGAATCCACAAAAGAGTAAGATAGATAATAGAAAGTAGTGTAGTGTGTCACTAGGGTGAGAAACTTAGGTTTTAGGGAGTTAACGTGGAGTCAAGATGGAGGGAACAGGGAGTTGTCTCATAGTGCTTCTTCTTCATGTACTCCATGTTTTGCAGTGTTAGTAGCACAAAAGGGATTGGCTATCATTTGCTGCAGTTTTTAGTTACGTAAATGGACAAGAAATGGTAATTGGTAAGAAAAAGAAAAATAAGATATGTTTCTATTGTTCATTGGACAAAAGTGATTATAAAAGACCTTGAAACTGCACATTTGAGACCATTTTGATGGTGGGTTTTCCTAAGCACTAAGTCCTGTGAGGACAGTGCCAGGCTTTGTAGATAAGATAATAACAAACCTGAAGACTGAAGGGAGAAAGCATCCATCGCATCTTTTTTCCTGACACAGAACTGAGATAGTGAGGTCTCCCTCAGCTGGTGCCCTGTGTGAGGAGGCTAAAGGGGCAGAAAACTATATTTCTGATTTAACTCAAAGTGTGGAGACACAGCTCGTCCCAGCCACCTGTGGTGCTTAAACTGCAGGAGCCCTGGTGAACTGCCAGGGCTAAGCCCAAGGGCTGGCATCTGTGGTAGAGGGCTACTAGCCATCAGCTCAGCTCAGAGGAGCAAGTCTTAACCTGCTACCCATGTCTCTGCCTTCAGACCAAGGCTGGGAAGAGCAGAGAAGCTGAACCTGTTGAAGTTCATTACATAGCCTGCTACAAAAGCCGTGTGTTTCCTTCAAGGCCCTGTTTTGTTTCCTCGTTTGTCTTTCTCAGCAGCAGCACCAAGAGCACGCAGCTATCCTGGCTGTCACTGCTATCACCTGTCACCACCCGACCAGCCAGATTTTAAAACTCCACACCTTGTTATAACTTAAGTTCTATTTTCAAAGGAGAACACGCTTGGATACTGAGTTACTCAGGCTTTCCTTCTCTGCAAAGTCCCGGGAAGCTCCTCTTCCCAGTGGCGCGGTTCAGTGGCAGCTGCGTTGCAGCAGCCTCTGGCCTCTTTGGGCTGCCAGATGAAAGCAAGAGGCTGTTACCAGTGCAGTTTCCACCGCTGTTTTCAGTGTGTTAGAGATGGCTGAGCAGGTCACCTGGCCTGGGAAGGAGGATGAGCACAAGGAGCAGAAATGGCTGGAAGCAAAAGCAGTTAAAGAACAATACAGATTTGTATTACCTGAGGGAGGTAATACAAATCTGTTTTCTTGTTCACTGAACTGTGTTGTCCTGACAGACCGAAGGAGTATGTAGTATTTCCTAGGCAGTGGTCTTGCTGGGTTGAGTTAAATCTTGGAGCTTCCTGCTTCCAGAAGAGACTTGCAAAGAACATTTCCAGATACCATGCCATACCCCTTCACATCAGATGCAGCTGCTACTCCGTTATCAGTCTAAATCTTATTACGTGAAGAAGAGCAGAAAGGCAGATTATGTTATGGCCACAGGAAACCTTGCATGCAAGGGCATGGTGTTTGCCAGTTGTTCTTCAGATTTTCAAGCACTCTAGGGTGCTTCATATACCCATCAATTCACTGTGTAGTTTTTGTTGCTGCACCAATCCATGCTCCCCTAAGCCTTATAATAACCAGTTTGTGGGTGTAGTGAAGGCAAAATTCAATCAGAGTCTCTGACTCATCCCATCACTAGGATTTTGAACACAAGAGCAATTGCTCGCTGCCCACTCCTCCCCCACACTCCCTATTAACTCAGGTCACTCACTGTTCCCACAGGCTTGCTCTCTCCAGGTCTCCCCACCTACTCCTTTATTTTTCTGGCAGGTGGTTCCTCTTTCATTCCAGGTGCTTTTTTTTTTTTCCCTTTGGCCTTGCATTCGTAGCTTTCGCTCAGCTCAGGCGTCAGCTGTTCTTCCCAAGCTGTTTTACTTGGACTGCATCATAAAATACAAAAGACAAGGTTGTGTTTGTCTGATGGAAAAGCCTAGCAGAGACATGGCCTGTATTCCTATTGGTCCAGTTCATCCCCATCATTGGAAAGGTATTTTAAATCTAAAAATCAATACAACAAGAATTGGGGAGTTTATTTGCAAGTCTGTTTGACAGCTGTGCCCTCCCTCATTATCTCCTCATAT
Source organism: Regulus satrapa (assembly GCA_013396955.1). Lineage (NCBI taxonomy): Eukaryota > Metazoa > Chordata > Aves > Passeriformes > Regulidae > Regulus > Regulus satrapa. The sequence goes on along the minus strand of VWZN01013565.1, from coordinate 83,774 downwards.
GAGGACTGGCACCTTTTTCCGAGGAGATGGACTTCAATGGAAACTGATTGCAATAAAAAGAAAAACTGTTGTGGTTTTAGAGATCTTGGAACATCATTGAAAGCCTGCTGTGAGGTATAAGCGCCACAACTGAAATGCAAAAGGTAATTAGAAGTGTCCCTTTTCTTTGACCTTGATGTTTGTCTTGTGGCTGTGGGCATAGTGTGCTACCCAGAATTATATTTCTGCAAGGTCTTGACCACAATAAAGAAGGAATTAATAATGGTGAAAATAAACTGTCTTTTCATCTGCTTTATTAATGACTTGTGTGACAAGGTGATGTGAGCAGTGCCTCAAGAGTCAGAGTCCTAATGCTTAGAAAGATCAAGTCATCAAGCAGAAAAACAAAGAAGTAGAGAATCAGTGGAACTGCGTATGAAAAACATGTGAGTGGTGTAGCAGCTGTGGTGCAGACCCTGGTGTGTACTTGCTGGCTCAGGGGCCCAAGGGAGGTGTCCTGCTCCCTGTGGGCTGTTGTCACCCTGCAGCCTCACACGCTGCTCCTCAGCACAGCGCTGATGCCATGCTTCTGACTGACAGGTGCAGTCTCTGCACTGTAGATCTTCCCTTTCTATTACAAGTAGTCAGCCCTTGCTTCCTCACAGGACTTCTTGGCTTGAGTGAGAGAAGATCCACAATGTGCAGTGTCATGGCAGCTGCAGGGATGGCCTGGCCTAGCAGTCCATCGGTGCCGCTGCCACCTCACCTGCATGTCCAATAGGCCAGACAACTTTTAAACTTTGTAAAAACCCAGTTAATTTACTCTAATTTGAAATTCAAATCGTTTGGGTCCTGAACATTCCACAGTGAAGCTGTGCCTCTGACTGAATGGGTTTGTTTACCATTGTACATGTTGTCAGAAGCTTACCCAGTACAGGCTGGTGGCACCTGTGTAGATATGCAGTGGCCATAAAAACTGCCCTACTGTGATTCAAAGGTAACTGAGCTGCTGGGACCTTCTCTGTTGGTTCACAGTGAGCCAAAAAATAAAATCTACCATGTCAGACATTGGACCAAGCTGCACTGGCTGTTATCAAACAGGCCCCTAGCCTTCAGCCCCAGCTGATTAAAACCCACAACAAAAGCCAGCTTTTTGAAGCTAGATACAACATGTGAATGTCAGGAGATGTATAATGATTGTTTGGGGTTTATTTCAAAGATAATTTGCTAGACTAGGCCATTGCTTTAAAATTAATATGTATTTATTTGCTAGGGATAGGATGTGAGTCTTTGGGCTTGATTCAGTAGCCCAGTCAGAGGCATCTGATTCTATTTGAGATGCACCAGATACTCTTGATGGCTTTTCAGTGGTTTGTCAGAGGAGTGTGGTGCCTTTGCTGGCACCATACAAGTCCAGGATATCCCAAAGTGCTCCAAGTGGTCCTGCTGACTTCTCTGTGGCAACAGAGTGAAGCCCTTCTTGACAGGCAGTGTTAGCTTTTTTACTGACTGGAAACTCTGGTGTGAACTGTTTTGAGTAAAAAGGTGGACAGTGCATTTGCCATAGTGATGACCTGGCTAAGAAAAAAGCTGGGATATAGACCAGACTCAAAAAAACCTGTCTTCTGTAGCAGAAGAATGCCCTTGTGGAAACCAGGAAGGGGATGGATGAACTAGTGGTTAATTTACAGTTCACCCTTAGTAACAAGAACAGCTAATGTAAATTCATTAGTTTGAAATAGTTGTGACCCATGTAACTGGGCTTATTTTTTGCTACCTATGAGAAAGGTAAATCTATGGAAAAGAAAATCTCTCTAGGCACAGACATGTTGTGTCAGTGAACTCAGCCTGTTAAAAATAAAAATATGGACAACCTTCACAAATTTAATTAAATACCAACCATTGCTACTTCTTTATGAAGATTTTAAAGCTCGAAATTAACCAGAAGATGCATTTGAAAAACATGAAGGTTACAACAAGGAAGTCTTGTTCCTCTGAAGTAGAATTCTGCCTTACTTCGTTTGCAGATGTGAACATATGAACATCTGTCAAGTGCTATCAAGTATACATGTAGTTTGTTGATTTCAGATACAAAAGATAGAAGTATATTTGCTTTTCCAACAGTATCTTAATGGTAATCTTTCCTAAACTAGTGGATAATAATGGATGTCATGAAAATGCCGGCTATTCCCCACATGCATTTTGCCTCACATTGTACTTCAAAGCACTGGTCATAGCATATGTGTCAGCATTACTAAAAATGCAGGCATGGCATTGGCATGTGCAGACTTGGAGGTATGTGGATATTGCTGTGGAGATACTGTGAGCATCTTATGATGCAAGTAAATTAGTGTAAGTATGAAGGAATATGAGGTTGACTGTGTGCTTCATGCTGAACATGTTGATGCTGTTGAAATTCGAGCCTTCCACAGTTCTTGGTTTAAATCAATATAAATATTAATTTGCTGCAAAACTCTCGTTCCTTTAGTGAGAGCTGTGTTAACTGATTAGTATGCATGAATCAGTTTGTGTTTGAAGTGCAGCAAACGTCTATGAGTCTCCTTTAATTGAACCTTCTGGCTATAATTGTTTTTAGCCTGGATTCTTGAGGAAATGAGGCTTACACAGTCAGTCTGCTTCTTTTTCCCTCCTCCCCTGCTAACTTGTAAACCCACTGGCCAGTTTCAGCCAAATTTGACAGAGATCACAGTCTCAAGGATAATAAAGTTCCTATGAGTTTTTTAAAAAGAGGTAGCCTAATACTAGAGTGGAGTGAGAGAGACCTATAAGCCCTCTCACATGGAAGAGGTTCTTAGAACATGCAGGCAAGGGAAGATCCTTAAAACTCGGTTAACCACAAAGAAGCCAGGGTTTGGGATTTGCAATCAAATGTGTGAAGTCCCACCTTCATTTGAGCTGACCTTTGTTTGCAGCACTACCCATTTAATGATAGCAGTGGTATTGGGCAGACATGTGGCAAAGCCATACTTAGAGCCATTCCCCCCTTAACTTTAGCCTCTGCTCACTTCTTGAGCCTAGTTTTCATGATATTTTCCATATTCAATCTTTTCAAATAGCAAATTTATCTTATTGAATCATTGCTACTTAGCACGGCTTCTTTTTCTTCTTCAGGGAGAAGGAAATTTCCCTTAGGAATGCAGATTTAGGTCTTATTGGGTGTTCAAGGCAGTGAAAGGCATTTGGATTATACATGGGGAAGGTGACACCCCTCACTGAAGCTGGCTGTTGTATAGAAATCAGCACAGAAATTCTGCAGGCAGTAAGAGAGAGCAAGAGAAGATGTAACACTCTAGAGTTTGTGGTGAGTGCTCATCTGGAAGGAGGAGGTTTGCAGTTACCATCCCTGCTGCTAGGTTTCTTGAGGTATTTTTTTTCTTTAGACCACCGCTTGAAGGAAAAAAAAAACCAATACTGTCCTGGAAATAAAGGTGACTGTGTTTTATGTAAGAACCATATGCTGTTTTGTCCTAAGCTCATAGCATTTCATTTTGTTTTTGGGGCAGCAGCCCTCTAGGGTTGTTCCTGTATCCTGAAGGAGTAAGCTGGTCTTCTTGCCTCCCTCAGGGCTGGCCTAAGAGATGGTTACTCTTATTTTCTTCACCCAGCCTTGACGTTGTTGCAGTATGGTTAAGTCCTCTGCTGTTGGACCTGTAGATACTATTTTAAATGAGTACTACTATAAAAAAAAATCCGATTTATCCAGCTTTCCCTAAAGTACCAACAGTGCTATAAGCAGATTTTCCTTTATCAGATACTTCAGTATGCCAGCTGTTACAATACACCTAATATGTTTAACGAGCAAGAGAGTTTATTATTAGGTAATTAAATGAGGCTGTTCTTTCTAATTAGTTATTTGCCTTTCAGTCCTGGATGTTGCAAAAAGATCCACTGTGATCTGTGTCAGCTGTATCTTGGTGTGCTTTGATTTGCTATAAAGCAGCTGTGTATTTCAGCAATGCACGTGAGAATTAGGGGTGTGAAAGTAGCCAGCAAGTTTTTAATGTGAAATGAGAAATGTTATCACTGGCTAATTAAGTAGCAAGTGAAGGTTAATTAATTCATAATATATCTGTATAGATGGCCAAATTCTATTTAGTGGGTCAACTTATTAATACAGATGTGGAAATATCAAATGAAAAAGTAGTGCAATAAGTTAATAAATGTGTAGCATCTTTAGAAGCCATTAAAAAATGGTAGCAAATTAATTTTTGGTTCAGTTCAACAGAAGTTAATTAACTGCTATACCTAACAGGTTCTGTTGTTCCCAGCATCCTTTGGATCTCAAGCGCCTTTATGGCTTGAAATGAGATGTGATTAGAGCCGCCCAAAGGAAGAGAGGTTGACACTGGCGAGGTAGCAGGGCCTAGCAGTAGACTCTCGTGCTCTGCATCCCTGTGCATACCAGCAGAAGGCCACAGAGAGGACAGCACAGTTTGGAAAACCATGTTGGTTTTCCAGGGAAATTCCACAGAATACAGCAGTCACATAGAAAGGGGAAAGATGTGGACAGATGTGCTGCTGTTGTGTGTGACATGAAGCCACCTTCTCTCTAAACTCATTATTTCCTGGCACCATAAAAAACACAGCAGGTACAGAGAGCATGGGAATACCAGGGTTGTAATGAGGATGTTTAGATGGTAATGCATGTTCTCAGGTTTGGCTATTTCATTCAGACTGGCTTGGAGAACAGCGTTTATCATGTGGAAAAAAATTACTGTGCAACCATAGACAAAGAAAATGGAAAAAAAAAGCCCTCAAGTAATCTGAACGGAAAGCTGAAACTTTCTGATATGGTATCTGCTGCATCATTATTAAAATTTAGTTTGATTTTTTTTAAATTTTGCATTTCTTATGTGCATACTGTGTTTAATTAAAACCCTAGTTTAAATAGATAACCATAATTTATCAATATAAATACAGCAACTTTGGCATGCTTTCCCTTCCCCAAAGAATGTAGAGAGGATGAGCTTATGGTTTATGTAATTACAATTTCCTAAAGGTGCTACTTTTTTCTGTTCTCTCTATAAGGCTCCATTTGTCTGCTGATGTGGTGCAAACCTCCTAAAAATTCGTGTAACATTTACAGTATTTATAACTCTTAGTTATAATTGGTAATGACTCTGGCTTTCTCTCATATTAATCTTAAAATTTGTGAGTAGTAAATCAGAAGATATCCATCTTATATTTCAACAAACCTCTCTTGCAAATCACCTAAATCTGCCTGTTTTGAGCTGAAATAGTCAGTCTTCAGTCTACAAGTCATAATAAGCACTTGCGTCATGGATAACCTTGGATATTGGAAGATGGCTTTTTTTAATTGTGCTTTTTGACATGATGTTCTCTGTTAATTGAAGCAAGTTGTTTAACAGCTCTGCCCCTTTGTTTTCCCCTTTGTGAAAGGGATGCAACTCTGGGGGTTTGGGGCGGTTTTTTGTTGGGTTTTTTTTTTGTTTGTTTGTTTTGGTTTTTGGGGTTTTTTTTGCTTACCCTCTATTTTTCTTTCAGAAGTAGGAGAAATTACTAAGCTGTTTGAGGTTAGTGAGGAGAGACAATACTTTATATTAGACTTGCTAACATAGCTGGGAAAAAAACAGACCAACTTTTGTATTTACTAGTCTTTCTTTGGGTAATATTTATAGATCATCTTGGAAACATGGGGAGTGCCTGTCAGTACTCACTTGTTTAAAAAATGAGAGTATTTTAAAATAACTGGAAAAAACTGCATCTCTGACACAACTTACTGTGCACCTAGGAGTCCGTGAATGCATAGCTCACATACATACAGATGAAATGTTTAGTGCATACCTCTCCTCAGCCTGTGTTTTACTCAGTCAAAAAACCTCACCACACTCTGTTTCTCTGTTTGTAAGACAAGCTTTCCTTTCCTTGAGTCACCTTGGCAGTCCTCACCCATGCCTGCTTCAGGCCTAACCCAGCTGATTTGGACATTGGTGACCAGAGGCACGTGTGGCACTGCAAGTAGAGGCAGCACAGGAGAGGAAGAAGCCTTGCTGCCTTTCCCCAGCAGTCATTGTTTGGTGTATCTCTGGGGCTGTGGTTGCCTTTTCCACGGTTTGTCGCACCTGTGTCTCTGCCTTCAGTCAGTAGTTGATCAAAGCATCCATGATGTTCTCTTCTGCCATGGCCAGCTCCCTCTCCAGGTTATAGCTGGAGACTTTCCAGTCTAAAGCTGCACACTTTTCCAGTCTGTCTGCACTTATGGGTGGGGTTCATGTCACATCCTAGAATTGCTCTGCTCTTTCATGCTGATTCTTGCTCTCTGAATTTCAGGTTCATCATCTTCTGTCATACCCTGATGCTTCTCTCTTCCCATTCCCAAATAAGCAGAGTCATCACCCCATTTCATTAGCTTAGCTGGAGCTTCTGAAAAACACAGATCTAAAAGCCACGGGTCTGGCGTCCTGGAGGTATGAAGCTTAACAGTGTAATCAAAGTAGTTGGTTTCTGCATCTGTGACTTCATAGCCCCTGCAGCCTGTGTCCCCATGGATGAATTCTGCAACTGATCCCATATTCAGCTTAGCCAACTGTAAACCTCCAGTTGATTTCATAGAGCACATCACTGTCCCCACAGTGTGTACTTTTTAAAGTGCAGCCTGGTTTGCCTGTTTCCAGTTTAGTGCCTCAATGGTCCTTGTCTGACCCGGGGAATTAAGTGGAGCTGGCTCTCCCTCTGACTGAGGTATGTATTTTTTGAAGCTGTATTTATAAATCCATTAATTTTAATTGTTTGGGAGCTCTCATCTGGGATTTCATGGTGCGAATCCCTACCAGTAGGTTTCCATGAGGGCCCTTTCACAAGGGAAAAGCCATTGACACTGATAGTCAAGAGTTCTTCAAAATTAGCTGACCAGTGATGTGCATCAGTATGTACTTACACTTTTTCTTTGAATGGTAAGTAAGTTGCTTTTTTTCTTATTCCTGAGGGCTTCTTTAAAAAAACAAAAATAAAAGAAGGAAATCTGTAAGATTTCTCTTCCTTTCAATTCTCTTTTTATTTTGAAAGGAATGTTTCATGCTTTTGCAAAGGGTGTGTGTTGGACTCTTTGTTTTCTTTTGCTTTTTTCCACTCTTCTGTCAAAAGTCCGTCTCTGTTTTCCATCAAGGCTATGTGAAAAATATTTTCAATATATATCATTAAATAGTTTCCTTGTTCTTATACTACTCCCTAGGCATCTGCTGCTGACTGCTTTTGGAAACAGGATACTGGACTAGATGGACCTTGGTCTAACACAGTACAGCTGTTTTATTTTCTTAAACTCTGAATCATTTGTCCAAAAAAAATCAAAAATCTATTTATTTACTTGTATGCAGCTGCAGTGGCTCTTGAGAAGCAGAGCCTGCGGTTTGCTCTTGAGACTATGAAGACAAATTCAGAGGTGTACAACAGCTCATCTAAGTAATTACAGAAGTGTTCCTAATTGTAACCTTCTGTCGAGTGCAGAGGCAATGAGTTTGTGTTGTAACAAAGTGACTGACTTGCAGAAAATCTGGATGTTTGAGAAGAGCTGGAGACCAAAACAGCAGAGAAAGAGGGCGGCTGCCCCAGCTTGCACTCCTGAGGGAAATACAGGATGCCAGAGGGGAACAAAATCTGTCCCAGTCCTGGTAGCTGTTGTTGGCGCTGCTCAGAAAGGGGAATAGGAGAAAAATGGGGGAGAGGAGGTGTCCCAATTCCATAATACCATATCAAAAATGTAGGTGGTAAATATTTTTTTAAATAGTCAGTTTAGCAAAACTATAAGGGCCCACAACTAGAACCTTTCACTCTTCTTTTTGAAACTTCTGTTTTAACATTAATTTTGATCCTTAAATGTAATAAGAAGTTTGTGGTTATGTTGTTGTTGGTTGGTTGGGGTTTTTTAAGAGGCAGACAGAAATGTGAACTCAATTGTCTTTTTTTTCTTTTTTCTTAGTCTAAATTTATGTACCACTGAACTCATCAACCACATTTGTGGTATGCTGCAGTGAACCCACATGTGACTATTGTTAATGGCACTGGACTAAAAATAAAGGTCTTACAATGAGAACTTGAGAGACAAATCTGAAAGGATTCCTGGGCATTAATCTTACCTGCTTATTTGGACATATGCAAATATGAAGGTTTTATTAGGATTAGGATTTGAATTCCCAGAATTTGTAACCAATTTCTACATTTAGACACCAAAGTAAGACTTGTACTTTACTTTCACTGTACTTTTACCCATTTTATCATTAACTGATTTCATAATGAAGTACATTATAATCTGATTTAATTATTTTCACTAAGGTTAGTGTTTTATACTTAACTGAAGTTTTCTTGAATGATGCGTTCACCTACTAACTTTATGTTCTTTTTTATACTTTTAGAAGGAGCTAGAAATTTTGCAAACTGTCACACTTTCTTTGTGTTATAAATTGTCAGGGCATTTACAGATACTGGGCTTTGTTGACTTGTTGCTCAGGAGTTAGTTAAAGTTGGCTGAATAGCTGTCCTAAATACTTCCTGGCTGTAGTACTTGGAATAGCAGTTTTCACTTCCCTGGTGATGGTGCAATAGCCAACAGGCAATATATTTTTATCTGACTCTGCTGTCCTTGAAGCACATTCATTTTAAGGAAAGCCTATGTGTATTTTTATTTTAGGTTTAAACAAAAAAAAACCAAAAAAAAACCAAAAAACAAAACAAAACAAAAAAAAAAAAAAAACAAAAAAAAAAAAAAAAAAAAAAACCAAAAAAAAAAAAAAAACAAAAAAAAAAAAAAAAAAAAAAACCAAAAAAAAAAAAAAAACAAAAAAAACTTCTGGATTGCGATCTTTTTTTTTTTCCTAACTATAACACAGCTAAAGAGATGTAAGGGTATAAGTGTTAGTCCCTGATCTGTTCATGAACATGATCAACAGACAAGACTGGATGCAGTTTTTGTATACAAATTACCTTTCCAAATGGAAGACGATGTTTATCTTAAGTCCATTAAATAGGTGCTTATGTAGCTAATTATTTGAACTCACAAGTCCAGGCTGGCTCAGCCCATGTTTTGTGGGAACTGCCGGTGCTAAGGTAAGGGAGGTTGGGTTAGATGAGGTTGGATAGGGTTGCTGGCTTTTCTGCTGGTTCCTCAGAGATGGGCATTGGTTTGTAGTCAGCAGCAGCAATCCCACACCTCTAAGGGTGGCCACTAAGGGCCAGCCTGGATAATCCTTCTGTTTTGTGGGAAGAGGCAGCAGGAGCTGGGGACATTGAGTATTTGTGGGGTGTCAAACAACTGGGGGACTTCACCAGCTTGCTGCTTGGATCTATGAGCCGTGAGGCCTGCGTGGGCCATGCTCAGGCACGGAGAAATGTTGCAAAGTGAGTCTCTTGTTTCCAGACTGGCAAATCTCAATTATCTGTACTCTCCTACAGCCTTAGGGGGGGATGTGGGGGTTTTAAGGGTGTTGGAGAGCAGTGGCAACCACCACATTTCCATCATAGCAGGGTTGTCATCATCCTCTCAGCTGCAGTCAGAGGTCTGAAAAATACTTGATTATGCATCTAGGTTCTAGTGTGTATGGGTGACTTTAAGAACACACATTAAAGGTAGATTTAAAGTGTTAGAATCATGGCTTTGAGATCTTTACAGGTTATCATCTCTTTGTGTGTCTGCAAGAAGTAGATGATAATTTGACAGACAGCTGTTTGATGATATATAAATTGTTGTCTGGTACTCTAACATCATAGCATTTTCCAACTGGGATCAGATGTGTCTGAAATTGTTCAGCTTTACTCCAAGAGAGCTGCAGTTGCTCATTAATTCTAATACTCCATGAGTAGTTAACCAAGTCTGTGTAAGGCTTTGCATTTCCAAAGAGCCATGTTTAATTGCCTAGCAATTGGGCTTTATGTTGGTGTTTTTATTAAATGCTGAGAAAAGTTCTTTGTATCAGACTTGCTGGTGTTTTTGCATTGTTTCCCTGTAGTCTCCAAACTGGTAATTCCACTTGTTAAACTGGGTTGGCTTTTGCAATCTCCTTTGTTGTGGGATTCTCCCTTGTTTCCCCCAGTACATTCCAGAAATTGTTTGCTTGCAGGCAACTCTATTTATAAGCTTGTTTAATTTCTGTTTGATGTTTGAAAAGGTTTTTCATAGCTCTTACCTTTTCTTTGGTTTCTATGATATGCTAATCAAATGTTCTTTAACTAGTTAAAACTGAACACTTCATTTGTGAAATATAGCCAGCCAAGGGAGTCCTTCAGGCATGCATCTCTATTCTTTACTGTCTGTCTTTCATTGTTCTCAGGATTATAGCATGGGAAAATGAATAAAGCATGGTCTACACTATGATGGGTGGCTGTGGATATGATTAACCTTCTACTGAGGCCTTCACACCTTTACAATTCACACTGTTCTTCTTAAAGCACAGATGATTTTAAAGCTAATTTGGTATTTTCTACTCTCTAAAACTTTAAGACTGAAACTACCATTGATGAGAAGAATTCAGATAAATACTCGCTGATGAAACACTGTGTTTTCAGTGTGGGATGGTAAAGTTAAATTAAAATCCTCTTGAAATCTACTGAAAGAGACAATTTCCTTAAAAATTGTTAATAGCACTTCTGTAATCTTAGTGTTGATTTTAAATTAACTAAAAGACTATTTCCCCATTGGCAGTTTTTTCCTTTGCAGTGAAGTTGTCAAGGAAGACTAAGATTATTTACTATATTCCACAACATCTTTTGTAGGAAGGCAAGACACTTATAATCAGTCTGTTTTAAAGGTATCTAAAAATCTAAAACCAAATGAATCTCTATAATTGTAAAGCGAATAATGATGTGCTTTGGGTGCCTTCATGTTTAACTCATTTCCAAAGCAATGTCTGTGTCAGAAGCCATCTTTTTAGAGAGATAGAGGTACTCTTACAAAGCTGTTTGTCTGTGATTGCTCTGCCTATATATGTAATCCATAGATTCTGTAGCATTTGGCTTGCCTACCCATTAAGGGAAATGAGTGCAGTCCTCTCAACCAACTCCATCTTTTTCCTATGTGCTTGCAATCGATTCTGAAGTGTCTCTGGTCAGAGCTTTGCCCTCACAGGAAGATGTTCCATCTGTCTCACTGGTCATCTGGAGGATCCTTAACGAGTTTAACTTCCCATACTGTGTTTTTTGATACTCTGTTACTTACCCTACAGAACAGCTTATGTGCCCCTAAGACTGGCCTGAAGATGTGGAAACACTTTTGAATGTAGATCTTCCTTTGGCTTTTATTGTTTGTTTTTTTTACTAAGTTGCATAGCATGAGCATTTAATAGCCTGAAGAGTAATATTTTGTAAGCTGCCGTGTGAATGAGTGGTGGGAGATAAATTATAGCTTGTATCAGGAACCGTATCTTTTGGGCATGATTTTAGATTGCACTTGACAAAGAAGACCTAACTCTGGTCTTTGTCTTGCTAACATGCCAAAATAGCCTTTATTGCTACCACAAGGATACACCAACTTTCACAGTCAATGTTGATCGAGAGAGTCCCTCTCTCTGCTGTGCTGGAAATAGACTACTACAGCCTGGATTAAATTATTATAATGTTTTAGTTTTAATTTTTTTTAATATGTTACTGTTAAATTGTAGAATGCTCAAAACTCCCTCCCTCCATCCAGACACTGAATCCCCAGTGATTAAACAAGGGAGTTGACTAAACCCTGTCTAGTTGCTGGTTAGTGATCTCATATTTTGACTATTTCTCCTGATGAATGGTACCTATCCATCACAATTTTTCTTTGCTGAAAAGCAGCAGGATGGGGGACAACTTTACTGAATTGGCTATTTTCCATTGGCTATTACTCCTTTTCCAGACTGTCTGCAATTGCAAAGGCTTTTTGAAAAATCTGAGTCAAGATGGTTTCAATTACGAGTAACATTCCTAACCATACTACATTCTAACCTGTATGTCCTTTAGGTTGAATCTGACATGCCACAATTACTGTAATCACTTTATGATTTGTACATCAGACAAATAGAAAATAGAAACAAATACTGAATGGTTTCTGGCTGTGGAAGAGCCACCCTTGTGGAAAGCATGAGATCATTATGCATTTTTTTCTTCCATAAAACTTCGCTTTGGTTGGTAGAGTTTTAGTTTAATATATTCTTCAGCCTTGTGACATTTGTACAGAATATCTAAACCAAAGTCCTCCAAAGTAGCTGTGATGAATGAGCCTCCTGGGAGTAATGAAAACATGGTTCAGCTACGCTGCCAGGCCAGGTGATGAGCTGAGTACCTTCTCAAAGTCTGCGTGCAGTTTTGAGCTCTTGGTGGTTGTGGTCTTTTCCTTCCTGCTTCAGAGAGGAAAATTCTCAGCACTTCTGGTCTGTCTGTTCCTGCCTGGGAGCAGAGAGGGAGAAGGGGTTCTAATCTTCACTTAGAGTTTCTCACTTGGTGGTTGTTGTTGCTTTGGCATAAAAAGCAGTGACAGAAACCTTGGCTGTGCTATTGGCTGCTGACCGCATCCTGTCTCTTCCCTCCCTCCCAGCACCAAAACAAAAGGAAACCTTTGACAAAAAGAGGTTTGATGGGAATCTCTGTCTTGTGACTTCTGCTCAGATAAGGTGCAGACAGTGAAAACACTTAACACACAAAGGAAAGTCATAAATTATGTTGTACTTTGGTTCCTGTTTGCAGAACAATGTTTCAGACCCTGAGTTAGTTTCTCCTGAGAAACAGATGAGCATGGTGCCAAATCTGTGAAGACTTCCAATAGATAGAACACTGAAAGTTGTCAGTTTGTCACTATTGCAGCGGAGCCTGCTTGTCTCCCATAGAAACTTTAGGGGGAAGAAAGAACAAGTAAATAAAAGTGGTTCCTTTCTCCCACTGAGTTTGCACGTCATACTATATGTTGTGATAGCCTGCTAATACTTGATGAACTTCTTTTCCCTGCTCAAGACTTAAAGGCGGAAAGGTATAATCTTCAAAATGCTTGAAGAAGAAAAATTAAAGTAGTCCTTGTTCAAGTCAAATGGGTCAATTCAAGTAATGACTTTTTTTTTTCTTTCTGTATAAATCATTGGGGCTTTGCTGTGACTCTGGAAAGTCTTGGTACACTAGTACACGATTCCTTTCAATGCAATCTGAAGTAGAACAAAGTGTTTGCCTTGAAATTATATTGATGTACTTATAGCATTTATATTCTCCAAAAGGCTGTTTGGTAACTCTATTCTGTCAGTGGGTTGTGTGAGCTTTGAACATATAACAACTGTTGGTATTAAAGTATTTCTGGATGAATGGTCCATCAGATACAATTTTTAACATGAATGTTTTGCTTACTGCCATTGTGTTTAAATACTTCTATTGCTCCAAAAATGCTTGGGGTTGCTGTGATCATTAGCTTTTGGTTAGGCGTGTTGATGAGGCACACATGAGTGTTTTATTACCAACAAACAGTGTGCCGTCATCATCACCTGGATTTAATCTTCCCTACCACTTTCCAAATAATATCCTCCTTTTCTGTGGTTTCCAAGCCTCTCAAAATGCAATTATCTGGGCTGAAACATTTCAATTACTGACTCAGAGTGTTTATTTAAAGTTTTGGTGAAACACTTCAACTGTCTATGAAAACTGTTGAGATGTAAACACCTTGATTTTCCTTCCACTTTTTAAAAACTGGCTCAATAATAAACTTGATTTCTCATAGTTTATAGCTGAACCTAGAGATCCAGCACCAGAACAGTTGCTCTGATATCAGTAATTTGCCTTCTGCTATTCTTGTGAATTTTCACCCAAATTTGGTCATTTTGCAAGTAGGAAAACTCACCATCCATGCATGCCTAGCAGAGGCTGTGTGCAGGCAGGCAGGTTCCACATACACTCAGCTGTTTTCAGACCAATGACACAGCTCTGTCTGGTGTCAGGTGCTGGTGCCAGGAGCAGGGAAGAGGTAAGGCTGAAGGTGAGGAAATGGAGAGGAAGAGAGCTGGGGCAAGTTGGGAGTTTGGCCAGGTGAACTAGGTAGGAGCCCAGAGTTGAGAAAAATTTAATGGAGATGTGCTTTCCAGGCAACATTAGCACATGCTCTCTTCCAGCCATGTATTTCCCTGAGCCTCAGCGTGGGGTGGCATGTGGATGGGTCGGGTCTCTGCCCAAAGGGTGCTGGTGCAGCAAGAGAGGCAGGCAGTGACAGAGTTGGCAGGACATGGCCTCTTGGTCAGGTGTTCACCTCTTCCTCTGGAAACCAGTGAGTGTGTCCTTGAAGCGGTCATCTTAGCTGCTAGCCATGAGGTGGGTGAACTCCCAAATCCCAAGGGAAGTAGGTGTTTAGTGAGGCATGTGCATGTGCCACATGGATGCGACAGCAAAGTGAAAGGAGGACAGACACCTGTAGTCAAGAACTGCAGGCACTTTAACCCTATTTGGTCTCAGTTTATTCTGCGTAGAGTGGGTGTAATGCTGTCTAGTATCACAGGAGGACTGAGAAATCCATTAATGATTTTAACAGAGCCATTCCCGATGTGATCCTGTAGAGCCAGTGCTATGCACAGGCCCAAAAGAGTCTAAAGTAGCTTGCATTCAGGCCAGGAAGTAAATGGACGTGTTGGAGTATTGACAACTGACTGTCAGGGTTAAAAGAAATACCATTTGACTGCCTATTTGCTGTCTGGGAAAGGCTGTGCAAAATAGTAGGTGTGGTCATGTAATTGAGGTTGGTATCACTGCTTTTACTGAAGAAGGCAGGTACCACAGAGATTGTCATGGTATTGCCATATAAGAAATGGTAGGGAGTCTGATGTGTATGTTCCTCCCAAAGTCACAGATATGTGCCTTGGAAAACCTAGAGGCATTATTTTAATTTGAAATTAACCTAGAATTTTATTTAGTCAGTGCTGAATCTGTCTTAAGGAAGAGAATTATTATCTGCTCCTTCAACACGGTATTGAGAAGGTGTAAGCACTCTTGAGACCACAATCCCATATTCTAGTACTGAAATGAATACAGTATTCAGGGAAAGTAATAAGACATCCTTATGTGTCTTATCTTTTCACATAACCGTGATTTAGCTGCCTAATTCCATAAGCTACCATTTCAGATAAATGTAACTGCATTATATTTCTTGCTATTTTTTCTAGATCTTCTGGAAACTTCCTAATACCTGGTGGAAGGGGATAGATAGCCCTTCAGCAAATAGAAAAGCAGGGCAGGGGTTTAACTTACTGGAATACCAGGGCTGCATTCTTTCCTCTTGCTTGAATTTATGGACCTTTTACCAGTGTTCTTTCTCCTCCCCNTTTTTAAAGCTGATTAATTTGTTGATTCTCTGGGTATTTCTCACTGCTGACTCTTATGTCCTGCTGCTTCAGAGCAGGGGTCTCACTGCCCCTCTTGCTAGTGGTGCTGTTTTCCCCATTCCCCGAGGAGGGATATTCAAGGGGTGTCACACTGCAAGAAAAGATGGAAGGTAGAATGTTTCACTGATGTTAAGAAACCAATTCCCAGAAGAGGAGGAGTATGAACTGGGTATAGAAAAGGCAAGTAAAGGTGTCCTATTTCCCCTTGGCTTTTCAGGTCAGGTATACTTGATTGCTCTCTGTAGGCAGCCCCACGGTGATACAGTGTCTTTTAATCTCAGTCATTTGTTTGCTGCTTCTCAGCAGTTATAAAAATTAAGGAGGATTTTATGTGTGATTCTTCCTTGCAAATGCATACATATTAATTTTTAGGTGTTTGTTTCTTTAATTGCTGTTTGTTTTCAGGAACTTTCTAATCAGTTGAGAGCTGGTGTCAGACTCCAGCCCTTGCTGGCTGGTCCTAGGAGCAAAGCCGATGATTTATTAATAACGCAGCTGCAGACCCAGTGCTGCCACTGAGAGTGGGTAAACACTTCTCCTCTGCAGAGGGACAAGACTCTGTACTTTTCACCTCTGCAGTTATGCAAGGTGTCCTTGGCCATCCGTGTATTTAACTTGGCCCTTGTTTTTTCCATTTGTTTACAAAATGATTGGCCATGAAAGTGTGAAATCGCCAACAGGGAAAAGTCCCCGGAAGCCCCAGTGGGACTGGGAGCCCCAGCAAACAGAGGGGTGCAGGGTGGCCTGGCCAGAGTGGAAGCATAATCCCAAGGAGCAGCACAGGGACTCGCCAATGACATATCAGGTCACCTGGTGGCAGTTCAAGGCTGCTGGGCATCCTGCCTGAGAGCTGGGGGCTGTGGCATGCTGCTGTCCAAGGCAGTCACTTACTTCTGGTGTACATTTGGTCTGCCCTTCTCTGTCGTACATCAGTGGATCCCTTAGTATGTCAGGGACTTACAGCATCATACTGATGACCTTTTCCATATGATTAGACCACTCTGAATAACAACAGGCCTTTTCCAAGTCCCATTTAATTCACTGCAGCTCTCAAATGAAGCTCCTTCTCAAGGCTCCCTCAGCCAGGTGAATTGCTGTAGGAATGTAGTCAGTTTTATAACACTTTACTCCCATTTTCTTTCTGATCCAGTCAACCAGGCTCCTCACTGCCAAGGCAGATCTTCTGCTCCTTTTTGATGCCACATAACTGATTTGTGTTGCTGAAGGAGCCATTGCCAGCACACCAACCCATTGTCTGGTGCTTGCTGGGCTGTTCATCCTTTGGTGGAAGAGCTGTGCTATGGACATTGGAGGGTGAAGTCTGTGTGCTGAGCCACAGTGCCTTTCTTTTACAGGCCACTGGGAGAGAAATAAAGTGTCCCAGGGCTTGACTGTCAATTCTGCTGTTATCCTTGCCTACCTTATCACTGCAAGTGGTGTTTCCAAAGCAAGGGAATTTAATCTCAGTCCCGTTCATATGACTGACATTAAAGTCAGCATATGTCTGGGAATTGGAAAGTAGGTGGAGAAAGGGGTATGTCAGGAAGTGGTGCTGTGTTGTACTCATCTTCTTGTTCGGTGTTCTGCTGTTCTTCTACATCACTGTTGCCTTTTCTCTTGCCAGTGGCCCTGCAGCCAAACAATTTACCCTCTTTGCTGGGGTTAATTCTGGAATGGCTACTTTTGTCTGCTCTTGAGATACTGAGAAAATTTGAAGAAAATTGCCTCTTATCAAGCTCTTATCTTCTTTTACGGTTCAGTCAAGTTAAATTTAATGGTGGAGTATGCTGTTTACCAGCAAAAATCTGTGTCACCTTGACTTACTGTGTGGTCCAGCCCGCAATTTGCACATCTCTCCTCTGTCTTCCACAAAAACACTCAATCCTTGAGATGAGCAGGTGTTTTAAAGATGCCCAGCCATCAGTTAACTATGTGTAAAGCTCTATTCTGAAACTCTCTAAGGGTTTTAGACATTTTTTTATATAATGCAGGAATCAGTGAATATGTTAACTTGGCTGGGCAGAGTTGGAGGGCTTAAATCACTGCTCTGCTTTCGAAACTTGCTTTGAGTCCCATGGCAGGCTGCATCCAGTCCTTCCACAGGGGAGCTGTGTTTGTTGGAGCCCTGCATAGGGCAGCTTCGCGCTACGTGAAGGCTCTCACCACCCCGTAATAGCAATCAGACCTCTGAGGAATTTTATGTAAATAAAGTTATGCTTTCCTCCACTTTCTTTATGTTCATTCTGTTGCGTTTTCCCTTTAATACTACCTGTTGGGCTGCCCTCTCATTCCATGGAAGTTGTCTGTGTGCATTAGAGTGAAGACTTATTTCAAGGATTGTCCACAGTTGCTCGTGATGTACTGCTGATGAATGCTGGTAGCCAAACTTGAAGCTAAGATAAAAAGAATCTGGTTGATTTTGAGTGCCAGTGGAGGGGGAAGAATGGGAAAAGAGCAACAGAAGGAGCTGCATAATTGGGGAAGAAATAATCTCTATTGCCCTATTATTCTCAAATTACTTTCAAGGCAGTAAACACAGAAATAAAATAAATTGATATTAAGCTGTTGTCTCTTTGTCTGAGTTTTCTTCTTATTTGTTAGAATAATATTGAGGATGTTTGTCAAGCAACTTAGAAATTTTTTTTTTTTGGTCTGTAATGTCTGCCTGACTTCTTTGTCTTCTGAGCAATTTAATATTGAGTACACTTCCCTTGATATTGCAAGGCAAATTATTAAACCATTCTCTATAGCTATGCTCAACATTTGTTTGAAAGAGCATCTTGAGAGATTCAGAGCTCTTTGTGCATTGCAAATGTGCTCTTCGGTAGAACATTTTGTCTTTTTCCATTTAAATAAATATCTCCTATTAAGTCTTTAGTGGTAAGACTCTTACATCATTTAGTCATTCCATCTTTTTGTAAGGCTTCCATTTTTGTTCAATATTTTTCTATTTTTTTCTGTCAGTTACAGGCAGTTCTTGTTCTTTACTTTTATGAATAAAATGATCATTTTTATTTTACCAGCTTTTAGTTTCTTTCAAAAAATGGAAGTCATTAAAAGAGTTGCTAATGGGTTTTCTTAGCCTGTTGGAAACTGAATCAGACTGAAGTCACCTGAGAATTTTTTTCCTTCTTTCATTTCTACCTTAAAGTAGGAAGGTGAATTTGCCTTCTACTCTTACTTGAAACGGAAGTGTGTAGGTGCATATAAATATGTATGCACACTCACTAACTTTGGTGGGTGGACTTGCAAGGTGGCTTTATAAATACAGAACTAAGTTCTCAGCAATGTTTTTATGGATTTTTGTTGGTAGCTTTTGTCTGGTGTTGGTTTTATTCCAGGAAAACAGGTCCAAGAGCTGAACTATTTCTAGTGTAATATAAGAGATGCTTGTGTTGTTTTGAAATACAATTTTTCCTTTAGGTCTTTGTGTTTGTAAAGTGTATGGCAAATAGCAAAGTTTGAGGTATTTGAACTCACTATCGAAAGCTTAATATTTCTGTTAGTAGTACAGTTTGGTCCCTTTGAATTATATTTCTATTTCACAAATAGTTCAACTGTGCCTGATTTTCAAGATAAGGAACCTTATTCTGATCTCATTTTCTTTCTATAAAATGATATGAAATTCTGCTTAGGCTAAAAAAAAGTTGTGTTTTCATAAGCATACATGTTTGCAAGGCAATGTACTCTAGATGTGAAATCATGCAAAATTTTAAAAATTGAAATTTTTTTTGTGTCCTTTAAGGAAGAAATTAAATACTATATTACATTTTTTTAAAATCTCTGACTAGTCATTCTTAAGGCTTAACTAAATCCCCTCAGTCCTTGGACATATTCATAACTCTATAAGCATGTGTAGTCCTACAGATTGTGTGAGGTGGTACATATTCACAGAAAGTGCAAAGGGAATACTTTAATTGAACTGTGGTGTCTTTTTTTTTACTTCCTGAGTGAAGTTAGAAAGCAGATTCACCTGCATAGAAAAATTGAATTAATGGATTGTGATGTTAGATGGAAATGCTTTTTAATTAAGTCCAAACTGAAGTCTGAGGGTTTTCCATGAGTGTTGAGAGTGCTGTTGGTGATTGAACTCTCATGTACTAAAATATGTAGGGAAATGCATACATTCAAGTCCTGTAGAACAAGAGGAATCACTTCTCTGTGTGTATGAATACACAGTGTTTTCTTTAGTGTTTTGGGTTATTTTCCTTTTTGGTATTTCTGCATTTTGAAAATAACTTTTGAACTGGATGTTTTGGCTGGTAGGGTTAGTGTGGCTGTCTAAGCATCAGAGCAGAAGCTTAAGTATCTCAAAATACCTGCCCTCTTATTGACTGGATCTGTTTTTAGCCTCAGGGAGCAAAGGATTATCACAATTGAAACGTTCCTGGTTTATGCAGTACTGAAATTTTTTAATCGATTGGGAGAGGCCACACATGTTCCCAACCAGAATTTGCTGAGAGGCTGCTGAGGAGGAATCCCAAAGATGAAAATACAGTTTTTGCTCTTGACAGAAACTCTTCCAAAGAAGTATTTATGCCTTAGGTACCACCCCAGCTGCTGACACTGCTGTCTTTGTGCCTATTCTTGCTGTGTGCTGCCACCACCCTGGACGGTGGCCTGTGATAGGTCCCATTCTGCTGGGATTTGAACAGTGTGTAATATCTTCAATTGGCAATGTTTAGCATGCCCACAGCTGCAAAGGTATTCCTGTTTTAAAATGTGTTCTGATCTTCACAGGCATGTGCAATGCATGCAGTAGTTGTAAGAGGTTTTTGGGGGGTTTTTTTGTGAGAGAAATAGTTGTGGCATCAGGTAATTATTACTTTTTGAAAATTTGTGTGTGTCTTTTCTAACTCCAGCAAATGTGTAGGTCTCATAGTGTCTATCTGGAAACCAGAAAATCTTTTTTTCCCTTGTAGAACCAGTTGCTCAGATGCCTTCTAAAACGATTTGTGTCTTGGAAATCATACACTTTTCTTCTTTTCCCATCAGACTGCATATTCAGTCTTGAGAGTTCATACAATTTCATCTGCATTTGAGGTTTAGCTTGTTTTCTTAAGGAAACAGGTTTTGCATAAATGCACCGTCCATGTTTTTGCCAGCGTCATCCTCTCACCCCAATAACTCCTGAACTCTGCAGCCAATTTCAAGCAAAGTCGCTAGAAGCAGACATCTCAAAGTCATATCTCAAAGTCCTTAATGGTTTTGCAAAAAGCAGTGTCTGGGTAGAAGAGAGATCCCAAGTTTTACCTTATTAAGGCAAAGGCAGGAGCGGGCACTAAGCCGCTGCCGAGTGTGATCTGCCAGCAGCGCGCGCGTCTTGGCCGGCTCCTCAGGACACGCACGGCTCCAGCGAGTTATAATTATCGTGTGAGTTGTTCCCTGGGCTATAGTTAGGAGGGGTGGGAGGGTGCTGTGGGGGAGAAGGAAGGAGGGAGGTGGGGTGCAGTAAGAAGCTATTGAGTAGGGGGAGCTGGGAGCACCCTGGGGAGCGAGGTTTGGAATAAGGGACAGAACGCCTGGAAGGCGGCAGTGACCTGAGGATTTTTTTCCTTCTTTCTTTTCTACCTTAAAAGTAGGAAGGTGAATTTGGTGAATCTCTGCTTCTCATTGGATAACCTGTCTTTTAATGGTGTGTTGGATGTTAGGCTACACTGTGAGCTGGGGGAGTCACGCTCTAGCATCCATAAATTGCCTGTAATTCCATACCTGAGCAAAATAATTCTGGAAGCTTTAGTTGATTCTTGCCATAAGAGATACAAGAAACATTGTTTTGCCCTTTTTTTTTTCCTGTTCAGACATTTTACTTTTATGAAGGATAATTTTCATAAATAAAAGCTAACTCATTATTATACAGAAGCAATTCCCAAGCTTGAATTAATTATTGTTATTGTTACTATTAGAGCAAAAGTAAAATACTGAAAAAAGTTGTGAATTTATAAAATATTCCAAGGCAGGAAATAGATCCGTGGTGTGTTAACACGCAAAGTTATGGGGTGTTGCTTCTACATTAACCTAATTTTTCTTATTTTAAATTTAAAATTCTAAGCACATATCTAGCTTTTAAATGTACTCTAGTCTGTGGGCTGTCCTGTGGCATTGATCTTAGACAAACTACCTATTGTTCTTAATGGGAAAATCTACTGATTAAAAAAAAAAAAAAAAAAACCAAAAAAAAACGAGTGGTGTGACATGGCTTCTTAAGGGGTGTTTTTGAAATTAAGCCAGTCAGGTAGCAGCTCCCAAGACTATTGCCCCTGCAGAAGTGGAGCCTCTCTTTGCTGTGCCTTGGTGTTAGGCACTGAAGTTCTTTGAGTTCCCAGTTCTTCAATGCACCCTTTCCCTCTCCTGCTGCTTTACTAGAATGAGACCTGTGGAACAGCCTGATGTGAGCCACAACATGTTCTAGTCCAGATAATTAGCAGTAGAAAAGTACTTTTTCTGTTAAAACTTTTTGTTGCCTGCTTGAAATGTGGTGCCGGGCAGTAGGCAGGACAGCTGTAGAGGACAAAGGCAATGAAATAAAAGGTCAGAGTTAGGTACCATCATTCCAGGGTGAGGGGAGTAAAAGACAGCTGGGAATGTAATCTGATGTCTGTTCATTGTTCCTATCCACTGCAGATAAGGAGACAGCTCATTGAAAGTGGTTTTCTTGCATGAACTCCCATGGGAAGTGCACAACCGCTTATGATGTGCTTGTTGATAACCATCACTTTATGGGTGACAGGAGTTTCTAGGGACCCAGTATCAAACCAATCTGTCTGTGCCCTCAGTTTCAGGACTCTGACTCATATCTGGAAACAGGTTAAAAGTTGTAAGAAGCAATTTTTTTTTTTTCCCTGCCGCCTGCCTTATCCTGCTGAGTTTGTGCCATCCTGTGCCAGAGGGACTGGATGTCTGGGGAACAGCTCCTAAACTGCTGTGGTTTTAAGATGAAGCAAGCCTTGCTCCAGAGGCTTGGTACTGATGCACCTGAAAGTTAAAGCACCTGATTTTGTCTCTGCGTTTGTGATGATGTGGCCTTCTAGCTTAGTAGTTTTTTACAAAGTGGATTTATTGATGGTGACCCAACCAATCTGTTGAATATACCTGCATGCTGTGTACAGTTGCCTGTTCTGCTTTTTGGTTGATATGTTCTGTCATGTCAGTTGGACTTCATATTTGACTTTTTAATTAACAAAAAATTTTAGGGTCAATATAATTTCATTTGACTGTAATGATACTACTACAAGTTTGAATTTTTGTTTGTGCAGTGATTAGTAATTGGGAAATGGAGCATTTGTGCAAAAAGGAAAATTCCTTATAGGTTTCTCCTGCTACTTTTGTAGGTCCAAAAAGTAAAAAAGCCGGTCTCAGAATTTATTTAATTTTGGTAGTGAGGGCGGATTAATTTACTCACTATTTTCAGTGCTCATTCCACTGCGGTTTATTTTGGGTCATTTAATTTCAACAAGGCTTGATCTGTTTAGAGGGCTTTCTATAGCGGCGTGGCGGGACCACACAGCTCTTTTATAGTACGTACGTTCATTGCTAACCGGGAGCTCAAAAAACTAGTAAATGATGCACAGACATGAATAACTTCAGAGAGGACAGTACATTTTTGTGTGGTTGGATTATTTTGAAAAGTTTTCAGAAATAACCAATCTTTTGTGTACTGGGGGTTGCTTTGCAGAGCTTTAAGTGATGGTATACAGAATCTCTGTGCTTTCAGAGGTAAGACTGGAGGTCTGGCTGAAGGCACTCTTCATATTTAAGGTACTTCAGAAACCAGTGTGCATGAGAGCTGCTCTCAGTCCTTGTTGAAGGAACATTTTTGATTGCATAGGTCTGTATTTCCATCAGATTTGGTAGTTTGATATGATTTTGCTGTTTTAATTTTTGGATTTGGTGTAGGAGCCATTCATATACAAAATAGGCTAAGGTAAAATAGATCTCAGCTGAAAATGTCTAAATCAGTCGGCCTAATCGGCCAACAAAAAAGTGTATGCTCATTGTCTGTGCTGAATCTGCTCCAGTTTAGCATTATGATGGTAAAGGCCACATTCCCCCCAAATGAAAGAGCCAGCTTTCTTTTGTGTCCATCAAATCATGACTATTTCTGGTTCTGCTCATTCCAGCTGACAAAGTAATGTCCCTTTTGTGTAATTCATTAAATCAGGCAGCATTAGTGATTCTCTCAACAGAAGGAAGGCATGATGTCCTGAAAGTGGCTGCATCTGTACTAGGAGGTCAAAACAGCAGTGAGACCATTGTTCCTGAGTGTAGAGACCATTGCTTTTTCTTAAATTTTTAGCTCTCTTGCATTTTCTGGCTTCTGCTGTTTAGCATACTCCCAGCAGCAGCCGGGGCAGTTCAGGAAAGGGCTGTTCTAATAGTGTGGAAATAGCTCTTTGCATTCCCATCAACCTTGACACAGAAGAGAAGCTTCCTGAACATGTTCAACTCATCCCTGAACAGCTAGTTATGACATCCTTGTAGCAAATTAGATGCAGAATCCACACTGTTTTGGTGTCTAAGTCAAAAGTACAACAATAATACCAGTTTTGGGACATTTTAAGCCTGTTGAAAGTTTTGTAGCAGTGCATTTGTGTGTGTGCATATACAGAGTGAATGTATGTGTGTACTGTGTGATATTCCTGCCTAGGGATGTGATCGTTTTTGTGGCTATAGAAGGATATTCCTGCTTGTCTACAA
Organism: Regulus satrapa; assembly: GCA_013396955.1. Lineage (NCBI taxonomy): Eukaryota > Metazoa > Chordata > Aves > Passeriformes > Regulidae > Regulus > Regulus satrapa. The sequence goes on along the minus strand of VWZN01013565.1, from coordinate 59,760 downwards.
GTAGTAAAGCCCTAATACTGATGAATGGGAAGTTTAAAAAGCACTTCTTAAAAACATCTCAATTTGGAAACAAAAGAAGCAAGTTGAGTGTGTCCAATGTGGTTTGACTTGTGCTTTAGGCCCTCTAGTCGCAGCTCTTAAAATTTTGTGATTGTTTGTGAGCTGTGTCACCAAGGAGCTTCTGATCTCAGCAGGTCCTGTCCTGCAGCTGCACAACCTCCTGGTGCACACTACAATTTCCCTTCCTTGGGGGAAAATATATCAGTGTGTCTCACGCCACTCTACCTATGTTTGAGGTCAGCTTGTCCACCCATCTCCTCTAATCCAAGCCACCTCAAGATGACAGTCCACCTGTATTTTTATTGTTTCTTATTATCTCATAACTGTTTAAAAACTCCTTTCATGTTGATTGGAGCTGTCCTTTTGCTGTGTACCTTCAGATTTAGATCCATGCACTGCTTCTAAATTTAGGCTGTAAAAGCACCACCTTTATTTCTGTTCTTTTATACTTGAATGGAAATAGTTCAAAGTTGTGCTGATGTAATAAAAACAGGAGGCTGAAAGGCAGTGAACTGGAATAAGGATGAATGTATGAGAGAGCACAAGCAGAGAGTGGCAACTTTAGATCCTCACTGTCATGATCACACAATTATTTTTAATGTGATTAATATGATAAAAGCTGCATTTCTCTTAAATAAAGTTTCAATTTTTTTATTCATCGTGTGATGTCATTTAATAAAAATCTTCTTTGTTATGGTAACACCAGATACTCTAGCCAGGATGAGGCAGTTCAGGCAGTCTGGACAGTTCTGAGTTAATTAATTACATGGCAGTGATCTGTACTTAACAATGAAAATACTGATTCACAGCCTTTTTTTTTTCTTTTTTTTTCTTTTTTTTTCTTTTTTTTTCTTTTTTTTTCTTTCTTTTTCTTTTTTTTCCTGGGGCTAATAGCCTTAATGATCAATCAGAGGCCGTGGGCTCAAGGCAGAGCTCAAGGCCATCAGCTCCTCCCAGCCCTCTACATGGTTCCCAGGAAACACCAGGAAACACCCTGTATTTCATTAGTTCTTGCTTAGTTTATGATGTTGTATTTTGCTCAAAGGCATTAAACTATCATCAAAAGCAGCCAACTGATTAGTGTGACTTCTTTTTCCAGGGTCGTTGTACAAGGGAGAACTGCAAATACCTTCATCCACCAACACACTTAAAAACTCAACTGGAAATCAATGGCAGGAACAACTTAATCCAACAAAAAACTGCAGCAGCAATGCTCGCCCAACAAATGCAGTTCATGTTTCCAGGGACACCACTACAGCCAGTGGTAAGTATATTTCTCTGATGGTCTTAATGGTAAGTAAAGTTGAAGACTCTATTGACCTCAAAAGTTCTCCTTGTTTGTTTATTTAAGGAATGGTCAGGATGCTAGAGGCATGCTCATTTATATTTGCATTTCAAGATGTAATAGACTGTTGCTGTAGACTTGATTTATTTTCTTTCATCCCATACTAATTTGCATTTTTTTCCTCTTTTTTTCTCCCCTTAATGTATTTTATGTCATGTTTGCAAGATTTTTACCTATAATCCTTTTGGAGGTGAAAATTTGTATAATAACAATAATTTGCTAGTAAGCAATAAGAGTAGAAAAACAAAGTTTCTCAAGAGTCTATGGGTTTGAATGGCTTTAAATGTTATTTAATCCCAGTACCAGGAACAAAGCTTAATGGGTAGCATTTTTGTGGTCTGTTGAAATCTGAAGTGTTCAAGGATAAGACAGAGAATTGGTGGTGCATGCACTTCACAAACTCAGTGTTTTGTCTCAAGGCGATTCATACCATGCCTGAGACACTTCATATCCAGGAGGTGATATGGAGCTAGAGTCTGGCTTATCACTTGTTCCGGGCAGTCCTTGCAATTGGGCTCCTCAGTGTAGCAGACTTCCAAAGCATGTTTTGGCAAGTAATCTAAATTAAACGTTTCACAAATGGCTGTTAATGGTTTCTTTTAAATCTGAATTCCTAGCATAAGGCATCTCACTGGAGTGGGACTTTTTTCTCTGACTTGTGGCATCAACTCCTGCAGTGAGTTTCCAAGGTCCATTTATACTTTATCAGAAGACATAGGCACTCCTAATTAGTATTTGCTTGGCTTGATGCAGACATCAGCGTTCAGATTAGATGATTTAGTTTTCCAAGTGCCTTTGTCTTTCCATGTGCCACCACAGAAGTCAAGTGTAGGTATCTCAGAAGAAGACATCTGCATTTGGTCACAGGAAGCTCGCCCCAGATGCCTTTTTGTACTTGAAATATCTACTATCAGGTGGGATTGGGAATTGAGTGTCAGGACTCCCTGAATTTCTGGTACATGTTCATCAAATAGTATCTGGTGATGTTGGTTTCCTAACATGTCTTGATGTTTCCTGGGGATTTGCTGCTTGAGTTTTCACTAGAAAAAGTTTTGATGAAGTAATAGTTTCCCTTGCTTAATATAATGGGAAAAATTGAAGGGGCAAAATTAAACATTTTTTTCTTCTCTTCTCATCCATTTCATCATTTGAACTTTAAAATTTCATTGACGTAATGTCTTCTGTACTGATTGCTGTGATAAAAATGCCAGGTCTGTCTCACATAAATTGCCAGATTAAGATGACTCAGCCTTGACCAAATGGATAAAAAGCGAAAGAAAATTTCATAGAAGTCATTTGACAAGTGGATTTATTCTTAAAATTATATCTGACACAAAGCTCTTATTTATATTTCACATAACACATATTGTCTTCAACATAGTTGAACCATTGTTTCATATAAATGTTCATTATTATGCTCTTCAGAATTTAGCTCGTTTGACATATAAACTGGGTTGCTTGATATCGAGCAGATTTGATCACTGATTAAAACACAGCATTAAACACTTCCAAGGACAGTGAGATGCCATTTCTGTGTAGTTGGTTATCTGGGTTAATCTGTATGCTCAGAGCATCTTATTGGTACTAAGTCACTTCCATTTGCAATTTAGTAATTGGTTCCAAAGACAAAAAATTCCAAAGAAAACCAAACACAAACAAAAAAGAAAAAAAACCTGCCTTCTAGCTCCTGTGTTTTCTCTTGCGTATTTTCTACATACTTGATGTCATGCAGGCCACCTTAATGAGAAAGACACTTCTCCTTTGTTAAAGTGTTTTGAGGTCTTAGTGTTGTGCTGTTATGTTTCTGACTGCTGGCTCATTTGGGAACCTAATTTCTGGCAAAGCTAATCAGAGACGTGTCCTGTTTTTCCGCATAGTGTTTCCTCATTTATAATTATAGCTTCACTCTCTGGGGTACTCAGCTCTGCAGAACTAAAGCTCTTTCCAGGTCTGAGCATGGGCTGACCATGGCGATGTTCTGCCTCCACCCCCTGTGGAGCTGGTGGTAACAAACCCACTATTCTGCCTCATCACGGCTGTTTTAGCATCACACAAATGCTCTTTCTTCTGGTCATGACTTCACTGACTCACTGTAGGAAGGAACAAACCAAGATTTTTAGACCCGTATCATTCCCTCCCGTCAAAGTTTTTTCATATGATGAACTAATTTAAGCCTGAATAATCCCTTTCTAAATATTGTGTCCAGCTGAGATTATAATATTTATTTTGCTTGCCACTGGTGACAGCTGAGCACACAAACGTTTGGGAAGGTGAGTTGTTTCAGTGTATGAGACACAGTAACAAGTAATTGCAGGAGGTGGCAAAATACAGTATCCAAACATAGTGGAAGTTACATGCCAAAGAGCTCATTATATGTACTCTTATTAGAAATATGGCTTTAATATAGTTAATAACGCTTCAGCTATGAAATCTGAATACTTTGAAAAACAGCCTGTTTTCCCAAGGAAAACAGGTATCGAGAAAAAGCAATAAAGTCTGTGTTATTTCTACATTTAAGTGTGTAAATAAGCCTGCAATGTAAGCTGGACCTCCACACAGATTCAGGTTCAAAGTAGGACTTCCTTTGCATCAGCAGACTCTTTTCCAATAATAGAGTTACAAAGGTGGTTCTCCGAGTGCTGCAAGAATGTGTTACGTGATTAAAAGAAGAGAGGATGCTGTGTGTTTTGCCAGCCGTTGAAAGTTTTTTCATTAAGAAAATGAATCGGTGCCAGAAAGAGCAGCAAGCAAAGGACAGTTAGTAAGCTGTCTCTTAAGAGGCTTTTTTTTTTGTTGTTTTTTTTTCATCTTGGTGTGTGTTTTCCTTTTTCAGCCCACATTTCCGGTGGGTCCCACAATAGGAACGAACACGGCTATTAGCTTTGCTCCTTACCTAACGCCAGTAACACCGGGAGTTGGCTTAGTCCCGACTGAGATCCTACCCACGCCGCCCGTCATTGTTCCTGGAAGTCCACCGGTTTCAGTCCCCAGTTCAACTGCTACCCAGAAACTCCTCAGGACTGATAAACTGGAGGTACTGTAGACACCGCTGTGACTAGAAATACATTCTCTGTTAGGCTATGGGAGAGATCCTGGAGGGTACAACTGTTTTTTTCTGAAGAGAAGAAATATAGTTGCTACAGGTAAAAAACTTGTAACCAGGCAGGATTTCTGCACTTGCAGCCAGTGGTAATGAAATACTGTTATTTTTAAGGTAGTGTTTTTGCTTATATTTAATACACAACATGAGGTTAGACATCAGCATGAGTTTTCATTCTTTGTGAAGTTCATCATCTCAAGAAACTTCAGGTATACGTGCCTGTAAAGGCATGTCTTGATGAAATACGTAGCAAGCACATTTTTTATTTCAGTAATAATTGTCTTGGTTTTTCTGCACTGATAATAAGGGAATTTTATAGCTTTATGGGTTGATATTAGGAGAATGGTGTAGTCCTTCAGCCCTGAGCTGCCAGTGGAGGTATGCAATATTGCAAACCCTGCAGGAGGCTGAAGGGACAAGCCCCCAGCTCTGTGCAGAGCCTTCCAGCTGCTGCTGGATCACTGCGTGGCTGGGCTCAGTGGGGAATCTGTGATCCAAGAACACAAAGAGGCCATATAGCTTTTGCAGAAATGAATGTCCTTTCCCAGAAACCTCAGCAACAGTGTCTAGAGTACATTTCATCTGAGGAAAATCAGTGTGTTCATTCTGCCCATTTTTGAAAGTTATTTTTAAGTAGGCTCTCAATTTTGTTTGTTGACTCCATAAAAAATACAGTGCATCTGATGTGTATTTTCCCTGGGTTTCAGCAAGAGGAACTCCTTTCCTACCAGTCAACCTGCAAGAATACAAAGTTTAGTCAGAAAGAGACAAAATATTTTGTGATTCCCAGCTAGTTTTGCTGGAGGAGTTACGTGAGTGAGTAAGTATCCTTCCCAGCGCTTTCTAAACAGGAAAAAGGAAAGGCATTTGGGAATGCTTCTATTGCAAGTTAAGTTTATTTAGCCACAGTAGCAGAGAACTACCCGAGGACCCAAGAACATAAGGGTAAAATAGGTGCACACCCCTCACCCACCAAAAGATGAAGGATTTATTAAATTGAAGTGACTGCAAAACTTCAACTGACAGGGCCAAGGGGGGCAGGTCTGTCTTTTGGGGGCGTGGGGCACTCCTTGCCCTTCCTGTCACGCTACGCTGTGCCCCAGCAACGCGTGTTGTTTTGCACATAGGTGTGCAGGGAGTTCCAGCGGGGGAACTGTGCGCGTGGAGAGACTGATTGCCGCTTTGCGCATCCGGCAGACAGCACAATGATTGACACAAACGACAACACCGTAACCGTGTGTATGGATTACATAAAAGGTCGTTGCATGAGGGAGAAATGCAAGTATTTTCACCCTCCTGCACATTTGCAGGCCAAAATCAAAGCGGCGCAACACCAAGCCAACCAGGCTGCAGTGGCAGCCCAGGCAGCTGCGGCAGCTGCGACTGTGATGGTAAGTGCTGGCATGTATGGCTGCCTTTTTTTTGATGCCTTTTTTTGCTTCAATTTAATGCTCTTTGCTTATACTTTCTTTTCTCTTTTGCCTCTTTTTTTTGTTTTGTTTTGTTTTTGGAAATTTTTCTTTTTTATTATTTTGGTGAAAGATAAGAATTTATAAAATTATTACTATTGCTTGATGGGAGGAAGCACTTTCTTTTCTTTATGCCCTTGTTTTAATGCTATATTTCTATTGAAGACAGTGAAGCAAATTACACTCTATACCACTTCTGTTCTCTGCCTTAATTATATGTAAATTTGCCCCCAGTATTTCCAAACAGAAACAAAACTAATAAGCTTTGGTGTTCCCAGGAAAACAGGGACACATATGCTGTTTTAGCTCTTTGATGGCAGATATACATGTGGAAATTTGGAAGAAAAGTGAAGAGAGAGCATTTGTTCCAGAGATCAGTCGTAGAGCAGAAACCTGCATTGAGATTCAGCCCAGTCCACCTTAAAAATGAGACAACCAGCCGGCCACCTTGGTCTCACTGTAGTGATAGTGTGGAGGTACCAAGACTCTCATCTGGTCTACCATTAGTGCCTGCCTGAGGATGAGTATGAACTGTCCTCTGTAGATCTGCAACTATCCCCAGTGACTGTATCTTTTTGAGCTTTGGTTAGCTGCATTTCACACCTAGAGACTTCTTATCTCTCCTGCTATTATGGGCCAGTTACTTGAATCATGAGGTTTTAAAGTGGTAAACTATAATGGGAATCATTAGGAAAGAAACACTGTGGCCACAGTCAGAAGAAAAGAGGGCGAGGGCTTCTATTTTCAGATATTTTAACCCCTTACTTAAAACTGTTCAGACAAGACAGCCCTCCACCAGGATTGGATTCCTCTTACAGTTGCTACCAGGAAAGTTGATGAATTTGCAGTGGTATTGATAAAGTTAAATAAATTGAACATGCAGGATCTGACTTGAGAGACAAAACTGCTGGCAGCAAATCAAAGAATCATTGTCCTCCTTGCTGGCAGTGGACGAATAATTAAGCAGATGTGGTTTGTGGACTTGTGGGCAGTGCATACAATAGTTATAGACAATACAGTTATTCTCTGGTTAAAAACCCTACCAGAAAAACAATACAGTACAGTACATAACTACCCCAAGCTATTGTATTTAACAAATTAGAAAAGACCAGATTTTTTGAGGGACAAATGGTAAGTTATGCAAGAAAGTAAATCACCAAACAGAAGAATATTTCTTAAGTTTTAATATTCTTTCGCTAATAGTATCCACAGCCTTTGTTTCAAATTGGATGATTTTTAGTTAAAGTTTCCTGTGCTTGCAGAAATTGAATACCATCTGGAAATTAAAGCAGAGAAGATTGGGTTTTTATTCTGATTAGCTTCTGTTGTGCAATATTTATTGTTCATTTAGGGAATGTAATATTTCTAGGCACTATGCTAAATAAGAAAGGAGAGAGATGAGGGGATTAATTTTTTTTGCACTTCGGTAATGGTTGCAGATACATATCCTGTGGTTGCAAATAAGGCTTAATTAGAGTTGCATTAGCCTCAAAGCAAGATGAAGCTTCTTTGGAACACACAGAATTGAAATGTTAGCAGTCTAATGTCACAGGAGAAAGCAACAGGGACTTGTAATTAAGGGTAAGATTTTGCAGAGAAATATGTACAAAATATTCCCACCCATTTCTAGAGATTGCCCAGGATGTGCCTGTTTGGTTTACTAACGTCTCTAAGGATGGAAACTCCATGAATTGAAAACCTACTTCATACTTCCAATAAAAAGAAATGCTTTTTTAAAAAGTCTTACATTTAAATCGAATTTCTTTTATATAAATTTGTTTCCATTACCTCTTCTCCTGTCCCTGGGCACCACTGGCTCTATCTTTACCCTGAAATCAGGTATTTATATACACGAGTGAGATTCCCCTGTATCTTCGTCAGGCTGAATCCAGTCCCCTGATCATCTTTCAGGTCCTTCACGGGAGTATTTTCTAGTTCACCTGTATCTTTCTTGGTCTGGGGTGCCCAGACCTGGACAGAGTCCTCCTCCATATGTGGCTTCACCAGGGCTGAGTAGAGGGAAAGAATCACCTCCCTCCTCGTGTTGGTGATTCTCTTCCCAATGCAGCCCAGCATGTCATCAGCTGCCTTAGCTTGTGAGGGTGCATTGCTGGCTTGGTGTCCGCCAGGAACTTGAGGGTCTTTTCTGCCAAGCCTGTGTGCCCCCCAGCATGTACTGGTGCCTCATGATGTTCCTTCCCAGGTGCAGGTCTTGGGATTTCTCTTTGTTGGACTTAGTGAAGTTCCTCTGGGCCCATTTCTCCAGAATTTCTAGGCCCTCTGAGCAGTAGCACGTCAATCTTATGTATCAGCCAGCCCTCCAAGTTTCACACCACTGGTGACTGGCCTCCAGCTGGGCTCTGTGCTGCTGGTCACATCCCTTTGAGCCTGGCACATGAGACAATTGTCAGTCCACCTCCCTGTTTCCCATTTAGTCCATGATAAATAAATTTGTCTGTGAGAATGAAATGGTGTTGAAATCCTTTCTGAAATCAGGTGAAGCAACAGCCATTGCTCTCCCTTCACCACCCTGCCAGTCTCATCATAGAAGGATGTCATGCTGGTTAAGCACAATTTCCCTGTCATAAATCTATGCTGACTACTTCCCATCATTGTCTTGGCTTTCATGTGTTTGCAGATGGTTTTCAGGAGGATTTGCTCAATTGCTTTCCCAAGGATTGAGGTGAGGCTGACCAACCTGTCAGTTCTCAGATCTCCCTTCCCGCTCTTTTTGAAGATAGGAGTGTCATTTACTTTCTTGCAATCTTTGGGAATTTCCCGCAGTCACAGGGGTCTTCCAAAGATAATTAAGAGTAACCCTGCAGTGACATTGGCCAGCTCCCTCAGCATCCAAGCTGCATTCTGTTAGTTCCTATGGGTTTGTGTACATATAGCTTGTTTAAATGTTCTTGATTATCCTCCTCCAAGGGAAAATCATTTTCACTTCACTCCCACTGGCCTGAAGGCCAGTCATACCAGTAAAGACTGAGATGGAAAGGATTTTCAGCCTCAGCCTTCTCCATGTCCTGTGTCACCATGTTGCCTGCCCCATTCAGCAGTGAAAACACATTTTCTCTAGTCTTACTTTTGTTGCTGAGAAGCCCTTCTGGCTTTCTTTTACATCCCTTGCCAGATTCAACTCCAGGTGATCTTTGACTCTCCCAGCATATCCCTGTATGTTCAGACTGAGTCCCTGTTTCTCCTCAGCCATCTGTCCCTGCTCCCACCTCTTGTGGGCTTTCCTTCTTTCGTTTGAGTTTAGACAGGAGCTCCTTGCACATTTATGGAGGCCACTGCTGTGTGGATCTTGTTTGTATTCCAGGAGACATTCTAGCATACCAATGTGCCATGTGGCAGGCAAATACTATGCCTTGGATGTTTGATAATTTTTAATATTATTTCTTTTTTGTAAACTCTTCCTCTTCAGCCTGTAGCTATTGATTAGTTGGTTATTAGTTATGTAGATCAAATGTTGAGAAGGAGATAATCTGATGGAACAGAAAGAGGCAAACAAGGTTCTACTATCAGGTTGAAACAAAAGAAAACATTAATGTAGGAGAGCAAAATTAGCAGTTTGAAAGCCTGAAAAGAATGGGAGACTACATGGAAGCCAGGTTGATGAGTATGTTTAGAAACAGATCAAGCCTTTGGGTTGGGAAGACTGAGACTGAACTTCTGGAGAATATGAGAGGAAAGCTAGAAGAAAACTTCAAAGTAGGGAGGCGATGTTAAGAGCATGGAGAAAAATTGGAGAAAGGCAATAATAAACAGAGAGATAATAAGTTAACAAGTGAGATTAGATAAGATCTGTATTTGGATAATAAAGGTAATTAACTTTTACTCTTAATTAAGCTTTACTCTTAGCGATGTTGATTTAAACTTGTGGACTTCATCATCGCATAATGCTGAATTCAGTTGTACTACACTGTCTGTGTAGACTTCCCTCTGGGGTGGAGGCAGAATGGCTCCAGATCACCACTTCAGACTAAGTGTTTCTTGTGTCTGGTTCTTGGACCCAGAGAGATGAGCAGAACCTGTAGATCACAGTATGTAATCCAGAAAAGTGCTAAAGAAGAGATGAGGAGGGTGTTGAGAAGACACATGCAACAGAGACAGGAACTAAGTAAAATGAGGACTGTCCTGAAGAATACCCTGTTGGCACCTGATAAACTTAGGACCACAAGGTGTTTGCAGGCATTTTGTGCCTTGTCCTTTTCCGCCACCTCAACTTTTATTCCCTATTTCCACACATTGATTTCAAGGTAGACATAATCTGCATGTTCTAAAAAGAGCTAAATACCAGCCTCTGTTTAAAAAAACAAAAGTAAAAATTTTTATTTCCAAGTAGATTTTTCTTTTCTTTCTAAAGGTTTGTAAGAATTATTTACACTATAAAACGTAAAAGTAATATTTTATATGAGAAATTTACAGAATGCTGTCATATCAGCCATAAGTTTGAATTTACTATGAAAGAATACATAAATGTATATGGTTATGTACTATGCCTAAATACTTTCTTTTGAAAAATTAATAATGCTGAATTAGTATCATTACTCATATGTTAATGTTGGCTTATGAACTGGGAACACAATTTTATTCCCTGCTCCTGAAGCTAGTGTTGAAGGTTATAGCAGAATTTAGAAAGTATGTTTTCAATTCTGAAAGATCTTTTTCCCTCTCAATGTAATGTGGTAAGTTACAAGATAAAGAAAATCTACAAAAATGACCCAGCTGTAGGAGAAAAGAAAAGGAATTAATGATAAGTTGGTGTAACCGGGCATACTATGTACTCTGTTTTGTATTGGCAAAGGAGAACCTCTCTCATTTTGACCATTGAATGATTCATGTCTGTAAATGAAAAGACACTCATCTTGTAAGCACTGATATTAATGGCATTTGTAATGCATTACAACTTTCACTAGTGTTTTGTATTTGAAAATGTAGCCTCCCAAATCAATTTTCCCACCTCAAAATATGACCAAACTAACTTATCAGGAATTCCAATAGGTGTATCCTTAAAACTTTCTGCATCTCTGTGAAGTGTTTATATGATGCTTAATAGTGTCTGCAAGCTGCTGTTTTACTCAACTTTCCTGAATTTCAAACATCTATATTTTACTCTCTTATATGCTTTTAACTAAGGTATAGTAGATGCATTTTTGCTTCGGTACTAATTCAAAATGTAATATTCATTTCTTTAGAAGACATTTTTGTTGTTGTGCATGCCTAGTGTTTTGTATGTTGTATATTGCATTCAGAATATTTTTTTCCTTCTCACCTATCCACAAATGCAATGCCGTTCCCATGACGCACCTCTGCTTGCTGTTTACCTGTATGTTAATTCGCTTGACTCCCATTGGCCCACTGCCATCATGTGCTCGCTGCCTGTTATTAAAAGACTCAGTCGACTGCCAAAGCAATGAAGCGACCTCTCGAAGCAACTGTAGACCTGGTACTTTGACCTTTCACCTTTTGCTTTGCATGTAGCTTTTTTTAAATTTTTTTTTTGTTTATTTTATTATAATTTTTTTTTTTTTTCCTTCAGAGAAGCAACTAATGAAATTTGTATCGCTTTACTTTTCAAACATCAACCAGAAATGATTTCACATACTTGTTAATTTACCGGAAGCTCTATTTATCCATCTCATTCTCATACGTAATAGACTGCGGACGATTTAGTTTGGTTCCTAACACAGTTTCATCTTTTTTAAATCTCTCATGAAAAGTCGGATTGAGATAAAACTGCTTTTGTAATTGAAAACGCGTAACGTAATCCATTAATCTGTATAATAATAGGAAACTATATTTAAATTTAAAAATAAAAGAAAATACTTGGCAATGAAACACAAGTGGTTTTTTCTCCCTGTAATATTTGAAAACCTACTTAAAGGCAATGCCATTTTTGTTGCTTTAAAGCAAACGTTTCTTTTCAGTAGTTGTGCTGCTACAGTTCTAGGTTAATAGTACCATGCTTTTGCTACCAATAACAAAATTTCACTCATTTTACATTGCTGTGCTTTGAGTTAATATGCATGGCGAGGCATCTTTAGCCGCTTAAAAAAATACTAAGTTTTTGTATTGATGTATATGTTATGGACAAGGTCTTAAAAAGTGGCGCCATTTTAACTAACTTTCTTATTTACAGGCCTTTCCTCCTGGTGTTCTTCACCCTTTACCAAAGAGACAAGCACTTGAAAAAAGCAATGGTGCCAGTGCCGTTTTCAATCCCAGTGTCTTGCACTATCAACAGGCTCTTGCCAATGCTCAGTTGCAGCAACATGCAGCGTTTATCCCAACAGGTATGTTGTATCCACATTGAACTGGTTTTGTGTCCCTGAGGTAGCCTCTGTGTCAGGCAGTAGCACTTAACAGAAGGTTTTATTATGCTCCCTGTCCCACTTGAGGTGAAGTCTGCACAGATGATTGCACATTATTTTAATTCTTCTTGCAAAGGACAAGGATTCAAGCAGAAATTTCAACATGCCGTTAGCTGCTTTTTTGCACATTCACAACCTTGCTCATCATTCTCCAGGGTTTGCCCCTTTTTGCCTACCGTAAATCGGCTCATTTTGACTCGTATCTGTTTCCTCTAACAAAAATGCTGGGAAAGGCATTGGACTTCAGAGATGCCCCAGCATCCTCCTGCTCCCTCAGCTGCTGTCTTGCAGCTGTGGGGATTTCCCCAGCCCCACACGAGCACCTGAGAAAGGGAACACCAGCCATAAACTTAAGTCAATAACTGTGTGGAAGCACTGGCAAAACACATCGCTCCCTGCAGCTGCACTAAAGGGCTTTCAGGCATCAGATGAATTTTTGTGGTTTTGGAGCACCACCAGAACTTTTCCTAGCATTTGTGGCTCATAGCTGGGGTTATAATTCTTCATATGGATGATCTGAAGATGAGTGAATGTAATTTGTATTTCAGTGCTTGGAGCTCTGTGAAAATCAGGGTATTCAGAGATGGCTTGACCTGCATCCTGGCTGGTAGCAGGACTTCTCTTTAACACTGCAGGAGAAAGGATGTGCCAGGTGCTCGTGTAAGCAGTAACAACACAACCCTCTAAATTGTGTCAGTCATCCCCACTCCAATTTCCCAAAGGAGAACATCCCTCCTAAGGAATTCTGTGATTTCATTTGTAATTAATAAATTACTTATTTTAGTGTCAGGGTGTTCTTGAGTGTGAACTTCAGAATAGTTTAAAAATAAATGTTTGCAAATGTGCTTGACATTTCAGCAATGTTACTTTAGTTTATAGAAATAATGTCGGTTAAACAAGGAATGAAAGGCAGCACATGATGATTTCCCAATCTATCAGCATTCCCATATGCTTTTAAAGATAAAAAACAAACACAGATGGTTTTGACTTTATGGAATTTTTCTATAAGGCCTCAGTAACAACCTTGGAGCCTGCCCCCGTATTTGTAATAGTAAGTAATAGCATAGCCTTATTTTTAGCACATTGGTGAACCAGAATATCTGTGGCAGAAAACACACTAACATTTATGGGAGTGTTTGAAAAAAAATAAATAAATGGTGAGACCGCCTATTTGGACATGAATGGAAGACTGCCCTGTGCTTACAGAACATACATAAATTTCCACAAATTTATTTTACATTGAAGCTATGAGAATTTGTAGCATGATAGGTATTTTTCCTACTTAAGCACTCCCTTTCAGGGTTTATTGGTCCTATTTGCAATTGACAAGGACTTCAAATTAACTATGGAGAATACAGTAGTTTAAACCTTTTTCAGTGAAAAAGGATATTTGGATTTGGATATTTTTCAGACTTTTGGAATGTTCATGCTTCCTTCAGTAGCTCAGTTTTTGTACTTTTTTATTGTCCTCCATCCCTCTTTCCAACTAATTGTTGTAATTCTAGTTTTAGCTGACAAATTTCTGGTGGTAGGAAGGGTGGACCCAAACCTTAAGGGCCATGTTGTTGCCAAGCCCCAAAACATGTGCATGAAAAAAAAAAAAAGAAGAAACAGAGGTATAAAATAGCAGATGCAGTCCAAGCCCCAGAGTAGAAAACCTTTCTTAAAGTGATGAACCTTCTGCTCTTTTCAAACACCATCAGCTCCAAGGAAGGATATTAAAGAGAGGAGTGGGGTGTGGGAGGAGTTCAGGAAAGGGGAACACCCTCTACAAGAATGGGTGTCATGAGCTTTCCATTAAAGATGATACATCTGATATTCCCACATTTCCTGGGAAGGTTGGATTTGGTGGGTGTAAGGACTGTCATGCAACCCACGCCTGAGGAGCAATGCATTACATTATCTGTTGAATTTTAAAAGATTGTGTGATATTTGCTAAACTGGTATAATTTTCAAATGTGTTCTTTGTGTGTGTGTGCGCGTGTGTGTTAAATTTTAAGACAAGTTTTGCTGCTGGAATATATATAAAACTTAATTGTTTTATATACCTTCTCTGCTTTATTAACCACTGGCTCCCCTAATAAAAAGTGTGGGGCTTGACTTAGCATGGCTTAGCTCTGAAGTTCTGCCACTTTGTTTGTTTTACATCAGTTTGATTGCTTTGTCACCTTCTCCTTATTGTTTGGTGGACAATGTTAAAACAGCTGATCTTTTCTCTCTTCCCATTGCTGTTTGTTAGTGTTTCTATAGCCTCTAGAGGAGGAACTTTGTGTATTCTCTGGGGACTGTTCTTGGGTAAGGTCATTCATAGTCACGCACGTCCTGCGACAGTCCGATTCGGGGCTGCGGTAGTAATTCAGCAGGAATACAGGGAGCATATTTGACTCTTATGTCAAATATGCACCTACCTGGCACTAGTCTCCTTACCTGCTTGTCTTCGCCAGCTTACTGTATGCACTGTGCTGGAAATAGGCTGATCTCTTTCTTTCATTTGGCCTTTCCAGGAAGGTTAAAGTTGGGCTAGGCACCAAAGCTAAACTGTATGGTAGGTGATCAGTCATCTCACGGCATCTCTAGGTTTGCTGGGAGCCTTCTGCTGGAATGTTGCACACTTTGACGTGTTTCGCTTGGGACTTGTCAAAGTACTGTTTTCTTGGTGTTAGGAGAGGGTACATTAACATCAAACACAAATTTGGCAAAGCTCCTTCAGCAGAATATTGTCTTAATTCCACTTTCTTTTAATGTCGCATGTCAAAACTTTGGTGAATGTTGCTCTGTGCAACATTGAGCCGTCTGAATTATGCAATGAGTTCTGAAAGTCTCAGATACTGTAATCTTTAACCAAAGATGTTTTTATAAGAAAAACCTGTTGCTGCAAAAGCACTAAGTGAAAGGATAGCATTAATAAGTTAAAAAGTTTATGAAGTATCTTGAATATGTACAGAAACATGCCAAAACCCACACAGTATATACAGAAGCTTAGTAAGAACACAATCACTTTTTTGTGTTTAAGCAAAACTGTGAATGACCTTACAGTTTCATTTAACTAACTTACTTCTCTGTGGTTATGCTTGAATCTCACTTTGAATGTTAACTCTAAACAGCTAACCTGTTTCTTCCCTTTATCCACTTTTTTCACCTATCATTGCATGACACGCAGGGTCAGTTTTGTGCATGACACCCGCTACCAGTATTGGTAGGTTCCAAATTTCTTTATTGATCTCTTTTTTTATACTGTATATGATGTATATTCACTTGTTTCAAAAATCCTAGGTGAGATTTAGCCACTGACTAGAATTAAAGGTTCGCTTGTCCTTCTGGTTGACTTTGCAGAGTGTTTAGATTTGTAGATGAAAGCTGCAGTTTAGACATGATATCACCTGCTATAACAACTACACTGCAAAAGCATAATACCATGAATTCCAGTCTGCTTTTCAGTTTTCAAAGTTTTATTTCTCTTTATATTTTATATTGCATAGTACTATAAAATCATAAAATACTGGAAAAAGCCAGCAAATTTCATCAGTGTTTTAAAGTTTCATAGTGGTGTGCCTATTTCTCCTTTGCTGTGTGTTAGAAAGTATTATCAGCGTTTCCCAGAAATGCCTACTTTGATCCACAGAGGTTCTGTTGAAACTTGTGATCTGAATCTCACTCCTTCTTCAAGTATATTTGCAGCTTGAAATTAACATTTTGGGCATGCAAAGCGGAAGTCCAATGCAACAGCCTCTGAGACAGAAAAGTAATCTTTCTTCTATTGCCCTATCCCAGTGATTTTATTTTTTGGGTTTTGGGCCTCCTCACATAAACAGTTAAAATACCAAGCCTTTAAAACATCAAATTAATGATTCTGCCATGAAGATGCTGATTAAAATTCATTCTTAAAATGAGCAAAACCAGTGTCTTTCACAAAATCGATCTTGCTTTTTTTAGATCAAACAAAGTAGTAGATATATCAGGATAATTATTATCATCCCTCTCCTGATTTTTGCCTCAAGCAGATGGTAATTTAACTCTGATAAAGTTGAACAGTTATGCAGCACTGGTAGGAAAAAATGCATAAATTGGATTATAAAGGAAGACAGTGAAAATCTAGCTTACTTCAGAGTGAAGATACATTAAAATAATTCATTTTTAATTGCTTTTAAAAATTAAGATGAACATTTAACAGTTTTCTTCCCAGTATAAACCACTGGGGGTTTTTTAGTAGGATTTTATTTTGAAGTGCTTTATAGCTGTGCTGGGGGAAAGCAAATTACGTATGTAACAATCCACAGGTAACGGGCTATTTTGGTAAAGGCCTCATTTGCACAAGTAATCCTCTTCTTAGAGACAACACTCGCATTTTCAGTGGTCCTTACTCTTTTTTTTTTTTTTTCTGGGAATCGCCGATTGTGTTGACAACCTTCCTTTAATTGTACTTGTAATAAGCTATTTTCCCTTTTTTTTTATTTCTCCGCCACGCTTTCTCGCTTTGCACTGTGATTGCATGCCATCTGCCGGTTTAACCCATGACGATGGCTTGCCGCTCTTGATATTCACCATGCCAAAAATACCACTTCTCTTACCATAATGCTGCACCCTCCTGTTCATTGCTTCCATGGTTCCCCTCCTGAAAGTACCCATGATGCACAACGCTACGGCCGCCACTGTCTCTGCAGCAACAACTCCTGCAACAAGTGTTCCCTTCGCCGCAACAGCCACAGCAAATCAGGTTTGCTCCTTTTAAAGCTTTCTTTCACAAGATCCTGAACTCTAAATGAGTGCTAAAATTTTTATTTTAATTTTTTCTTTTAACAAAAAAAATTCTCACAGAGAATTTTTTTTTTATTTCTGTGTTTACCCCATCAAATTTTACTTTTATTTTTAAGTCGTTTATAGCAAGTGTTTGTGGGACAGGTTGCACTTATTTAGAGTTAACATTTGTTGCAAATAATGATGTAGCTGTGTTTTGTGTTGCGATGTTTGTACCTAATTATTGTGTAATTAACCCAGCTGGAGTTAGAATCCAGTAGTACTGGACTACTTACAAAAGTCGATTATTAACTCCTAAGTTCAAAACGGAAGATCATCACAGGTTTCAAACATTGAGGTGTGTTAATGTAGCCTTCTCCATGAAGTGTGGAAGAGACTAATTTGTGAGCATGGAAGCTGTCAAAAAATCACAAGGAGCACAAGGCAGCTGGAAAAGAATTTGAATATTTTCTGTAAATACTAGTGATCAAAACAGCAATCAAGATATTCATGACTATGCCTGCTTTATATTTGAAAGTGTATCTTTAACCTGGGAATTATATTTCCCTGAGGAAGAACATTGATAGAATCCCAAAGCTCTGAGGCAGGATAGGAAAGATGGTACTTTCTCCTCTTCTTCTGCAGTTTATGCTAATGGCAGTTTTCATTTAGTTTGGGTTTCCCCTTCTCCTGTAGGACCTAACTCCCAGGGAAGACATACCTGTTGCATCCTGGAGTGTGTAGCTTGGCGCTTGCTCCTCTGACAGGGCAACTCCCACCCTGACGTGCCAGGAGAGGAGTTTGCACAGCAGTTGGGTCACTCTGGCTTTTCTATTGCTCTGGGACCATGCTCAGGCACTTCCACCTGAGATGGGTTCCCCTCAGGTTCTGGGAGGTCAGATGCAAAGGGAAACAAGCAGATTTGCTCACCAGAAGAAAGCAAAGGGCTTCTCTCCTTGTGTTCCTCCTGGACAGACTGACAAGCTATTACAGACTCAGTAGAAATGTTGCCCCGTTGGTTCCTTCCCCTCCACTTGCCAAGGGCTTTGAAAGAAATCAGTGAAAATGTTTTGCTTAATAATGTTAGACTAACAGGTTTATTTTTTTTTTGCTGGCATTCCCAAAACTATTGAGGTATCCCATGGAAAAATAGAAGTTGCTACAAGAGTTTATTTTTAATAATTTAGGGAAAATATACTACCTCTGAAATACATCCTACTTTCTTAAAGAAACACAAACCAGTCCATTTTTTTTTTTGTTTTCTTAAAGGTTCACTTGCCAACATTATGATGTTTTTGCTTCTAGCATTTTCATCAGAAGAGGGTTGTTGTTTTGTGCTTACTTTTCTGAGAGCTAGCTTGTAAAAAATGTTTGGGATAAGGATGAAAGTGCAGCAGGCAAATGGTGCATTACACGGTCCTTCCCAGAACAGTGTTCACAGCAGATAATTGGTGGTTGGTATCCAGTGTATTTTTGTGATCTCAAAGTGGTGACAGAGGGACTTGAAGATGCTAAGGGACTAAGAGGAAAATGGGGTGGTTTGGGGAGAGGTTCTGCTAGGGACCCTTTCCAGCACAGGAATGCAGCCTGGGCAGCTCCACCACCTGCACTCCTGAGTGCCAGAGAGGCTGACTGTGCTGAAAGTAGAATAAATGCGTGGATGCCTACAAAAGGACCAGTAAGCGGTATTTTTATTTTTTAATTTAATGGGAACATTTTCATGCAATTAACTAGTGCCACAGAAGAAGACAAAGGTGTGCCTTAATGCTCTTACTCATCTATCAGGATGGTAGGCAGAACCCCTTCTTTTCCAGTGCAGATTTTGTTTTCATTGGAGGATTATAGCATTTCAAATTTAACAGGAGTTGTAGAAAGTGCCTGTATCTGTCTGGTTGCATATATTTGTGTGTGCGTGTGTATGTTTGTGTGTATACATACAATTCCATGCTGAAATTATCGGACAGTTTAATGGGAGGATGGGTTTTCACTTGTTTAAGTTTCAGCCATTCGTAATTTTGGCATTTGGATCATCTGCTTTTCTAGAAGTCTGTGTTAGGACAGGGTGAATTGCCCTGGAGGGTCTTGCCTCTGTTCCCGGCCTGTGGAATGGGTGTAGATGTGTTACCAATGCTCTGCACCACTGCACGTGGAGGAGATGAGTCCCACGTCAGGAGCTTGTTGGCTTCTGTAGCATGTGCCATCACAGTCTTCTTTTGTCTCACTCCTGTCTTTTTGTTTCACTCGTTGTAAGTCTTTAAAGCTACTGTAAAAAAAAACCCATGTATTTCGAAGTAGAGAAAGCAGTAGTAGTTCCTTCTTCTTTATAAAAGACAAAACTCCAAGTTTTCTGTTTATTTACAACATCCTAAGATTGGAGACAAAACTACAATGCTAGGAAAGCCCCACAGTAACACTGTGGCTCAAATTCTCAATATTTCTTTAGCCCAAGAAACATAGCAGGGGCAGGTTATTAACTTCGTCATTAACATGACTTTGTTCATGGTCATAGCATTCTTTGTGTCCCTTTGTATGTGTTTAAACTCTCCTGAGTATTTCAGAAAAGGACTTTTTTTTATTCCCAACTAGATAAAATTTCCTTTTCTAGCCTTGTGCCACACTGCTTTACATATACAGTTTCCTCTTTCCAGTATCTCTACCATAAGTTGCTTTTTTTTTTTTTTTTAACAACCTGCAGCCTTCAGCTTGTCCCATTTCAGGTCCCAAGGCTTCTCCTCACAATTCCAAGCATGAAAAGAAAGTTGTAGCAGGACTTAATAGTTTATCTTAATATCATTTGGTTTAGTATTCTGACCTGGGGAAAGATTACTGGTCTTCCAGGGATTGAGTGTGATGATCCCAGTGCCTTTGAAGCACAAGTAGAAAGGAAAAGTCAACATCCCAAAAGTTATGGAGTCTCAGCTGATGGCTAATAAAACATCATAATTCCAGTGGGTCCAGTAAATAATTTAGTATGTGCTGTCAGCTTGTATTTTGAAAAAAAAATATCCCTATGTCTTCTGTATATTTTTCTTTCAGAAAATAACGTGAGTAAGAGCTCAAAATACACTCACATTGGCACACACTTGTTAGTCATGCTTGGCCAGGAACTCTGGGCATTGTGTGTTCAATGTATGGCACAAGACACGTGGGAAGATTGTGTAAAGGCTGTATGGTGTACATCTGTGCAGGGTGACACCAGTTAAGAATATATGGAAAATTTGGTATCTCTTGCTTTTCCTGACTTACAAAGGTAGGGTTTTAAAAATAATTTTCTTGCAGTGTACTTCAGCGGGGAAGAGAATTGCTTTGGCTTAATGCAATATAAACAGGATGCAGCACAAGTGCTTTAGCAAACCCTGTTTTACAAACTCAGATTAAAATCTTACTCTGATGATACAAGAGCTGATGGTGTTGCTGTTCGCTCAAGGCAGTCCCCCACTTACTGTAGCTGCCAGGCTGTGACGAGAGGGAATGGAGAGGGGGGACTTCAGCTTTCCAGTGAAAGACAGCTGGAAAGGTAGCTGGAAATGTCCAGGAGAGTGACTGGTCAGAGCTAAAAGGCCTTTCCCCTTTTCCTTCCTCTGCCCTTTACAGTTGCTCCAGCCATTCCTGCCAGGATGGGGCTTGAAGCCTCACCTGCTAATCTCACTTCAGCAGTAGATGCTTGATGAACTTTCTGTTCAGTTGTCTGGGGATGCTGGCAGACTTTTCTTGGAGCAAAGATTGAAACTGTGTGAAATGATAGTGAGAAGTAGCATTAGGACATGAATACAGAGGGTTTGGTCCTAGCTCCCTCTAGTGCATGCATGTGGACAGAGGTACGTAAAATGTCCTGCATAAATATTAATACAGTCTTTTTGTGTATATACTTCAGACATCTTTAACAAAGCTTTTGTTACTCCTTCAGCTAGTGGACTAGCAATACTGCAGCAAGCAAGGAAACTGTTACCTGCTGGGTTTCACTCACAGGTAGAATCACAAAATTATTTAGGTTGGAAAAGGCCTCTTAAGATTATCAAGTCCAACTGTTAAGCCAGCACTGCCAAGTTCACCACTAAACCATGCCCTTAAGTGCAGCTGCTACACATCTTCTAAATACCTCCAGGGATGGTGACTGCTTCTGGCATTGTTCCAGTACTTGACAGCCCTATCCATGAAGAAGCATTTCCTAATATATACTCTGAACCTACCCTGGTACAACTTGAGGCAATTTTCTGTCATCCTGTCACTTGTTACTTGGGAGAAGACACCAATCCCCGCACCTTGGTACCACCTCCTTTTGGGTGGTTGTAGAGGGA
Source organism: Regulus satrapa (assembly GCA_013396955.1). Lineage (NCBI taxonomy): Eukaryota > Metazoa > Chordata > Aves > Passeriformes > Regulidae > Regulus > Regulus satrapa. The sequence goes on along the minus strand of VWZN01013565.1, from coordinate 38,377 downwards.
AAGAGCAATATTTAGTGACTGTTTTTTTGGCTGAGTGTACAGGCTGTAATTTCAAGATGATATAAAAGTCATAGATCTTAATGAAAATTCTTTTGGAAGTTTTTTTCTCTTCTTGTTTTGCAGTTTGCTTTATGAGAAAATACAGGATTAGAAACTTGGGGAGAGATTAGATAGAGCCTACTTGGAGGTGAGAATGTTAATGTTAATAGAAATGCCAAAAAATGTGACTTCCTTCACCCTGCACACCGAAGATAATTTAACAGAGAAGGATTTTTCCTGACATTGAGAGAGATGTTATTCTGACTTTTGGGGCCGAAGTTAAATTTTAAATAATGGCAAACACCTACTTGTGGGGGGCTTTAAATTTCTAAATTAGAAAGCCTCACTACTGTTCAATTTTTATGTGTGTATATATATATATCTTGGTGAGTCCTACAAGGATTAGAAGGTTAAAACTCAGCCCAAAATTAAGACACTTAAGTGTTGGTTTCTAAGTATGGGTGTCTACATGCAAGATACAAATTTAGGTGCCCATTGTAGACTGAGAAGTTTATCAGCCCAGTCAGATGAAATCTGGAGAGCAGCCTGGCTTGTCGTTCAAAAGTCTCACAGGGCTTGGTTCAGTTGCCTAAATATGTGTCTGGTGATGTTTGAGATTGTCCTAAGATAACCTTGGATGTCTAGGTTACCCAAGACATTTTCACAAGCTTGGCAGATGCAGTACAGGACCTACAGGCAGATTTGCACACCTACTTCTGAACTGACAGCTGGATGACAGGCAAGAAGCATTAGCCCTTGGCCCAAGTGGTGCCAAAACCCTGGTGAGCACGTGACCCAAGCCTGCAGCTGGTGATCACGTGAAGGGATCTCCATGCTTTGTTGGTTTACTTACTAGGTTGTGTCACCTCACTGGGTGTGTGTGTGTGTGTGGTGGGGGGTTAAGACACCAGCATTTCTGTGTCCTCATCTGTGTCCTCAGGATCAGTGAGTGTTTCCATAGCTCCTGGTTATAAAGGACATTTACCAAATTCCTAACTATTCCAAGCAATGTGAATCCTGCTCACATCGCATCAGTTCAGAACAGTACATGGCTTTATTTTTTGTACCAATGAGCATGGTACAAAAGAGACTGATAGTATAAAAATATCATAATAGAGAATGCTGCTTAAAGATATTTTTTAGTGACGTTATTTTACTGGTTATATGACATTTTATGAAGAAGGAAATAGTAAAGAACATATCCAAAAGAAAAATTAAATACTTAGAGCCTGTGTCTAAAATGAAGTATAAGATCAACAGGCTGTCTCATGCTAAGGCTTGTGATTATCTGGCACAGCTGCTTTAAATTATGCATCAGTGTTTGCACTGAATTAGGTGGCAATTATGCAGATATTAATTATGAAATCATTCAGTAGCCTTCAGTTCTGTCAAAATCTGTTAGAATACAATGAAGCAAAAATAAAAATAGTTATGTTTGAGTGTCACAAACAAAAGGACAATTAAAATATTTGCCCCAGAATTAAAAAATCAGTTAACATCATGTAAAATACAAATGTGCCAAATGGTTGGGATTTGGGACACCATGTGTGCTGGCTTTGTCAGGAGGGAACAGAGCCAGGATGTGCAGCAACAGAGCACCTCTCCTTGCCAAGGTGCCTGCAAAGGCAGCACCACTCCCAAGGGAGGCAGATTTTTCTCAGACCAGAATGTCATGGGGCATTGACTCGATTTGATCTTCCCTTCTACACAAAGCAGTAGTGCCAGTTTGCTCCCTTGTGCAAATATTCCTTGGTGTCCCCCAACAGGGCTTTGTTTCCATTCCTCTGTAACCCCAGGAGGCCGTCTGGCAGGGCAGAGAGCTGCCCATAGTGCTGCTGACAAGGCTTTTGCTGTTCTCCATTCCCTTTCTTCCTCATGGAAACCTGCTGTACTTGTAAACAGGGAGAAAAATAGAAATATGCTGAGAAAATGAATTGAGAAATCTGGTAAATAGTAGGAAATAGACTTTTTTGATGTTTCAATGCAAGCTTTTGAGAAGGAAGATGAGAAGTGGAAACAAATGTTATTTACATCCTCAGTGTCAGCATACAAGAACATTACAAAAAAAGGCCTATGCAAAATTCATAGTGGTTTGTAAACCTTTAATTACAGTTTCTGAGGGGAACAGGTAGGAAAGCACTTCTTCTGGGAATAATGAGTATCTAAACAACTTTAGTTGTATGTTTTCTTGGGGTTTTTTTTCTGACCGAAAGTTTTAGTCTAAAAATTCCATAATGTTCCAAGTTAAATACTCCTATAGAAAATTCAGTTCTAGAAGTTCTAGACATTGACAACAGTTCAAACAGAAAGAGTGATTTTAATCTGACTCGGAAAAGCCCAGAAAAGAGGAACAGGATCCATCTTTAGACACATTACCAGAGGGGATTTCAGGGAGCCAGCTTGGAGCAGAACAGTGTTGGGCATCTAGCGAGCCCACCTAGAGACTGGCCATCTTGTTTTGTACCTGCACCAGGCTGGAAAAACAAACCCAAGTGACCCATGATCATGAAGAATAATTTCTCTAGAGAAGGTATTTAAAAGCAATAGCTTGTCACAGTAGGAAAGGCAAACTTAAACTGTTTGCTGCTTCTTTCATGCTAAACACAAAAGAATCACAAGCATCATCTCACTCAAGTTCTCTTGTCTGGCACTGAGTTACAGGTAAGTAGCTGTGACTCACAGACTCAAGAAGTGAGAGTTTACAATATTAAAGCCCACAGCAAATCTTGAACAGTGTCAAGAAGACATCCTTTGAATTGCCTTGAAACAACTGTTTCAAAACATGATGATGTCACAAAATAAGTGGCAAAACTATTTTCTAAGGCACCAGAGAAGCAAAATCAGAAGATGATTCTATAAAATATAATGGAACTCTATTTTAGTCTCATGCAAACTTGACTCAACTCTTTGTTTTAATAATATTTTTGGCCTCTTAACATAGCATGTTGTTTCTTTGTAGAAGATAAAAAGTTCCAACAGGCTTGTGTATGGAACTTTAGATTTCATGTTTATATAGAAGAAGCCAGTGGAGAAGAAATGGAAAAATCTCTGTTCTGTTTTGGGGTTTTTTTTAAGGAATTCTCCCATCATACCCCTCTCCCCTGTATAGGACTGAAACCTGACTTCCTCTGTTATCCTGCTAGATGGCAGTGTCACACAACATCAGCAGTAAGCAAAGGCTTCATTCTTTTACATAACAAAAATCAAAACAGATTTCCCTTTCCTGTTGTAGAAATTTAAAGAAAAAGTGCTGGTGTTTGACATGATAACTTCTTTTTGTGTTCTTGCTTTCAATTATTCAACAACTGATACTTTGACAAGTGGAGTAAAAATCTTCTGGGGCATGTATTTGTTATTTAAACATAGGAAATTATTTCTGACACACTAATTTTGTAGGCATTTGGGGAAAAATGAGTTTGTTTCATGGTTTGTACACACGGCTCTATGTGAGTCTGGGTTTTTCCGTCATAAAATTTCAACAACAGAGCAGTGAGGAGCTCCTGATGTACTTGTCTGAGAGTCTGTCCTTTAAAATAATTGCATCTCTAGGTACTCCAAGTAAGCTTCCCTTAAATTAAACAAAGATCACATTTTTATCTTGGTGTATGATTTATTGCCTACTAGAAATGCCAGTCTTTGGCTTTGAGTGTGTAGGAGGCTGCAGTGGGAACAATTATATTTTTACTTTTGTTGATTGTATCTATTGTGACTTTCAGCTGGATGCAGAAATTTGCTAACTTGCCTGACTTCATTTTTGGTGCAATATTGCCTGCTATGGCACACACTAGTATGTGTGTCTGTTTATGTGAGAGTAATCAGATATGAAGAAAATTAGGGAAGTGGTAAGTAGTCAAAAGTCAGGAAGGTTAATATTTCCTCAGAGAAGTTAAAAGTATAGTGAGTTTTATAAAACTGACACAAGGTCTTATGAGTTATCTTGATGACCATAAATCTGGTTCTTTTCTGTGTTCGAGCTGAGTCCTGGATGTTGTCTCTTGCTTTGAAGAGAGTCTGAACTGAGTGCCACATTTTGGAAGAGGAGGGTTTCAGAGCAGTGATGATGGCTGAGGACCCTGAAGAAGTGCCGGCTGTGCTTTATGTGCAGTGGTGCCTCTGCCTAAAAAGGATGCTGTATGTGGAGTGGCAGCCTCATCTTGCATGATGTGGGCATGCTTGGCGTGTAAAAAGAAAATGCAAAGCAGTCTGTTTGTTTGTTAAAAAAAAAAGGCTAAGTGAGGATGTCGGGGGGGTTGAGAAGTAACACCCCTGCAAGAGGAGTATGGGCACTTACACAGATAATGCACAACTTGTACTTGGCTTTCACTCATTTGTGCTCTCAGTTTCTCTGTGCAAGCCTATTCTTGCAGTTTCTAAAATTCAAGAAGAGGAGGAAAACCTACCTAAAAGTAGGAAGTGAAAAACACAGATTATTGCAGTCGCTCAGACCAGCAGGAAGGTAAAATTGAGTGGCTATCCAAAACAGTCACTGTATGGGTGCTCCTAAAATACTACAGCAGTGGTTGTCTCACTTCTATATAGTCTGTCTGCTGCCTCTGCAATGAGTTAAAAATAGATTTTGGTAGAATATATTACAGTATGTTATGATCAATTTTTAGCACTGCATTATTTATTACTTTAAAGAAGAATAAATAAAGCCAGATTGCTTTCATTTCTAAACCAACTAATCCTCTGTTTCTTCAGAGTGAGTAAATACTTATTAAGATGAACTTAAATATTGTGCATTATTACTTGAGTAAAATACGTATTGAAGCTCATAAGCAAGCTAAGGAGTTGGCAGCACAAGTGCCTTTGGTCTCTTCTTTCAGGGCCTTGTGACAACTAAATGAAAAAAATGGTGCTGCTGAACCCTTGAACCCTTTGGGATCCCATAATTGCCTTGAACTTTTTTTTAGATCATCACAAAGAGCTGGTTTCAGACAAGGTCTTTGTCAGCTTTATGACACCCTGATGGCAAACAGCTCGTGCCTGATGGAATGAAAATGTGCAAGCAGACATGTCCACTTCAGTGTGGACATCTGACCCTCAGCCATTTCCAGAGGCATACTGTCAACATATGGGACAGGCAAAACCGAGCACACTCCGGTTTAGGGAAGAAAAGAGAGGATGGAGCAGGGCACCAGAATTACCATATGAGGGAATGGGCTATGAGAAAGCCAAGGAAATAGGACCTCCAGCCCTCAGGAAACACCTGATGCCCCCATATTAAGCCTTGTATGGGTCCAGACATCTCACTTGGTATGTTCAAATCAGAGGTCACCTTACTGATGAGCAAAGTAGGCAAGTATATTGGGGTTGCACTGAATTGCTGGAAAAAGCAATAAGATCGAATCCTCCTTTGGCCCTGGATTCAGGAGAGGACCATGGTTAGTGAATAAAACAAAGAACATATCCATTAAATGATAATATGCTGGAAATGAGAACAAGGTTTCGGGGGAGAAGGAGTAGCAAAGGGAAAAAAGTCCAGGCTGCATTTAATGCAAGCCAGAATTAGGTGGAGCTGGCTCAGCAGTGGAAACAGGGACAAAACCTGGGACAGTGTTGGTGGGAGCCCTGGTGTGGGCAAGTGGAATGTTTGGGATGGTGCCCCATGGAGGTGCTGCTGCAGAACCTGTGGGGAAAAGGAGGTGAAAAAGTCCAGCTGTAAGGCTATGCAAAATATAAATAAGACCAGACATAACTGATACAACAGAGATTACTTTCTGTAAGTGTCTGAACATTTACTCATCTTTTTCCACTACTAATTCAAAAAAGAAGAAAAAAAAAGTTGTTTATTTTGAGGAAAAGGAACAAGGCACATACCACAAGAGAACATTCTAAGAGAAAATGAAAAAGAAAGACATGGAGGCATTTCCCAAAGGCATGGGGAAATATAAATAGTCTTGGGTTCCTTGTCATAAGGAAGAAATACTTGGTGTTACTTTTATTTTTAGAAAGAGGGAGAAGTTATGAGACAGCCTGATATGAGCCGGCTGTCTGAAAATATCTGTCATTTTTAATGTATACCCCAGATATATCTGACCAGTCTGCTACTCGTGTGAAAAACATGAAAACAGAAAATGTCACTGTGGAAGGGTTCATCTATCCTGACGCAGGTGTCCGAAAGTTAAATACCTCGGTGTAAACCGCTCACCACAGACTCTTTCATTTGGTGGAGGGCAAAAAAGCATCTTGAGTTGATCATCTGTCTCATGCTAAAATAAGTTGCCTGAGGTAGCCTAGGAAGATGTAAAATGGGTGACCGGCTGAGGCATTCGTGTCTGAAATGCTCTGAGACAAATCTTGTTTACAAGAAACTCCTATTATTACATTGCTTTCAAGATGGAAGGCTGAGCAGACCAAAATGTTTCTATGTATGAGTTAATTGTTGGAGAGGTAAGTGCTTTGCAATGTAGAGATCAAATACAATCTTAACAGCTTCTTAAAATATATTAGGGCTTATAAAGCACACTGTATTTCTGATTAATAATTTCAAAACTTCTGAAAAAGAAACATGTCAGTGGTAGATGCAAAGTCATCTTTTCCAGCTGATCCACTGTGACAGGTCTTTAGCTGAACAAGAGTTCACGTACACTGAATTCATGCAGAATGGTAATTTTCCCCTATTCATCATTGTATAGTACATCTGGAACTGGAAAATGAATTTAAGTCAGAGACTATAAAGAAGTAGCTTCAATAGAGAAAATCTCAAACCAAACTGTTCTTGTAATTCCAAGAACTTAGCCATGATTCTCTGTAATTCAGTCAATTCCATGAACTGTATCAAGTAAACCAGTAACCTAGGTGTCAGAAAAGAGTTCACAAACCTGGAATTTCTACTTCAATTTAAAAGACTTCGAATTTTACTTTTTAAGTCTTGTCACAATGACTGATCACAGCCACCTTTGCCAGATCTGAGGAACTCCCAAATCGATTTATCTGCACTGATAGTTGGTGAGAAGCTGAAACCATTGGCAGTAACATCCCTCTTGGTTGTTATTCCTCTGGATGACACTACAGAACTCTATCACCTTTATGAGCAACCCTGAATTTCATACTGTTCTGTGTTGCACAAGGGGCATAATGACCCCTATGATCACTCAGAAGTCCAGAAAGTAAGGCTCTAAAAGAGCCATTCTCGTAGGAAAGAAAGCCTTGACATTTAGGAGCTGAAAATGTCACCTCTAAAAAGAGCTGGAAAATTTTGAGGAGCAAATTTAGAAAGTAGTTTGCAGAAATTTAGGTTCATTCTTTGTGTTACTGGTTTCAGTGAGGTCTGCTAACTGTCATTGGCACAGTGTGAATTATTTTTATCTAAAGGGTAGACAGCTTTTTGCCACTTCAAACAGGTACCAAGCACGAAGATGATGGAGAAGGTACCTTTATCTGTGATTACCTCAAAAAAAATGGCCTCTTCTGTTATTAGATCTTCTGTAAGGTACTACTCAAGACTCCAAATGCCGGGCCATTCTGCTTATGCTGGAAATAGTCTTCTTATTAGCTCTTTTACTGAAGCAGCAGCAGCAGCAGGTGTGTTTTCTGGCATGTCTGTATCCACACCTGGGGATCTTATCCATGCAGAGAATGAGAAAATGCTTTCCCATGCTTGACCCTCTAGACCTTTGTGCATGGGACAATGCACACTCTTTGTATAGTGTTGTTTTTCAGGGTTTTTTCTTTTATGTACTATGGTAGAAGCATCATGAGATTACATCCTGTTGCTGTGAAGTCTAATGTTATAATGGTATCCGAGCAAGTAGGACAAGTCATATATATGTGCATTTGAGATGTAATTCTTCAAAGAGTAGTGAACATGAAGGTGACTGGACCTACTTACACGTAACGAGGGAGTGCAGACTCTGTAGATAGTGTTTGCAGGGATGTTCCTTCTCCAGTACAGCTTCTCCTCTTTCAGCATGCAAGTGATGGAGCAATTAGCAGCGATGCAGACTTAGATAACCTCCACCTCCCATCACAGTTTATTACTTCATTTGTAGATTAAACAGGAGAGATTCACAGTGTGTTTTCCATGTAAATTGTTTAGCATTTTCATTTTGTTTAGCATGTTTCTCTGTCAGACACAGTGAAAAAAAAAAATCCAGTGGCAGAAGCTGATGTCTGTGTATGTAGCTGTGGCAGAGTTGTGATATCTTTTGAGAAATAGGGTGTGAACATGTAATTAAAGACTATGGGAGATGTTTCACACTTGGTGGCTAAGGTTAAAAAAGAAATGTAGCTCCTCAGTTCTGTGACTCTGCACTAGAGAAGCTTATTCTGAAGGAGAGACTTGAGGGTTTTTTCCTTGGAGGACTCCTACGTGTGCTAGAAATAGCTGGGTGCAACATGCCCTAGTTACGGCCCTTGTACAAGGGGCAGCACATTGAGGACGATGTGGTGGGAGCAAGCCAGCTCCACAGCCACTGGCAGTGGGAGAGGCATGGCAGTGAGAGCTCCAGCTGCTCCTCTGGCACCTGCAATCCATAAACAGGACATGCTTGCACAGAAAAGGAAAAGTGTTTACATTGTCTTCGCTGTTTTCCTGAGTTTTGACAGGAGGAGAGAAAAGGCGGGAGTAGGGACATGGCCGTGAAATCCTTACCTTGAGCTCTGCCATTCAGCAGGGCAGCGAAGAGAAGGGGTCCCTGCTCTTTCACATTGCCCAGGACCCCTCTGTCCTGCCTGGCACACAGCAGGATGAGTGGCACTTGGGTTAATCACAATGCCAGGAACAGTCCTACCATTTTCCCAATAAACAGTCTGAGATTAGGCCCTCTGCCTTCTCTGTCACACATTTTGGGGGAATTGTGAACACTGGTCTTGTGGGATTGCTTGATCAAAGTAATCTTGGCATACGGGGTGGTTATCTGTCTCCCTGCACTGTGAGGAAAAAAAGCTATAGGAAAATGCAAGTTTATCCCCTCCAGAGTTGGCAGATGTAGTCAGCTGCAGTGTCCCAGAAATTCTGGGATTTTACTGAGTAAAAAACCTACTCGGTAAGTTTTAGGTTATGTCCCATTAAGTGAGACCTTAGGATCCTTTAAATACACTTGTGTGATTATGGCTAACCCAGTATAGCTAAAGCTGCTTTATTAATTACATTGACATGTTGGGTTGTAACATGCTAAAAATACCTGTGCTGAAAATCTTGGTCATTTCTTAATTTCAGCACGGCTGTGTTCTTTATACGTATTGTCAAATCACCGTGCTGGAGCTGGACCAGGGTTATCACAGACAGGGCTTTATTATTTGAGCAAAGGTATTTCTTTGTTATTTCAAGAGGAAACAGAAGATAGGCGATAAGCTAACAAACTCACAATGGGTGGAAGTTCATTAAAAATATATGTCCTTGTTGTGTGCATGATGTATTTAGATGTTAAGTCCTTTGGAGCAGCAGGTGTTTGTACAGTGTCATTACAATGGGGCCTCACGTGTCCCCAGATTTCCAGAGCTGATGGCAATCAAAGATGGCTTTTTGGCTTGCTGGCAAGGTCGTTGGTGTCAGGGAGATGGTGCTTTTTTACAGAGAGAAAGGCAGTGTAGCTGTGAGGGGCAGTGGGTGTGATGGGCAGGAGACTGGGACGAGCTCCTGCCACGCACAGCCAAGCGTGTTTCTTTTTGGTGGTGTGTATGTCAGAGGTAGTATGCTGCTGAAGTAACTTCCCAAATAACTTTACCCCCACCCCCACCCCCCCTCCCCCCAATATAAATATTGCATTAAGCAGTGGTCTAGCTTCATAATACACAAGTAAGTCCAAGCGCTGTCATGACTGCCTTGCATAACACCTGCAAATAGAGCTTAAGTTATGCCAAGTGCCAAATGAAACAGGAAGAGCAGGCATTACACTCTTAATTCCTTGACTCGTGCTTAAGTCTGGAGCACAGGATAGCGATGGTGTGATAAAATATCATACCCCTGCCTTTTGATCTCGCTTTCACTGACAGCCATTTCAGGCAGGTGATGGAAATCTGAACCGTTTTCCAATACTGTGAGCAGGTGGAGTTGGTTGCTGAGCACATTGTTCATTTAACCTTTGCAATATTGGAAGCACGAGTAAAATGCACCTGTAAAATGATTGCTTCACCCTCCATTTCAAACACCATGAAGGTAAAGCAGCAAGGTTAGTGACTAGTTAGGTGCACAGAGATACCATTGTGGTCGTTCCTGTAGAATCTTTGCCATAAGGAAGCGTGAGAAAGCCTCTCAAGTTCACTGATCCATAGTTAATTTTTTTAGTGAATAAGCAGCTGCTAAAAGTGAATTGAAAATACATTTTGCTTCGTGGAAACACCCAACCCAGTACATCTTTTTGCTTGTTAGTGCCAAGGAGCCCTGCCTCCACTGTTTCCCCTGGTTGTTCCTGACTTTCTGGGAGCTGGAGGATCGCCCCAGGCACTTTGAGCTCCTCTGGGAGGTGCAGGGGTTCCACCTCCACTGATAGGCAGGGCGCTGAAGGTGCACATTCCGCCTATGGCCAGGCCCTGGATTCAGCACTAGCCTCCAATATTTTGACACATGAAGTATTCCCTCTGCGTGTTCTCATCCACACGAGGATCTATGTGCAGGGGAAAACAACCAGGTGTGTGAGACACAAACGCCTCCCAGGCAGCCTGAGGACATGGGACACTGTCCCACACGGGACATTGTACCACGTGGGACATTGTCCCACACAGGACGCTGCCCCACCTGGGATGCTGTTCCACACGGGACGCTGTCCTGTGTGAGCTGTGCCTGAGCTCAGTCAGGTCAGCCACTGCTGTCCCCGCGTCCCCTAAAAGTGCGATCACGCTTTCCCTTTCTCTCAACAGATAATCCTGAAATAGCCGGCAGGAGCGGAACGGAGTGTCACGAAGCCTCCCTGCGGACGGCCAAGCACGGCTACTGTACATACTACCCCGTCTCCTCCCCTCTAGAGTTGCCACAAACTGCATGCTAAGTCAAGAATTTGTTCTTATGGACAAATCAAAAACTCAAAAAAGCTAGTGCTGCTATGTCATATATGAATATTAAATATGGTATGCTTACTATACTCCAACCTAAAATAGTTAACTACCTGATACCAGCTGTGATGTTTCAAGACATAAAGGATAACATTTAGTTTTAAAGATTTTCTAAGCATAGTTTAATTATTGCAAATATTGTCGTTTCTCCATAACTACACCTAACAAAAATGGTCCAGATCAGTTAATCTCGTGAGATTCCAAGTTAATGAATCTTTCGAGCTCAGCAATAATTGAATTGCATTGGCTAAAAACTTTCCCCAGTTGCAGGTTTAATTTTCACCCAAACTATGATTCGGGGTTTTCTTCTCAATTAAAAAAAAAACAAAAAAAACTTGGTTTTGCTCCTTTGGTGAGTTGATTCCAAGACAGAGGAAGTGAAACGCAGCCCGGTGTCCTGCACATCATCCTGCCAATCTGATATTTTTAGCCAGAAGTCCAAAGTAAAGCACAAAGTCTTTAGATGCACATGGTTGGTGTTTGACTTGTATGGAGAAGTTGCATTTGAATCATAGCAGAATAGCAGAAGAAAATTTTAAAAAATTTGCACAGTATGAACTTCATATCCCTTTCAATCCCCAAAAGAACAAAGTCTTGAGAATATTATTTTACGAGTATATTTATAATGTTTTTAAATAGACTTTGCAGAAGTGCCTAAATTTTGTCACATCAGACTTGATGAAAGTGAGCCTGATGCCAACGGTCAAATCTCACCGGACGCGAATAATCTTTGAAACTCATAGTCAGGTTACCAAAAAGATCCAAGCTGTTAAGAAGTAATTTCTAGAAGTGTAAAATCAAACAAAACGAAACAAAACAAGACCAAACTAACAAAATAAAAGGCAAAAAAAGAAGGCTGTAGATTAAGAGATTGTATGATACTCTAATTTAATTAAAATTCAGTTGAGTCACTGAAACTTCATAGGTGACTTTAATCTAGGCTATTAACTGAACACTAAGAATGTAGAATGAGATTCAGTTTAATAAATCATTACTGTATTTGCATTTTTTAAATTGGATTATAAGATTGTAACCAGATTAGAGTGGAGAAAAAAAATAGTTCTTTTAATTGTTTTCCTTTAAAAACATATTTTATGTCACAAAAGTATGAAGATATCTTTAATACAATTATATACATGTTATATATACATACATACATATATATGGATGAAGCAGATTTTAATGTTGTTTACTTTTTTAAATACTTCGTTGATTTACAAGGTAATTATATATGTATAATTAAAATTTCATTTGTTTGATTTGAGATTTGTTTCAAGCACTATTGTACCAAATATTTCATATTTCACATTTTATATGTTGCACATGTATCACATAAATGACATAGTTTTTAAATTATTGTTTAAAAAAAACAAGACAGCTGTTATAAGTGGATATTATGTATAATTGTTTGCAGCATAAGTTTTCTATGTGGACATTACTAGTGATTGCAGTATTTTAACTTAACCTCTTCAGATTGATTGTAAACTATTTTAAACTTTGGCAGCACTGCCTGTTCTGAACGACTGAAGGCACTAACCATATTATTATTTGTCTAGGAAATTATTTTCCAGGCTAAATCTTGTTTGTCCGATGTCTAATTACTATCTATTTATATATAAAGCTGGAGATTTGATCATCCAAAAGAAAAAAAAAAATAATCACAATTGGGTTGTAAAATTAACATAGTGCTTGTAACGTTGCATTAGTTTAATTTGTGGAAAAATAACGTATCTTAACTTGTTACTTTAGCAGTTAAGGTATCACCATTATATACTATTAAAACACTAATATTTGTAGACTTTCTCAGTCATTATAACTAGGTAGTTGACACTGCAACTTGCCTATATCTGTCAAAGTTGTTTTTATTTTTTTATAATAGTTAATTTAGGCATTTGGGTAGCTTATTGTATAATACTAAATGGTAAATTATCCATGTTTAAATATTTTATGTAGATAACTCTTCAAGACATCGTTTTGTGTGAACTTTTTATGTTTCGAAATTACTGCTATTCTATGTTTTTTACAATTAATCCAATATAACTATTTTTTGCCCATGGATGACGAAGCTTCAGATACATCAGGTCTTTCATCCAGATAAACTGACAGACAAAAAGAGAAAATGTATTTTTAATAAGAGATCCACTTTCCGACTTTATGACTTTGTAATATTCCTGAAAACTGTACAAGTACAAACCTATGCTAACAGTAAGGAGGCAATTACAGAGATGTGCAAATACGTGTACAACAGATTCTGCATTTTATTTATTTATAAAGTAATTTTATAGACTATTTCAAAATTTGGGAAGATCTAAAACTATTTTTCTGTATAAATATTATTTGCCAAAACTTTGTTTATATTTTAAAAAAGTCTAATGAAAATGATTAAATTTTAAATGCTTTGTTTAATTAAAAATAAAAAATACAACAAGAAATATAACCCCCTAAAAGAACCATGAGATGGGCCAACACGGAGACAGTGAATACTGTAGCTGGGACATGGTTTCAAGCAACTTGAGATGTCTCAGTGCTTATTTTCTTCAAAGGATACAGCACCTCACCAAAATACCTTTTGTTTGCCTCTCTCACCCAGCATAATTGACGACACGTACAATGAATATTTCGGTAACAGTTAAAAGAAACCCCTCCATTCACTCTTTTCCAGCATATATAATTACTAGTGGTCTGTTAAATAGCCATTCTATTTCTGTTGTGACGTTAAATTCATTCACCCGATGTACAACCACTGAAATAAAAAGAAGCATTTTAAAATGAGATTGGAGTCGGGCCGATCCTTTCTTGTGGCGCGCTCTGGAAAGAGGGGCCTGGCGTAACAATAAAACGACCTAAAAGAAGTGGAGGAATCTTTTAAAAAGCATGTATTTTTTAAATTTTTTTTTTCCTTAATTGCTTGTTCAGGTAACAGGTCCCGAAGTGCAGTCCCCAGCTGCAGGGCGTGCAGATGCTCTGTGAGGAAGCCCACGCTGAGGATGCCACACCACACGGCTCCAGGCTCCCACAGCCATCCCGAGCCCTTCCCGCGCACGCCGGGTCCGGGCGGGCACTGGTTATCCCAGGGCCGTGGCTCGCAATGGCCTGACCATGGCGGGAAGTTTTGGTGGCACGTCCTTTGCATCTTCTGTTCTTTCCTACATTTTGAAGAGTGTTACACCAGCAAATAGCCCGTTATCTGCTAGTTCCTCTGGAGAAAGTGTCACAGAGGAGTTGTGTGCTCCTGGGCAGAGATTGCATGGCAAGCTAGTGACAGAGGAGGGGTTATGTTAAAACCCCTGGCTGGCAGCTTTCTGGTTTCTTCACACTGCTTTCTCTGATTTATTTTTTTAAATGTTTTTAAAGAAAAGAAATACAATTCCTGCAGAATCAAGTTTGTGTCATAATGTTGTCTACACTTCATCAGCACAGGGCTCATTTGAAAGGAGCCCAAAGTCACAAAGTGATGTGGAAAACCACCAGGTCAGCCGGTCTATTTGGATGTATCACAGATGTACTGAGCCAGAAGCCTGCTGGGAACAAGTATGTGAGATGGGAAGGAGAAACAGGATGACTTGCAGGGACAGGGAAGGACTGGAGCCATTAGAGGGCTCCAAGGGCATTGTAGAGCAGAAGCAGCAAATTATTAAAATTTGACTCCTGATGACTCAGGAGCAGGAAGCCTGTCTGTTGACACTTTCTTTATGTTAAACCCCACCCTGGACAGTTGTCAGCTGCCAAGAAGGGTCAGGACATGCCAATTTTCTTGTCTAAAAGCTGCTTTGTTTCTTGTCAACTTTGATGCTTTCTTGGCATTGGAGAAGTGCTCACGGAAGCCGTGAGCTTTCAGGGGCCACAGCACACCCACAGTATCTGTACGTGTCCACGAGCAGAGCATGCCCCCTTCAGATAACATCGGAGTTTCCAAAATGAAGCAAGTTACTTCTGGAGAAGAGCCTTCAGAAACCCATGTTTTTCCCCCCTGCCATGCACATCCTCATGGCCAGTCTGTGGCCACTGCTGCAGCAGCCTTCACATCAGGCCAAGGGCTGCAGCAGTGTGCTGGTGCCCAAAATCAGCCATCAGCAGAGCACCCGGAGCACGCGCATCGCGCTTGGCCATCGCGCACCTCCCCTGGCCCCGCCTGGGGTAGCCATGGCCGTAAGACTTATTCTCTTATGTTTTGCTTGGTCATCAGTTCAAAAGTCTGAAGTAATCTGAGTACTGGGGTGTTTCTGCAGTCCACTGGAATTAAAAGCATGAAACAAAAAGGGATGTGACATTTGAGGGATTGGAGCCTGCTGGGATAGTTTTGCATGTTTGTGTACAGCAAGGGAAGCCAAAAGTGGTTGAACCTTGTTCATGCTGCACTTTGGGAGTGACTCTTGAGCAAGTTACTAAAACAGCAACTGGGTTTTTTTCAGAAAGAGTTGTTTCACTGCAGAAGCGAGCCCAGGAACAACCCAACATTTCTGTACTGTGGGTGACAATAGATAAAAGGACTTGTGAGCGAGGGTGCTCAAGCAGTGCAGGCATTGAATCTCCTGCTACTGACATTTATTACATGAATTCATGGGACCAAAAAAAATACCTCACCTGGAATTGCTAACACCTTCCTTGGCATCTGATCGTACAGTCATCTGGGCATACCATGCCCTTTATGCCTGCAATCAGTTCTCTATCCAAGCCTTTTGTCCAGTAGCCTGCCTTTTTAATGCCATATAATTGACAGTTCTAGAGGCTTTTTTACATGGGTCAAGATGATTTTTATTGCTGGAATGGGTGTGTGTGACAGCAAAATCACCTCAGCTGTTGCATTACTGCTGAGTAATGTATTGTAAGTAAGTAATGTATTGTAAGTAAGTAAGTAATGTATTCGACCATATAGGTATGGAATAGATAGTTTGATTATCTGTGAATGGATAAATTATGAAAATACATTTTAAATTGTTGTTCTTCTAATTATAAAAACCATAGAAATTGTAGAAAATAAATTACATGTTTAGTTACATGAAAATACCTTCTGCCATAACAGGGAGAAAAATGCAACGCTAAGAAATGTGAAAGGAAGGTATTGGTGTGAGCTGCTTATTGCATTATTTCCATCAAAGCTTCTTGAAATCTGAGGAAGACACTTGGCTTTATGATTTAGGAAAATCACTGCAGGAAAGACGCTCTGCTCTTCTCATCTTCAAAGGGCTGGATTTGGATACTACTTTTAAGGAAAACAAATTCTGGTGAATGTCTTCTTTGGTCTTAATTGTCACAAAGCAGTCAAGGTGTGGCCTTTGTGGTTCCTCAGAGGGCCACCAGACCAAAGAGATGCCAGGATGTGGAGGTGGCAAGGATGACCACAGTGGTGTGAGGTTCACCTTGTAGGAAGAGCCCCCAGGGATGGTCATGCAGGTGCTGCCTATGCTAAACCTGAGCTGTGTTTGCATTTGCCATGACTGCCTCTCCTTTCCACGCAGGGCTAGAAGGGGGAAGTGCTTTTACTTCTGTGTTCTGTGGTTGTAGCCACTGCACTGAATGCCAGCGGAGCACATTCGGAGATGCTAAAGTCGGTAGCTGACAGAACAGCTCAGGACTGCGAGTGGGCAAGTTTTTTCCACTTGGAAAACTGCAAGAGTGGGATCCAGCTGTGGATCTGTGGAGTCTCAGATGAGACACTGCAGAGTACCCACTTGGCCTAAAGCTGCAGCTATGGAGGAGCACAGGTCTGGGTGAGTATGTTAACTTAAGTCTGCCAGGCCCATGCAGGTGAATCAGATACTCTACAACACCCTACATGAGTTAAGTCAATGAATCCCACCTGTTTTCACAAAGGAGAATGGTTTTGATGGCTTTTAGAATACCCATCATGCACAAGAAGTCATAGAATCATGACTGACTGAAATGGTCTGAGTTAAAAATCCTGATCTTCTCTGTAGGTATTTGGAGGATGTTCAGCTTGCATTTTAAAGCTTTTTCTCTCCTACTATGGTACCTAAATTTTTTTCTTCATGTCACCTAATGTGCTCTCGTGCTCACAGATATAAAGCTAAAGAGCAGTTAAAATTCTTGAGAAATTTGTGAGAACTGACAACAGGAACTCAAGCAGTTCTTATGTCTTACCATGTTGGAGGGAGGAGTGAAAATACGGTAGGTGACCCATTAGGATGTGGTATGATTTCTTCAGGCTTAACTTCCACAGGGACTTTATTCAATTATTACGCCAATGAAGGTGTGATGTTGTCAGTACAACACAGGCTGAGTACAGTTGCAATGGAACGGACTGTCCCTGTATGCAAATAAATTGTTCTGTTTAACATGTGAAATGACTGTACCCTACTCTATTCAAATTAGTTATGTTGCTTTAATTTCTCTAAGTCTTGATAACAAGCTGTCCTTGGACAGGCATTGGTAGAGCCTACACTCTAGTTCATTTCTAGGTTTAAGATAAATGATGAGCAAAGGCAAGGGTCCCATTTTGTGTCCTTCCTCAGGCCAGATGGGCTCAAAAGAAAAGCTACATAGGCAAGTACAAGTGAAAGAGAACTCACATGGAAAAAATTGGTCAGCCTTAAGCAGATTTCAGTGGACTTCTAACTACAGAACGGGTTAGAAAGAGTTGTCCTTTTCTACTGACTTTAAAAGTGACTACCTTATACCCATTCCAGAGGAAATAAATGAGGGTGAACTCTTTTAATAGAAAATCAATGCATTCCTCCCATTTGCAGGAGCAATCACTGGAGGAAATCCCTGGGCTGATGGCACTGCCCTTTCTTCTGCTGTTATCTTGGAATCCATGGTAAGTGCTTCTGGGCAGCAGTAGAAGCATGTCAGCCACTCCTGCTGTGGCAAGGGACTTCTCATTTTATTTCCTCTTAATTCCTCTCCCTCAGGGAGAGGCTGGACTTCTTGAGGTCCAGTTTTATCTGGAGTTGCAGGTAGGTACAAGAAACTTTTGTTGGGTGTTTTTGTCACCAACTTATTTGTTAGATTGATTGCTCTGGGGTCCCCAACATGAGGAGGACGTGGACCCGTCGGAGTGAGTCCAGGGGAGGACCACAAAGATGATCAGAGAGCTGGGGTACCTCTCCTGTAAAGGCAGGCTGAAAGAGTTGTGGTGATTAACTGGAGAAGAGAAGGCTCCAGGGAGACCTTAGAGCACCTTCCAGTACCAAAGGGAGGCCCATAAGAAAGATAGGGACAGACTTTCTAGCAGGGCCTCTTGTGATAGGACAACAGATAATGGTTTTAAACTAAAAGAGGTTAGATCTAGATTAGATGTAAGACAGAATTCTGTTTTTTGCAATGAGGGTGATGAAAAACTCGAAAGAGGTTGCCCAGAGAAGTTGTGGATGCCCTGTCCCTGGAAACATTCAAGGCCAGGTTGAATGGGGCTCTGAGCAACCTGGTTTAGTGGAAGATGTCTCTGCCCTTGGTAGAGGGTTGGACTAGATGACACTGAAAGATCCCTCCCAGCCCAAACCATTCAGTGACTCTTATACAGAGAGCCTATAAGGTAAATGAAACCAAATTAAATCCAACTGTCAGCCAGCTCAGCACTTTCTTACTTGCAGCCACTATTTGCCAGATGTAGCACAGTAGGGATTGCCTGAACAGTGGCAATAGTTTCTTCCTGAGCATCCTTTTCTGTGTGCAGGCAGAACAGAAACATGCTTTTACCACACAAAATTCAGGCCTTTTGCGTTCAGCCCCAGGCTTCTTGTATAAGCAATGGAGAGTGACTGAGGCTTTGCCAGAGGGTGACAACACTGAACTTCTAGGCAGAATTGCTTCTTCTGAAGCCTTTTCAGCCCTGCTGGCTACAGAGGTGCCTAGTGTGACGCCCTCCTCCATCAAGCTGGGGTGCACAGCTGGGTGCTGTGCATTCCCAATCCTGCCTCCAGCTCCTTCTTGCTCTGGCTTTCACCCGAGCTTCTCTTCTAAGCATATATGCAACACAGAAAACCCCATGCCACCTGCTGGCTTCTATGCCTTTATTTCTGTCTGAGGGTGGTTGTTTTTTCATAGCATCTTGTTCTCCTTTTCTTCCTTTGACTCTAGAGATGATGTAGGCTTTTACAGCATCATGTGGTTGGGGAGCACACTGTGGTCTTTGTACCACTGCAGGACTGTAATGGGTGCAACAAAATTATTTATCTTGCCCCCACAGATTGAGCATGCTGCCTGAAAGCTGAAGAGATTATTTAAGTGATCTGTTCCAAAATAGTAAAACATCTTTCCCCACCACTACACATGCGCATTAATGTGAATCTTTTACTGTTTAGAGAAACTTCAGGGGGGAAATATCCTTTTGATAGTTAAGGAGAAGCATTAGCCATCCTGTCTTAATTCATACACAGAGGCTTTTATCTTCACCCAGTTGATGCTGCTAGCCTTCCTTAGGAGACCCTTGGATCCAAATTAAGGGTCATGCTGTTCTTGACCATACAGAGAAGTTCCTTGCAAGGTTATGGAAGCCTTTGTGAGTCAGTTCCTGTGGAATTGACCAAATGAACTTCATTTTAATAAGTAAAGCAGGAAACCACAACAGTCTGAGTATTTAAAGCATCATTTAATTACAGATTTGTTTTGCATGGAAGGTAAAGGGGTGTAAGCCTTCCTTAGAGAGGATCTGACCTCCACGCAGGCAATGTCTTGTCTGCTCTGTCCAACATTTTATGGTCAGGAAAAAGACAAATGAGAGCAGGCTGACTGCAAATGAATCACCACCTCAGCAGCAGAAACAGATCTCTGTTTAATATTATTTGGCCAGAGAAGTCTTCCAGTGTTTCCCAGTGACTGCTGTCCACAGGAAAAGGTTTAGATGAGAGCTCCTTGGGTATGGTGGAAATCCCATGGAAAGCAGAAGGTGTAAAGCAGTGATGGGACATCCTGCAGTGAGAAGCCAGTTGGTGGGAACCAAGTACAGCATAATTATTCTCTTACTTCTGTTTCACCTCCATCTTCGTCAGAGGTTCACTCTAAAAGGCATTCCACCTTCCTTCCATCTTGGTGAACAGGACTTCCTTTTTGACCTGGCATTTGGGAATTTTACATCCTTTCTTATTTGTTTCCTCTCCCTTTGTTTTAATCTTAGCCATAATGCAGATGATCCAATGCCATATAAGATCAGCCTTTGGGCTTTGGTGAAGGCAGCAGATAATTACTCCTGAAGAGGAAAGTATCAGAGGAACTGCTTTCAAATCCAAGTTTCCTGTACAATATAATTATTCCTATTTAAATAAAGGACTCTAGCACTTCTACTCAGCAACACCTCTCTATATAAAGTGAGGGTTGTTCCCTCTTGACACAGCTTTCTGCCCTTCTCAGAAAATTAGTCCATTAAAACCAAACATTAGTCCATCAAAGCACCTAAAATCAACAATCACTTTATATTCAGTGGAATCCTTACTTTCTAAAAAATATCACAATGAAACTGCTCTATTTTCCTTCCCCTTATTGTTACTATTATTACCTCATGAATGCTCCAGAGAGAAACAGCTGCATCTCCTTTAGTTTTCAGCTTCTAAGACTTAGCTGGATGCAGCTTCATGCTCTAGGAGTCTATAGACTCAAGCCAATTTGCAATAAAACTAATCAAGAAAATGGCCCTGATAAGATGTGGCATTTGTAGAACTTGGATTTACTCTGCTCAGGAATATAAACATTTCCCAAGGTGAGTTCTATCTAGAAATGCATGCTGCAGCATCATGGTGTCAGCAGCTCCCATTCACAGGGGCTGACACACATATAAACATCTTGAGTTTGTGGTGGGCTCCCTCAGAAACAAGACCTGCAGCAGTTGGGCTTCACTGGGATTAAACACTTATTACTAGAGCTGGATGCACAGCTGAAAGGAATAGACTCAGGGTGGGCTACTTGAGCAGGCTGTTTAGGAGAAGCTAGTGTGTGGGATTTATGGAGGCTGCCTGTGCTCTGCAGGAGCTGAAGGTAGCTGCTCAGCAGTGAAAAGTAACATCTCATGGAAATGGAAGTATGTAATCTTTTAAAACACCTTTTTTTAAAGCACCTTTTTATTTCAGGATCTCAAAGTCTGTGTCTGTGGCAATCACCACAGGGATTATTAGATTGGCTGTCAAAAAGCCATAGAAAGTCTTCTCAGGTGCCTGGTGCTTGGTCCAGCAGATTACTAACATTTACCACAGGAGCATCCTACAGCCTTCTGGTAGAGCTGCAGGTAATGGGAAGGCCCAAAGGAGAGGATTCAGAGGCACAGCCTGGGGAATGTGTCTTCATTCCTTCAACACATCCTGTGGCAGAATCCAAACAGCCTCACCAGCTATCCTGTTCCCACACATGAAAAATGGTAACACTGTAAATAAATAAAAAGTCCCCTAACCTAGAAGGCATGGCATCAGAAGTAGCAGGATCTTTCTGAGAAGTTAGTAAACACGAAGAAGGAAAGTCTGTGGTCTCTACAACAAGTCCTATTGGCTTCTCCTTATTGGGATTTCTTCTGCCAAATCTCTGCTGTATGCCAGCACTGGTATCCCCTGTAGCCATCCCCTTGTGCCATGTTTCCTTCTGTCAAAACATGGAGGAATTGGAGCACATGCAAAGACAGAAAATCTCTTTTTCTACACTTGGAAAACATCCATGTGGAAGATCTGAGGGACCAGGAGTTTTACAGGGCTAGTTCAGCCAGCTGGATTACAATGGAGTCTCCTCAGCTGCAGCCCCTAAAGGAACCCGAGGCTATTTTTAGATCAGAAAAATTAAGAAGTCGGGGGGTTTGGGAGGCTGATTAGCTCCCACAGGGCACTTACAGACCTCAGAGGCAGCTGAGGTGAAACAAAGCTTGCCTGCAACACACCTGCCTGTTTCTGCCATTGACAGTCCCTGTTCAGCCAAGGGGCTGCCAAAGCTCTTTCTCCTTCAGAAGAGAGACCTGGCTGGATTTGTGTGCCTCAGGCCCTTGACCCTGCAGCCATCCCATTAATTTAATGCTGGTGACACAGGCTCACATCCAGCTGTTCTCTCGGCTTCAACCCAGCCTCCCAGCAACTGCTCCTCAGCCTTTCCTGGTGTCTCTCCACAGACCTTTACCCACACGGGTAAGAACACTCGGAGTTCCACACAGCACAGGGCTTAGCTCGCCACATCTTTCCCACATTAGAAGAAGCCCAATACTCTTTTAGCACATTTTATATCTGTTTAGAGGCAAACTTTGCATTTGTTTCAATGGAATGAAAATAGCTGGAGGTTTATGATGATGGCAGCCTGCAGCTATGCCTGCTAGTACAGCAAACCTGCTGCAGGGAAGAACAGCTCTGCACTCTGCTACTCCTGCCAGGAGCATCTCTGGCACCTCCCAGCCTGCTGCATTTTTCCTCTGAATAAAGCTTGGATTGGCACCTTTTGCCAATCCTCAGCTCCCAATGGTTTTCATCACTGCTTTTTCTATCTCAGTGGAAAAAGAAAACTATTTTTAAAGCCTATTCTTCAGGCATATACATTCCTAACAATTTAGCCTGCCCAGCTCCATCCCCGAGTGTCCCTCCACCCATCCCTGCAGAGGGACACATTGCACAGGTAGAGCCAGTGAGCACCACTTAATTTGTTGTGTCCTGACACAAAGGAAGCATCTCAGTGGGTACAAGGGCAGAGCTGTAGGACTGCAAGAGCATTTCTCCTCCTCCTTCTGTGTCATTCCACAGGCAGATGAGGGGCTTGGAGGAACAAAGTTTTCTTGTCCTGTCAGGTGTTCCTCAGAAGGGTTTGACCCTTACTTAGTACTGGAAGGCTCTGCCACTGCCTCTTTTGTCCACCAAAAAGTGCTGCAGTAAGGAGACAGCTTCTCTATTAATCAGTTTCCATCTGCAAGGTGAAAATGGCAGCCGCCTGGTGAGGGTTTTGCTGGGGAAAGGTGCAGAGCTGCTGAAGGCTCCCTTATCCCTACTCTGCTTCAAACAATGTTGCTTAAATCAAGGAGTGAAATGTAAGCCAGGACTGTACCAAAGGCATTATTTAGTTTGACCCTGGCAGGTTGAAAGCTCTGGTATTTACACAGCAGTCCCACAAATCCCAGAGGTCGTGTCCTTGGGTCATATAAACCAATGGAGCTTTAAGATATTGGAGTTTATATCAATTTATAGTAGCTGAGAGATTAGCTGAAGGTTTTCAAGTCCATGGAAAACACTGCAGCAAAGACTTCATGTTTTCTAATCTCCTTTATGTCTTCTTAACTACACACACAGGTACTTAGACAACATATGCCAATTCAATTATCACTTTTTAAAATACGACACCAATTTTTCTGGCATCATATTTTAAATTTCCAGCATAATTAATTAATAAATTATATAATAATTATATACAAATTATATCAAATAAAGAATCAAGTATTAAAATAATTAAATTTAAATTTCCAACATAATTTTAAAACTTTGCTTATAAGAGTATTTAATGAAAAGCTAGTCCTTAATTAGACAGGTGGTGGCTGATTTGTATGGTTTACGAGAACATTACAGGACCACAGCAAGCACTAATTTTGCTGTTTATATCTCCCTTTGTGTAAAGAAAACCATCATTTTACTTGATAAAAATACATTTTCTTTAAAATCAGCATGACACATGCCAGCACACATATTTTCACCTAAATTATGATTTTTATTTTTTTTTCTACAGTGGAGGCATAATCAGGCACTAAACACCTTGAGAAGATTGTCGTGGAATAGTTCGAGCATTTTCATCAGTCATCCAATATGCCCAGTATGTTCAACCCAAACCCACAAGGAAATCTTGTTGGAACCTGTCCCAGAAAAGCTATCCTGATAAAGTTCATCTCTGTGCAGTGGGACCACATCTATATGAAAGTCCCCAAATAATTCTGGAAAACTCTAATGTTATAGATTTGTTTGGTGTGTTGTGGGTTGCTCCCAAATTACCTTGCAAGCATCTACCTGCAGTTGTATCAGCTCTCACTGAAGGCCCAAGAGGAAATGCCAAGAGGGACTGGAGCTAATTCTTCGTATCATTTTCCTCAAGCAAATGAGCTGTGGTTCTTAAAGTAGGATATGCAGATCTCCTGCTTGCATACACCTCCTACCTCAACACACCCCTGAAAGGTTGCTTGAAAACAGAAGTCAGTGTTGCGTTCACATACAGAACCGAAGACCTAAAGAAGAGTATGAGAGCTTTGTACACATCACAAACTCAGCTCCTTTTACTTTTTCCTCGCATGGATCTTTTCTTCAGCCTCAGAATGACTTTATCATAAATTTATGATATTGGGTTGTCTTAAAGCATCAGCTACTGGGATCAAAAACATGAGATCCGTGAGGCTTCTGTTTAAAAAAATTCAAACAATCTATCATGAAGCAGCAAAAAGAAGCAACAATAATGAAAGACCAAAAGGCAAACCCAATAGTCAATGTTGGGAGGCAATTATTTTCAGGCCTTTAATGTTTATCTCTGAAGGCCAGCAGTTAGTAACTCCTGTGTTGATAAAGATCATATATAAACCACACGACTCTGAAGCATTCAGTTAAAACTTCCTGTTCCACTAATTAGAGGTTGGGCTCCACAAGCTCCTACAAGTAGAAACTCCAGACCTTCATGTAGAAAGAGACAAGTTACCGTACAGGTGAGAGCTGCCTCCCCACCCCTGTACCACCCCTGAAATTGCTCCTCTCTGTGCATTCACTGAGGGAGGGAAAGGCCTGAGCTGTGCTTAATCTGTCCAGCTCCTTGTGTACAGAGACAGGGTTGGCACTTGCTGGCAAACTGGAAGCTGGCTGTCACATCCCCCAGGCAGTGACCCCCTCCCCATTGCTGCCCTTAAAACCTGCCTCTCCTTAGGAACCCTCCCAAAGCCTTTCCCAGTGTGACTGGGATGCTTGGCCATCCACCAGAAGAGATGATGTAAATCCAAACGTTCAGAACAAACCCATCCCTTCGGATGTGCGCCAAAATGACCTACTCGGTTTTAGTTCATGCACTGAATTGAACTTATCTACATTATGATTGGATTATGTGAAATTAGGATTAAATGCTTCCCTTTTTTCTGTGAAAAGCATACTGGAAATGTTATTTTAATTTACAGTATAACTCAGAGCAATTAGGGCACCTTAAAATTTCAGTTTTGAATATTTTGCTAAAAATAACCACACAAAAAGAAAATATTATTGTAACTGCAGTATTTATTGATGCCTACAAATCTAATGCTTATGAAATACACGTGCCTGATGCTTATACACTGATTGTTATAAAGAAAAACTTCTTTTAAGTCTGACTCAGGAAAAAAAAAAAGGCTGACTTGTGATAGACATTGCAAAACTTTTGTATCTTAATAAAAACAGAATATCATTGTCTTAACTTTCTCTTCTCTGGTGATTGAATTATTTTTAAACATCATAAGGAGAAAGAATGAAAGAGTCAAATAGAATAATAAATTACCTGGTTTTAATTTATTTTGCTGTGTTTTTCATATCTTGAAAATGACTTCTCCTGTTTTGAACCTACATCTGAACAACAGCTATTTAGCTTAACTTTATTAGTGATGAGCATTTCTTACAAAACTTAAATATGCAGAGGAAGTTTTAATTAAAATTAATAGCACAATCAAGGTTTCTCATTTGCTTTATGGGAAGCAAGGAAAACTTTGTTGTGAAATGCCATAACACAGCAGCCAAAGTCCACCAAAACCATTGAAAACAGTAAGAATCAGGTCACAAGCTAATTCATACCATTTTCATTTTGATTTCCTGGCACTTCAGGGATTGGTTTGATCAAATTTTCACAATTAATAAAAAGAGGGGCCAGGAGCAATTACTCTTTTTTAATTTAACCACCATCTTCAATTAAACACCATGACCTTAATACATTATAAGGATGGCCATCTGACTGCATAAAATAGTTTTTTAAAATCATCATTCCTACCCCTCAACAAGTGATCCCCTTCCTTTAACAGTTAACCTGCAATGTTAGGAAAGATCAATAATGAGAAAGCTGTGGAGATCTGCAGACCTATCGAATCCTGAAATAAATCCATGAGACTGAAGCCACCTTAATGCTCCTTTCTGGTTAGAAAATTAAATTATGACTGAGAGAAGACTTTGGTATGTCTACTCCTATTGTCTCCATCTTTTTCAAACTGTAAAAAACCAGAAGAACCCAAACCCAGGGGACTGAATCACGCAATTGAAAGTGGCAGGTACAGCAATTTAATGAGTATCTATTGGTGGAGCCATGGTAATTGTGTTCACACTGGTTGTCCTCTCTAGTTGTAAGGTAAAACACATTAATTGAATCTTGTTCTGCTGGAATGTAATCTCATTTGTTTTCCCTCACAACACAAAACAGTCTCTTGGGAATCAATAGGTGGGAGGGTTAAACTGTTTTAAGTCGAGGATGGTGTTAACTCTGTTCCTCTTTCAAGGCTGAGCCCCTGACAGCTAGGAATTATAAAACAATTTGTATTTATAGTCTGGGTTCACTTTCTACAAATTCAGTGAGCTGAAATGGCCCAGCACAGGTGTCAGAGGGAGAAAGGCAGTGTGGGGCTGGGCAGAGTTAGGAGGCTTACAGAGCCAGCTTCCAGGGTCTGCTTTCACCCCTATGGACCAAAGGAAGTACGAGAGACCACTTCAGATTTTGGGTCCCTGACTCTAAATATGCTTAAGTGAAGACTATAAGTGAAGACTAATTAAAACTGGGCAGAAAAGAGTTGCCCAAAGAATGTTTTCAATAATCTGGTTTAAAATCTCACTACTCAACATGCTTGGCTGGTGCAAATCCAAGTGCTAAAGTCTCAGTTTTGCCAAGAATTTCCTACCGCTGACCTCAGCTTTGTGAACTGTCTTCCCAAAACCAGGTACCAGAACTAAAGCATAGCAATACTAATGACCATCACAATTGCTCCACTGGACAGATCAGCCTTCTATTCCATCTTAGGGTGCTGAGTGAGGTATGAATCCCTGCACGTAGAGAATTGTTAGCCCCAGCCAATGCAGACATGTAATCATGACTGTAATTCATCACTGCAGATTTTGACTCTGCCTTACAGTGAGGTCTGTGGAGAGCTGCTATCTGATCTTGGCACAGAGCACCCCTGACTTCAGTGAGGCTAGACACAGAGAAAAAAAATCATCTCACCCAGAGCTCACACAAGGCTTCACCACTACAAAACTAAAGCACGTTCACCATACTTTCCAAAATGAGGGCTTAGATTTGCTTAAGAACAAAACAAAACCCCCCAGCAACCCCAAACTGGCCTGTGAGCAGAGAAGTTAATGAAACCTTGCTTCTGTAATATGCTCTTCCAGTGTGGTAAATTAAATCCCAAATCCTAGTCCCTCCAGCAGGCTGGAGACGGTGCTGGCTGTCACTGATGGGCTCTTGGGTGATCCGAGCTGCCACCTGACTGCTGCCAGACACCACAGAGGACATCCAGCCTCTTTGCCTTTACAGGTACACTCAGCTCCTGCTCTCACCTAGAAAGCACAAACAAAGGTGTCAAACATTTAGAATGTTGCACCTGGTCAAAGAATGGGACAGCTTTACTGCTGTTATGGAAGGGAAATTACCAGTGTGATCACCTGAAAATGCTAAGAATTAGGGTAAGCCAAGTACCTTTCACTACAGCTAGTTGCATCCTGAATTTGATAACAACGTTATGGACAGTACTAATAAGATAATTAATCTAGCAAGAAATATTAAAGACTAAGCAAAATCTTAATCCTTAACACTTCCTAAGTACTATAATGACACACAGTTAGGAGAAATCCATGTGAGGATGGAATTGCATTGACAGCCTGAATGTAAAGACACGATGGTAAGTGAAGACAGGAAATCCCGTTCTTCTACTAATATGCACTTAAAAGAACACTTGACCATGGAAAACAAATGTACACCAGAACAGTTTGTAGCACAGACAGCTTTACCTCACAAATTTTCTTGTGCTTCAGGGTTGGAAGACCATCGCCAGCTCTCAGAGGGAGGGAACTACGGATTCCCCCATCTTTCATACTGCTACACTTCACATCCTGTGACTGATACTTCACTACTGTTAATAGTGAAGAACTGGCAACCCCTGGCTTTGGAATGAAAATAGATATTAGAGGCCACTTTCCCCTTTTAAACACATACCCTAATGCATAGTCAGAGGCTACAATAGCCAGCAAAAAAATTACAAACCAGTGTGTTGGTTGCTGTGCAAGATAAAAATTCAATATTTATTGAGAAACTCCAGGCTACCATAAAAGAGTGCGGTAAGCCGCAGGCCACTGAAGCTTGAAATAAGACAGCTCGATACAAGACATAAAAAGACTTGAGAAGTGAGCAATAAAACTGAAGTTTCTAAATCCTAGGAAGCCGGCAAAAGCCCAGCTGTACAGCTCAGGGAGACTAGATGACTCTCAAGTCTCCTGTGAGAAGCTACAAAGGAAGTCACACTGGGAAAGCATGCTGTGGGCTGAGATATTTGCCTGGCAAGCCTTACCCAATTCAATCTTTTACGGCAGGAAGTTTCTCTTTCCCTGCAATTTACTACCTTTTTTTTTTTTTTTCCCCTCTGCTCTTCAGTAAAGAATAACAGAAGTATGTGCAACATGCAATAAAAACAGACTGGCAGCTCCTTAATGACCCCATGTTCTCCACCTCACTATAAATAACTCCACGTAACTGATACTATATTTGTTTTTAGGGCTGAGCCTCCAGCACTTAGGTGAATTTTCAATGTTGTTGTTGTTGTTGTTCCAGCCAGATGAATTACAATCAAAATATGAAGTTCAGAAAAACAGGGCAATGACAAGATGTTCAGCCTCACAACAGCAATAGTGAGATCCTTGGGAACAGTCTTTCATTCACGGCCTTCAGCACCTCCTCCAGTTGACCATCCCACATTTTCTTTTACATCTTCCATACTCCATGTACAGCATTCCTCTGTTTTTCCAGTTTCTACATTTCTAAGGTCCCTGCATACACTATTAAGTAAATATTGCTGCCCATCAAATATAAGAGACTGAACACCTGGTATAAATCTTCTTAGCGGGAGCATTCCTGTTACCTCTCTCTGAACTGTTGCCTTCCCACCCTCCTCATCAGGAACCAGCACTTGACAGCTCTTTTTCTGAGAACAGCTTTTTTTATGCTGAACATAAGGAGATTGCTCTGGTCTTAGGATGAGTCAGGGAGGCCCAAAACTCCTCCCTCCAACATTTATCACCTAAAATCTTTTTTGTATAATTACATACAATCTTCCTATTCTGATGCACAACACATTTTAAAGCCTGTTAGATAAGTCCATTTTCACTGCTCTTCATGGAAAACGAAACCCTCACTGCACTGAGACAGGGTTTGGTTTTCCACTAGGTTATAATCAGTTTAGATCCGTGATCTTCCATCAGTGCTGTTCATTAGGTTAAATGCCTTCTCACTTGAGCTTGACTCCACCCTGCCTTACTGGTTACTCATAACCCTCCTTTGCATTTGCTTTTCCTAGGTTAATCAAACAAAATATTCCCAGTGCACTCTTGCAGATAAGCTTTGTTCATCTCCAGTAACCCTCCTGGAAGTACTTCCATACAAACTTCTCCTTCCTGGGCATTATTTATCAGAACTGGAAACAGTGATGTCTCATCAGTCACCCAGAAGCTCGGTTGTACGTACACCCCTGTCACACAGGTTTTTTTCATAACCACATTAAATTGGCAGCTTCCCTTCATCGTTGAATAACAAACCCAGGTATTTCCCCATAATTCTGCTGAAGGGGTCCTGGATTCACACTACAAATAGTTATTAACCACGCAGTAGCTTGTATTTTGTGATACTACACATTCTTGTAGACTCATTTCTAATACTTAAGGGTCTCAAGTCACCAATAAGAAATCAGGTCATTCGTTGAAACTATTGACTAGGCTCTGCAATATTTACAAATGAAGTCTGACACTCCTGTAGGAAATTGTCTACCTCTTTGTTACTAAAATATTTAAATCACTCACATATGTGTGGTTTCCGGTTTGCTTCGGCAGCTTTGGACATGGGAACTGCAAGAAACCGGAAAATTATCTTCTTTCTCCTGAACACACCAAAGCTATCACCATCCTACTAAGAAAAATTTGTTTTGAAGCTTTGCAACTAAAAAGAGAATTCAAAAACACACAGAAGAAAAGCCAAACAGAATCCCTTAGGAAAACACTGGAAAGCTTAAAATACTGCACTTGGCAAGCACTTAACTGAAAGACTCGGACAGGGACAAATGTGCTCCAAAAAGCCCATAATACATCTGCCACTGTTAGGTTTGGAAACATGAAAACAAGCCAAAGAGGAAGCAGAACCGGACTTGCCTGGAAAGCAGGCCAACACCTTGGGCCTTACTTCAGAAGAAGACATGACAATGCAGTGGGAAGAACGGCACAACAAGAAGCGCAGCACCAGGTTGGGCTCATTTCGGACAGCTTTCGGAAAGCATCTGAACTGCAGACTAAGGGCTCTGGCTGACCTTTAACCCTCTAATGGAAACAAAGCTTTACTCCCTGTATCAAATCATTCCAACCAATTAGGTTCGAGAAAAAAGAATGGGGGAAAAAAAGTGTTAAGGAGTCTGTCTCATAGCAGAAAGACAAGCATACAAGTGTGAGCATCCTCCCGGAGTGATAGCAGATCCTGGGAGGAACTGTGAATTCCATCCCATCAAACATCTTCGTTTTGCATACCGTTTTGACGGGGCACTTTTCCAAAACTGTAACACCACCTTTTCTGGCCCTCTCTCTCTACCAGAAAGGAAGGCAGGCACCCAGCGGCAGCAGACCTTGCAGGCACAGCCCAGGCCGCAGCGCGCCCACAGGGATCCCACACGCGCCGGATCGCTGCCGTGAATCCGACGCATCCCACCGACTCTTGCGGCCGGCAGCGGGACCCGGGCGGCCGGAAAGCCGCCAGGTTTGAAGCGGCCCGAACTTACCGCGCCGGAGCCGCCTCCCCTCAGCCCGGGAAGCGGAACCGCGGCAGCCCGGCCCGCGCTCCCATTGGCCCGGCCCGCCCCCGCGCCCGCCC
>VWZN01013564.1:145022-168184 GCA_013396955.1 Regulus satrapa | reverse complement strand
TATGTATATGTATATATATATGAAATATTATGAAAAAGGCATGCCAGGATAATATAAAGTTTCCAGAAGGAAGCATGTGAAGGTCAGCTGTGCCTGTGTGGACTCAACTAGGGCTCTGGTGACAGATCACACACACTGTTACCTTTCATAGAATTGCAGAACTAAGGTTGGAAAAGTCCTCTAAAGTAATCGAGTCCAACTGTTCCTACAACTCCGCCAAGGCCACTACTAAACAATGTCCCCAGGTGCCACATCCACACATTTTCTTAATACTTCCAGGGGTGGAGGTTCCACTATTGGCCTGGGCAGTCAATGTTCCAATGCCTGATTACCCTTGCAATGAATAAATTTTCTCTTCTAGCCAATCTAAATGCCTGGCACAGCTTGAGGCTGTTTCCTCTTGCCTGTCTTCTGGCCCAGGAAGCTGCTCTGACAGGGACCAGGCTGAGTTGTTCTGCAGGGGTTCAGCAGGGCTGGCAGCTTGCTCAAAACAGCTTTCTCAGAGTGATTGATAACTCTGAGGACTTTTCCTGGAGACTGACCTCAGAATTACACCTGAAGTCGGGGGAAATCTTGCAGGAACACGCCAGGTTCTCTCTGCTGCTGGCTGGAAAGGTCAGGTTTTTCCCTGGAACACTTTCTTCTGTTTGACCAGCTTTGCTTTCCAGATGTGAGAGGGATGGGTAGGATGTACCTGAAGCTGCAAGGATGTTGTGAGAAGTTTCTTAGTGGCTCTGAAATATTAAGCTTATGGAAGCTGTAGCAGCAATTTAGCAGAGAAATCCATAAGGAAATCAAGTGTCATGATTT
This sequence comes from Regulus satrapa, assembly GCA_013396955.1. Classification (NCBI taxonomy): domain Eukaryota; kingdom Metazoa; phylum Chordata; class Aves; order Passeriformes; family Regulidae; genus Regulus; species Regulus satrapa. The sequence continues at coordinate 167,374 of VWZN01013564.1, read as the reverse complement.
CAGTCAGAACTGAATAGAAGATAAGTAGGCATCTATGTAAGTCTTTCAGTGAAAAGTTGAGTTGAAGCAGTGATTCCATACCCTTGCACATGTACTGCCTTCAGTCCAGAAGCTCATTGGTGAGTAAACATTTACCACCTGACATATACCCAGAGAAAGAATTCTGAAATTTCCCACACTTACCCTCTTGCAATCTTCATCTTCTAGCTTAATTCTCTGTGACTAAATGAAATATGAATGTGGTGCAAGGTCTTTTCATGCATGAATAACCTGTTGGCAGGCAGAAGAATAACGGGTAGGAATGAATGCTGTGTTTTCAGAAGAAGGATTGTCTGCTGATCCCGCAGGAATGTAAGCTGGTCTTTGGGTTTATACAAGGAGACAAATCATGAGCTGACAGCTCAGTGTTGATACAAAATTATTCAGGGCTATAAAAATGAAAGGTGCAGAGGGATCTGGCCAGGGTGAGGAACAGATCGATCAAGCAGCAGAGAATATTGTATCACCAGGAGCAAGTTTTTTTAAATGGAGGAGAGGTCCCTGACGCCAAGTGCAGGGGGAGGCCCGGTTGAGCCATTTTGAGGAGGGAAAGACATTTTCCAGCTTGTATGTGAATTTCCAGAAACACATACACATTGCTGAGAAGTGGTCAGAAACCAAAAGAGGGATCAGGAGCTTGTAGGAAAGGGACAGAGAGCAAACCAGCACTTGGCTGTAGTTGTGCTGTGCCCACTCTGTATGTCCTGCCCAGGATCCCTCCAAGGTTGATGAGTGTGGCAGGGAAGGTGACGTGCTGGACATAGAGGAGGGAAGAGGGGATAGATGACCAGAGATGGTCAATGGGATGAAAGAAACTTCAGGTTACTTAGGGAAAGCAAGAAGGAAATTTCTCGCTGTGTGCCATAGCAGCAGAACTGAAAGCTGCCTGGTTTTGGTTTTGGGCAGCAGGCTCAGGAATGCTCTGTCCTGAAGCACAGAATGAAATCCCAAGCGGTCAGCAAAGCAGGGTGGTGTCCAGGTTCAGAGCATAAAGAGGTTTAGAAAGAAATAGGACAAATTCCAAGAAAAGTCTGTCTCTTGATGATTAATGCTCCAGGTACAACACTGCCTTAGAGTATTGCCTACCTGCTGTTGGCTGGGAGTTTTTTAAAGGGGGATATTATTTTTAAGACAGTCTGTATCTGTTTCTTATCTTGCTGGCTTGTCTGGCTGATGAACATGGCATTTCCCATATAGGGAATGGTGTTGGAGAAGCATTGTTGGGATGTAGAAAGAAGCACTGGTGGTGTGAGAAAGAGGAGCTAAAGCAGTGCTATAAAATGGGGGAGTCTGAGCAGATCTAAGCCAGGAGAGCACTACTGCTGGTGCCAAGCCCAGCTGACTTGCTAAGGAGCATCTACCCCTGTGCTATAGAGTGCAGTGAGATGGGATCCTTGTCTGAGAGCCTGCTCTGGCTGTGCCAGGTTGAGATCCAAGAGGCTGTGGAATATTGGAGGAATATCCAGACTAGCTTCTCTAGTACTACAATACATATCCCACGGCCAGGGCCTAAATCCACAGTTTGCTGCATTTTTAAGATTTTTTTTTTTTGCAGAAAAGCTTTCAAGTCTGTTCCAGAAGGTACATTCCTGCACATGTCCTGTCTTGATTTTAACTTTTTCTAAAAGGAGGTTTCTTTAAGATGCTGTCCACATGTATTTTTAGGCTGGCATATGGAGAAATGCTTCTCTTTGAAAACTATTTTTCACTGTGTGGGCTGTTAGTAGCCGTCTGTTCCTGGGCTCCTGAGGCTACCGTGATACCATAGGGAATAACAGATCATCTTGGATTTCTCAGATTCACTTTGTGCTCACAGAAGTGGAATTGCCTTCAAGATTAGCCCCTTCCAGGCAGCGCAGACAAACACTGTATGCAGTGGAGTTGGTTGTGGAGGGAGTACCTGGCCCACATGTTTGGAGATGTCAGTGTCGTGATGAGCTCTGTGGTGGTTGTCAGTCTCCAGCTGAGCATTTTGAAAGCAGCAGTTGGTTGGGACAGGTTGCTAGTTTGGAAAAGCTGAGGCTAAAGCTAAATTCTGCTCCTCTCCCTCATGTTCCTTCCTGCAGCTCAGCATGTGCCTCTCGGCCTCTCCATGTCTCTTTCTCCGTGTTGCCCATCCCGCTCTGCACGTGTCCTGGAGCCAGGAGCGCTTGTGCTGGGGCAGATGGCTTCTGCTCTGGAGCAGGGAGGCTGCATGGGAGCCATTGGTCTGTGCCCTGCAGGGTGAATGCTGCTTACCCCATTCCTCGGGGCTCCTGCCTCTTTTTTGGCCGTTCAGGTCTGTGGTCAGTTAACTCCTCCATTTTCTTGTGCATACAGCAAGTTTATTTTTCAGTTGCTTCAAATGTGATCAGCTTCACGCGTGACCCCAACAGGCCCCACTGGGTCAGAGGCTGCAGCGTGATTGTCATGGGAGCGGGAGGCCTCGCTGCAGAAAGTGCTGGTTGTAGGGTTTAGACCTTTCCTGGGAGCTTCCTGGAAAAGTCCAAAAAACAGATTTCGAGCAAATGTGTCTGACTGCTTCCCACACATGAGCCGTGCAGAATCTGCAAGACACCAGTTCCTTTTGCAAGCGTTGATAAGCTTTTAGGGTGATTGTGTTTCACGGTCTAATTACAGTGTGAAAAAAATATTTATTGTTATTAGTTTTGAATGTGCTGCTGTCTCCTGCAAAATTGCTGGGATGCAGAGACACAGTCCAGCTTCTTTCCCTTCCCCTCTGAGAAAGGTGACACCTCGCTTTGGGGTGTGTCTCACATTGGATAGCAGAAGCTGTAACCTGGGATAGTGAAGCATCACAGGGCAGCTCATTTGGTTTGTTTCCTTTTCACCCTTAGATATTCCCAGTGTAAGTCATGTTTAGGATTAGCAGGATTTTTTCTTACAGTGAATATTTTGCTTTAGAAATTCCCTAGAGAGAAATTCCTAAAACTGGATTTGCTTCCCATTGCCTGTGAGAGATGGGAATGCTGTTGTAGCTCCTCTGGTGTGGCTCCAGTGGTGTGGACAGGCTCTGCTCCAGCTGGGAGGCAGATTGATGGAGGCAGGAGGTGCTTCTTTCATCAAGAGGAGCCAAGGACTGTGGCTTATCTGCTGTCTGAGCAGACAGCACATCTCCCACCTCTGGGAATTGTTCTGCTTGGGAAGAGTTTGTTGTCCCTCTGCACTGAGAGGATTTGAAGACCAAGTTCCCAGCCAGCGTACCTAAGCTATAGGGTTTGTGAAAGGCTGCTGTGAAATGCACAGCATCATCTGACCATAATGAAGACTTTCACAGCCACAAGTATTTGAACTGTGCTGCAAGCTTTGGGCCTGGCAGGAAATGAAGTAGGACAGATCTATTCACTGCTTTCAGTGAGCAGTTTTGGGTTTTACTTGAACAAGAACAAAAGGCCAATGGTTTTGGAAAAATACTCTCAGCAATCAGTGCTCCTCTGTCACTGCAAACATTTCTCTTGGTGTCACAGGGGGCTTAGCTCTGTGAATCGTGGCTGCACTTGCCTTCAGAGTTCACTGAACCAAACACAAGCAGAGCAGGTATTTTTGTGGAGGGCAGCAGCTTTTGAAGTGCAGTTACCAAGCTTTGGTGTGTCCCATTTTCCTCGCCTCACAGAGCATGCCTGAGCTGCATGGTACAAGCTTGGGTTGGAGAAGGCTGCAGGCAGGAACGTGAGGAAGCCTTCTGCAGGTCATTGGGAAGATAAGATGCCATCAGTTCCTCACACCTCTCCTTGTGTCCTGAGGTTTACTGTTGATGCTGGTGCGGCCTCTGTCCCCACACACCTTTCTCTGCTGCTCCTCTCTCTCTAGGAAGGGAACTGAAGTTCTTGAATAATAAACAGTTGGTTTAAAACACTCTGAAAACCTCCCTGACAGAAGGTTTGCTGAAGCAGCTGTGACAGACTCTGTGGCTGTATTCTGGCAGGATGCCATTACCTGGCCCTGTGTCCATGTGGCACCTAACCCTGGACTGCGCCCAAGGCTGCAAATGCTGCATGGGTGCCATGTTAGAATGGGGCAGGGGCACTCCAGGAGTGAGAGGTGGAGATGTGCAGGAGCCGAGATGGGAGGTGCAGAGCTATGAGCCTCCACTCAGGAGATGAATCTGTCTAAGCCCAGGCGCTGGCTTGCACTGACACTGCCTGCCATGGGCCGTGAGGCTTCAGGGCACTCAGTGCAGGTTTTGGCAGTGCTGCCCCGTTGTGCTGGGCTGTGCCTTGAGGGGGCTGCTTGTGCCAGAATGAGCTGCTGTGCTGGAGCTCTCAGAGGGGCTTCGGTGTGGGGCTGCCCTGGACTGACCACTCGTTTTCCCTTTCCACCAGGTCTGCCCATTAGCACCTATGCCAAGTACTGCTACCGCAAACTCCAGAAGGTGGCGGTCACTGGAGGCAAAAAGGTGAGCGGATGTCCTGGGGGCTGCCTGGGGGACTCTGGTGGTCACTACTGATTCCGTGATGGGAAATGGAGATAGAGTGAGCGGGGGAGGCTTGCTTGGAGTGCATCTCCCTATGGATGTGGGGGAGAGGGCTGCTGTGCAGACAGCTGCATGGCTGGCTGCTTTCCGGCCTCGGTGACAAGCACACATAACACTTGTCTGTCTGGTAAAAGGAGCTCTCTGTGCTTTTATTTTGTTTCTTCAGGTGAGGGAATAGTCTCCCTTTGCACTGACAGCTTATATGGGCTGGCTCTTGTAGCTGGTTTACTGCAGAGTTGTTCATTCCCAGTTCAAACTGTCATCCAGCAGAGATGGCTGGTGCAGAGGGGAGTCTGTGTTCTGCATTATCTGAAAGTCTTCCTCTCTTGCCTCTGCATGGTTCTGCACGTGGCCGTGAAAGCTGGTAGATGGCCTCAGCCTGTCAGTTTTAGGTCCTCAACACACCTCTGGTCATTGGGGTTTGGTTTTTTTTTTGGAAATTCCTCTGGGGCCTCCCTGCCATCTGAACTTCGCATAGTGATCAAATCAGCTGAAACCCTGAGAGGGGTGAAGGTTCCTGGCAGGGGCAGGACAGTAAACCTCCAAACACACATTGTAGACAACTGCAGCCCTCGCCACTGACTCTCAGAGGACTCAGTGGGAGCTTCCCCCTGTCATGTTCCCCACTTGGCTTCAGAATCATTTCTGAAGGTCACTGTGCCGGGAAGCCTGTCACCCCTGCAACAGCTCTGTGCTTTTCCAAACTGCTGCCACAGGACATTCAAAACTGTGTCAGAAGCAGCAGGTACCAATGCCTGCTTTTTAGGTTTTAGCACCTCTGAGTGATGGCTGGAAAGGCTGACCTGGAACAGAGACTAAACAGAGCAGAAGGAATAAAATAGGTATTTATTGGAAGGCCTTCGAAGGATATACCTTGGACAGTGCGAGAGTCTGGCTGGTGCTACACCCTCCACTCAAATCCAAGATGGATCCCAGTCACGAGTTTTACACTTTTATAAGTTTTTTTATAAGTTTTTTGGGGATTTTTTTGGTGGGGTTTTTTTTGTTTGGTTTTGGTTTTTTTTTTTCTCATCTACATTACTGGGGTTAATTGTCCAACCACAGCTCCAGGTCATGAAGTCTCAAGCTCCTGGCTTGTCCCCTTGGCCATTGTTTCTGCCTTTTGGGTAACGGTGTCCTTAATTCTCTCGCTGGGAAGGGATTGTTTTGTCTAACTGCCCCATGAAGAGAGCTTACTAACACTTGATCTGAAGTTTCAGAGTTACATACCAAGCAGCAGAGAATCTGAAAAATATTAAAGCTAAAACCCAAGGCATCATGAGAACAAAGCTTTCCCTGGAGTTGGAAATACCTGGAATTCCCATCTCCAAATGACTGCTTTTCAGCTGTGCTGTGGCCAAGCACTCGCCTGATGCTGGGTGGGGGTAGAGGTGCCCTCTGCTGGACTGGGCTCCCTTCCATACTGCCTCCTACAGCCAGAGTAGGCCCCTTGCTGGGCAAAACACAGCAACACAATCTCTCCAAAACCAACCCAAACTCTCTAGAGTGGTCTCCTCTCCTCCTCTTGGGCCTGATGAATAGAACGACCCTGATTTTAGGCAGAACAAGAACCAGGCTGCCAGGAGGCTGACGAGGTGACCACATGCGGGGTCAGCCTTCTCTGTCCTCCTCACCGTCCCCCATCCCCGGGTCACTCTTTCTTGTGGCCAGGCTGTGCCAGGGCTGCACTGAGCTTTTCTCTGTCCTCAGGGCCTCCGCAAACCAACAGTGGAAGAGATAACTCACGCCAGGAACGCCATCCTGACGCCATCACTCTTTGGCAGCTCCCTGGAGGAAATCATGCTGCGCCAGCGGGACATGTACCCAGGGAACAAGCTGCCCTGGGTGCAGACACAGCTATCCCAGCAGGTCCTGGCCCTGGGAGGGGAACAGACTGAGGGGATTTTCAGGTGAGCTTTTGGGGTGCTGTGCTACTTTTGAGCCACCCACATATCAGTCCTCAAAGCCAAGGAGTCAAGAGTGACCTCCACATGCTTCCTTTTCCCTAAGAATCACTTTGCTGTGGACTGGACAAAATCTGAGTTTCCCAAGGTTCAGGAATCACCTGAAGTAGCATTAGCCAGTTTGCCCATGTTAGCACACAGAGGACTGGTGTAGGTATGACTTAACTACGTGGACAGCTCATTCAGGCAGGGCAGTGAGCTTTCATCAGATTTGGCAATGGTTGGCCAGTGTAGGGGAGGGAGGAGCTCCAACATCCTGGCAGAGCACCTCATCTAATGCAGTAAATCAGCCTTGGTGTTGCACGAGACACAAGGAGTCAAGAAAAACACAGAATCTTTGAGGTGAACACGGGGCATTCTGGTTTGGGTTTTCTTTGTTGTCTTCTTTGTGGGTGTGATTTTGTTCTGCATTTAACATTTGAATTAGTTTTTCAGTAGCTTGATTTAAGTTGAGCTGCAAAAAGGCTCAACTTTGCCTTGTAAGGATAAATTTATATATTTTTAGCCAGACATGCTGCTCATCTTTGGTCCGAGCACACTGCAAAGAAGCCTGGTTATAAAAAATAATCACTCCTGAGGACAGGGATAGTTGATATCTGAGCTAGTGGGAACCCCCAATTCAAGATGGTGATAATATACAAAAATATACATTAATTAAAAAATACACATGATATAAAAATTCCCCCTTCTCTCTGAGAAACTGTTGCTCTAGCTGCCCCTGGTGCCTGAGGCCTTCCCTTTGCTCCCTTCTCCCTGAGGCCTCAGAAGCAGCTTCAGAGCCATGTTTTGCTGGCCAGCTGCTCCACCAAATACACTGCCTGGCTCACTCTCGACCTTTTCTGTGTCTCTGCAGGATACCTGGTGACATAGATGAAGTCAATGCATTGAAATTGCAAGTGGATCAGTGGAAAATCCCAAACAGTCTCAGTGACCCCAACATACCAGGTACAAGAATGTGGCAGGTGTGTTGCTGCAGCCTCAGCCAGGTGCAGTGCGGAGGGGCAGGTGCTGGAGCAGCTCGGTGCTCTTCTTGGGAATGTCTGCACAGGCTGTCTGCACTGACTAGGATTTTGTTCTGTGTCTTTTCACTGCCTCTCCAACCACTGCCCATAGAGGAAACACGGGGAGGGGGGAGGAACCTCTGTCCCTGATGCAGTAAGGCTTTGCAAGCTGGACAGAGTGGTGGGAGTCCTTCAATCTCATTGTCCTGTTCCTTAGGCAGCCCCAGAGCTCCTTCCTGGAGGAGCAGGTAAGTAGCAGCCAGTATTTCCCACTCACTGGTCAGTTTGGGTGCCTGAGCATTGCAGAGCCAAGAATGAATTAAGGTGAAACAGCACAAGCACAGAAATCCTTTCACTGCCATCTGTCTGACTGCTAAGTTTGCCTCTGAAGGGGGTGGGGAAGGGACCAGAGCTGTTCTCATGCACCTGCTTTCTGCTCAGCCTCTCTCCTCAAGCTCTGGTACCGGGAGCTGGAGGAGCCTGTGATCCCTCAGCAGTTCTACAAAGAGTGTATCAGCAACTATGAGAACCCCGACGCTGCTGTGGCTGTGGTGCAGCTTCTGCCGGAGCTCAACAGACTGGTGCTGTGTTACCTCATCCACTTCCTGCAGGTAGGCAGCCCCCACAGCCCTGCACTGGGAGCACGTGAGGCACGGCCAGTGGAACAGCTCTGGTGGGACCATCAGCAAGGGTTTAAGACCTCTTATCTGTAGTTAAGGTGGGATTGATGGAGGTGTTTGCTGGCCTTGTTCCTTATGGCAGCAATAAACCCTGTTCCTGATCTTGTAGAGCCTGGGTTGGTTTCCTGTCTGCTTTCCAAGGCTACTGCTCTGTCGGTTGTGTCAGAGCACAGTGCTCTTACCTGTGGGAATGAGGCACTTGGAGCACTGTCCTTAGGGCAGGCTTTCTGTCTGCTCTCTTTGCACCTTTGCTTTGGACACATTTTTGGACTTTCTTGCCCTTTTGCACTGTTCCATCTGAATGTGTTCTTGCTATCTGCAGATCTTTGCTCAGCCATCAAATGTGGGCAGAACAAAGATGGACGTGAATAACCTGGCCATGGTGATGGCCCCCAACTGCCTGCGCTGCCAGTCCGACGACCCTCGCGTTATCTTTGAGAACACACGCAAAGAAATGTCTTTTCTCCGCATGCTGATCGTGCATTTGGACACGAGCTTCATCAAAGGGCTGGTTTGAGCTGGCCCCAGGGTGCAATGCATTGCTCTGGGGAGTTGCTAGATACCTTAAGTCTTCTCTCCATGTAGGTTTCTTCCATTGTCCTTGCTGTTGTCACGCCCTTGTTGTACCCTTGAGCATCTCCCAATATATGACCACAAGGACTGAACGTTTCTGGAAGGCTTGGTTCTGTCAGCACCAGGGAATCCTTGGGCATGCCAGGTCTGGTTTAGCAGTTCCTGGCCTTTCAGTGTGTGTCAGAGAGGGGCAAGCCTCTTCCTGAGATCCACGAGATTGGTTGCTCAGTTAAAGGGCTGTAACGTGTGAGGAACTGCTACATGGGGCAGTGAGACAAACTCCCCATTTCCCTTCTAGAGGCAGAGTTGGCTTCAGGTAGGAGAACATCACTCCTTGTGCTGTGGCATGAGCTGGTCCTAGGGAAGATGCTGCCTCATCAGGAATAATCCTACTACTATGGGGACAGCCTGGTTCAGCTCTGCAGACTGTTGTGAAGGTGAGGCTCAAGAACTGTACAGCTGTGCAGCAGAATGTGAGACCAGCCCTGTGCTGAGTACCCACCCACACCATGGGAATGGGCACAACAGGAAACACACACCTGACAACAAACAGGTAAACAACCACTTTGGCATCCTCTTAATGAGGGCCATATCTTCTGAAGCAGTGACCCCAGTGGCCTTTGCAGCTCCTTTTTGCTACAGACAGCATGAGCTGACCCCAGCTTTGCTGAGGAGCACCTGAGCCCATGCTCAGAGCAGCCTTCACAGCTCCAGCTCCTCACATCCCCCTTCCTGGTACCACATCCTTCCCAGACCACTGTGCCAGGAACTAAATACCAGTTTGACCTACCCTTCTGGCTCAGCCGAAGTCTAAAGAAAGCTTGCAACAGTCAGAAGTGCTCCTGTGCTCAGATGTGCCCTTCCAGGCACATCTCAAGCAGTGCTGTGTGCTTGAGAAATGCTGGTACTGCCTGATATGCTCTTCCTTTGAGGTGTTTTCCTTGCTGGAGGCAGGTCTGCTGCAAAAAGGTGTGTTTTGGGATTACTGATGCAGTGCTAAGGCTGTCAGTATCATGCAAGGTTGCATTTGTGTTCTGCATCCTCCTCCCTTTCCATTGGGACGTGAGGTGATCCTCTCCAGACTGCAGTGGGGAGCCTGAGCCCTGCTGTCAGTGAGGTTTAGAGCTTATGCCTGAATCAGTACCAGTGTGGGCAGGAGGTGCCATGTGCAAAGAGCACCCCAGGCCTGCTTGGGATGTGTCTGAGTTTGAACAAACTCCAGAGCAGGAACTCAGTTTGGGCCCAGCTGAATAAAGGTTCCTTGTACCAGATGATTCTGTGGGCCAGGAAATCTTGCTCCCTTGTCAAGATTAGCTCTTTCAAATGTGCCTATGAAATGTGCCAGCATCTGTTTCATGTACACACCTGTCTCCATGTTTTGATGCTGCTCAGCTTGCTCTGTCCTTCTGCAGTGGTGAGCAACTTGTTCTTCAGATGTGGAGCTATTTCCCCAGAAGTGTAGAGATGGGCAGAGGTTGCCAGCTCTGACATGCTGTCCTGAGATCTGAATTGCTGAACAGGCTCGGGCTGTTCTGGAGCAGCCAGAGTGGCACCTGTCCTCCTCTTGGGGCTGCAGGTGCCTGTGTCTGTGTCAGGCTTTGCCTGCAGCACTGTGGAGGTGATCCATGTTATTTCTTGCACTCAGCTGTGACAGTCAATCAAACCATAAGCATTTGCTGCTAATAAAAGTGAATGCTTCTGGCCAGGGTTGCAAAACATGCTCATAAAGGACACTGGATATTACTGTCTTTGCCAACAGATTTGTAAATACCAATCAATAAAGTAGCCTTTCCTCTGTTCTAATAGTAATGTCTCCATGGCTGTCTCTTTTGTGAATTGTCTTTTTTGTGAATTTCTGCAGCATGATTGCATCTGTGCGTGGGGCTGCACCTTTCAGGCTGAATGTCAGTGCTCTTGAGCAAGATTTGAGAATCAGCATGAACAAAGCACTTGGAAACCATGGGCTGGTTCTGTTCTTAATTCTCAGGCAGCTAGCAAAGGACACTCAATGAATCTTGGAAGAGAATGGGTTGAAACAGGTAAAAGACAATACTGTTTTACCCAGTAAAGAGCCTTTCAGGGCCATAAAGGTATGAGAGAAGTTTATGGGCAGTTGGAGGGTAAGAGAGATTTTCTGCTTGTGTCCTTCCAGCAGCTGGGAGTGCTATAGGTGGACTGCAGGATGTGGCCACACCTGCATCCTCTGCCTTGTCCCCTGTGGAGTATCTGCAGGTGAAGATATGATTAACTGGGCTGTTAGGTAACTTGATGGAGACATTTTTATGTTCAGATTGGAGCATTCTCTCATCTTTCCTCCACTGATAGTCCAAGGAGCTGCTGGGAGCATTCTGTCAGGGCTTGAGGCTGGTGCTGGTTTCACAGTGCAGTGGAAGTGCTATTTCAGCCACACAGGAATTAATTTCTGCCCAGCCAATAGGAGCCCTCTGGCTCCTACTGCTGGTGCTCTCGGAGTGGTCATTGTCCTGTCAGACTAGGAAAAGTTGGTGCCCTTCAGACGAAGCCAGTGAGGGCTGCTCTGTCACGCCAGCAGTTTAGGATCACATATGCTGACCATACATACCACTGGGTCTTCCTACCAGTCTGGCTGGCAGAAGCATTGTAGATGGCTGTAGGACAAGTAAGTGCAGAGGGAAGATCAAGAACATTGTAACTTTACACAGCCCTTTCCTAGGGGGTTGTCTGCAGCCCAATTTCTGAGTGTTCCCCAAAGCTTTTCTGGGAAACGAGCTGATTTTTGCCAAATCAGAAAAGGCCACAAACCAAATGCTTCAGCTCAGGCCCCAAGACCCAGGCCCACTCCAGCAGTCACCATGGCCTGACACCTGGATCAATTAAAGAAGTGATGGCCAGAGCAGCAGCTGGGCTTGGAAGAAGCTTTTGGTTTGTTTGGGCTTCTATGAGCAGAGCAGTCAGAGCTGCTGGGGGGCAGCTGGGACACAGCTCGAGAGGAGGCACCGATGGCTTGCCCATGACCTGCTGCTGGTTGTGAGAGAGTGATGTGTCCCAATGGGGCCTCCTGCAGTGCTGGGTGCTCTTGCTGGTGCTGTTGGATTTCTGGCTGGTTTGAGTCTCCTTTTCACAGAGCCTTGCGAGAGCTGTTTGCTATGCCTGCAAATGGAAATGGTGAAAGCAATTCTGCTTGTGAATATCAGTAACTGATAGACACGGTACCCCTCAGGTCTGCTGCCCATGCACCACCTCAGCTCCTGAAAAGATTGGCAGATGTTTGGGATCACAGGTGGATTTTGGACCTGTCTGTAGGTTCAGCTTGAGATGAAGAAAGGGCTTAGCTTTGGCTGCTGCCTGATGTTTTACAGGCCAGGGCAACCACAAGGCCACCTCCTGGTGGAGAAGCTCCCCACTGTCTCTCCTCTCCTCGCAAATGTGAAGGGTCTCCCTGCCCTTGTCCACCAGAGAGACTCCATTTCTTTCTCAAACCAGAGATGCAAAGAGGCTCTGCCACCTCCTCAAAGCTCCTGGGTAACGAGAGGCCAGTTTTTAGCATAATTCTAACGTAGGTTTTTAGTCCAATCCTTAAATGGAGCTTTGCACTAAATCAGCCCTGTGGGAAGGCAGAGACCAGAAGCAGGTCTGCTTTGGGAGCCCTGCAGCACTGGCAGGAGGCAGAGATGGGAGGCTCCCTGTCCTGATGCTGCCCCAGTGCTGGTTTGATGTGCGTGGAGCACAGCACTGGCAGATTCAACAGAACTGGCTTGTGGAGACAGTGCCAGCCAGGGATGTGTGGAGCAGGGCTCTAGCTCTGGCACACCCATGGACTTTTTTGTGGGACACCCACAAAAAATAAGATGGGAAAAGTTGAATTAGCTGCTGAGGTTGCTTTTAGAGCTCTTGTTGTCCTACACCATCTGCCAGCCATGGTAAATGGTGGAGAGAACTGGGTGTGGGTGCAGTGGGCTGGGAAACCAGCTCAGGCATTCGTTATCCAATGATGAGGGAACAGGATGGAGCATGGGCATTCTGAGTGAGGTGGGCCACATAGGGACCTGGTCAGAGCTGAGTACTTACAGGTAGACATTCAGGGAAGCTTTTGGGACATGTTGAGTCACTCAGCTCAACTATTCCTTCCAAAGCATGGAACAGCACCTGAGGACTCTGTCCACACCACAAAGACTTGAACCTGCATCTCCTGCCTCAGCCTCTGCCTGGACCTTCTTCTGTCTCACATGTCAACTATCCATTTTGTCTGAAGTGCTTAGTGTTTACTGGTATCATAAAGGGAGCTTGTGTCTGAGGACTGGAGGACTGTGTGACCTCTGCTGTCAGGGCTGGATGCTGGCAGGAATTGAGGCCTGAAGCCATAAAGATGTTCAGAAGCTCAAGGCTGCTCTTAAAAGCTGCAGTTTCTCCCAAATGAGAACTCGTGGGTCATGTCAGCTCATCTCCACTCACAGACACATTTCCTCCATCCCATCTGTGCCATGCCTGGTCTTTCGTTCAGATCACAAGAGAGGCAGGAGACCAGGTGAGTTGTGAGGGATGTAGAGGGTGTGGAATGGAGGAGGGAGCGGGGCCTTTCCTTTTCAGTGAGCTGCTGGATTGCCTCAGCTGCAATAAACGGGCTTCCCTGAAACAACATGGCCTTGGTGCCTGCTGGGGAAGAAAAGGGTACTGCAACTGAAAACAGTCCCCAAATACTGGGCTAGGGTGTCCCCTGGTGGGTGTTACCTCCTCGCTCTCGGGGTGTGTCAATCAGACCCTATAACCTCAAGGATCACAGAAAGGCCTGTAGAGCCTCATCTGCAAGTGGACAGCCCTGTAAAGAATGAGGAGGTGAAGAATCTACAGCCTTCTCCCTTCTCCCAGCTAAATCACAGGGATGTCGGGATGCAGTGATGTAGAAATGTCTGCTTGTCTGTGTATCCCTCCCAGCCACTCCCTGGATGGGGCTGGCTTGCTCTGGAAAAGAGCACAGGCTGAGGGTGAGCACCCTTCCCTGGAGATCTGTAGCCAGTTCCCAGCCTCTGGTCTGGGCTGCTCTGGTCAACAAAGGAGTGAGAAACTGTCCCGAAGTAGAAAGTAGATGTAGAACCCTGCTGTGATGAGGGCACACTGACATGGTGAGTCACTCAGCTCCCATCCTTGTGTGCCTTTGGGAGCAGCCTGGAGGTCAGCTAGACCTGTGGAACCTCCAGCAGCACTTTGACAAAAACAAGAAAAAGCAGGGTGAAGCACAGTGGGGAGAGCTTGACACAGAATTCATCCCTGGCCTGCTGCACATTGGTGTGGAGGGTGAGGACCATATCCAGATGAATCTGTAATCCTGCCCCAGAGCAGGACAGGACACTGCAGCAGCTGTGCAGACTGTGGGGCCTCTATGGGGGCTGTGTTGAGGCAGCTGCAGGCTCTGGAAGAGGTCTAGGGGCAAGAGAAGACCCTGTGGGCAGAGACCCCTCCCCTCCTTCCCACTGCCCCAGAGTAGCCAGGCAGGGAGGAGTGGAGGGTCTCAAGCAGGAAATTGCTCCAGGCAGGCATGGAGGCCTTGGTGATCATTTGCTGGGGCTGCTCCTTGGGTGGATTGCCCTGCCCCGAGTGTGATTGTCTCTGCTGGGATGTGGAGCTGTGAGCCAGCACAGGCAGTGTCGAAGCAGAGCTGCTAAGCTTGGGGGTAGCTCCCCAACAGCACCACTACAGACAGCCCCTCAAAGGGAAGTAGCTGAAGGACACCTCACTGGGAACTTCCTCCCTGTTTCTCAGGGACATTGCCTAACCAAAGACCTTTGCCCTTGAACCTCTGCCTGAGCTGGGTCAGCCATTTCTGGGATGATGGGGGTCCTGGTCCAAGGCCATGCACTGAATTCCTCCCCTGACTTGCCTCACCACTGTAGGATTTTCCAGTGCCAATATGGGCACTGTCACTGTCCTTGCTTTGGCTCCTATTTACCACTGACCAGTCCTGTGCTGGATAGGGCAGTGCCTTGCCTGCTCAGCTCCCGGTCCCCTGTCGTGTCACAGCTCCTGCTGCTCCCTGACAGTGAGTCCTGTGGAGTGCTCAACTCTGCTGAGCATAAATAAAGGCTTTACAAATGACACCTGAACTCCTTCCCAGAGAAGGCAGAGAAGGTCCAAACCGATCCTTCCACTAGCTCAACAGCAAAGCTTGTTAAACAAGACAAAAATTCTGGCTACTCCTTTCCTCCCTACCTCAAATTCCCTATAAAATTGCATCTCAGCATGACAAAGGCTGAAGAAGGGAAGATGGGGCAGGTTACAGTAGGGAAAATGCCCAGGGATAGTATAGTCTGGCTTGAAAAAAGCACAAACAAGGCCTTGGAAATAAACTCTTTGTTTCCAGCACAAAGATGTGGTCTGTGTTTGCAGCCTGAGGGCTCTTCAGCTCTCCAGTCACACACCTCACTTGTGTCAGATGAGCTTTGGGCACTCTGCTCTGTGCTGTGCTCTGGCTTGGGCCAGAGGGATGTGCTGTTGGGAAGGCTATGGGTCCACAGAAGAAAGAGCATCCTCAGTGGCACAGCTTTCCATTCTGCCTTGGGATATGGGTTGGTTTGCAACAGGCCCTTGAAAATTCTCTTTGGGGACTGGTGCAGGCCCAGGTTGACTGATCTGCTCTAATACTGAGTCAGCAATCCGATTTGTCATGGTCCTTATATCCAAAGTGTTGGCTAAGGCTGTTGACTCTAGGCTCTTTTTTCTTACTGAGTTTTCCTTCACCACTGCACAATCCTCAGGTTCCATGGTTTTGGCACATGCTGTCTCTTCTGCAGGGGCAGGCAATGTTGCTTTCAGGCTCTGCTGTTCAGATGCTCTGAGGAATCCTTGTCCTGCTTCCATGCCCTGCCTTGGAAGTGCCTGGGATGGCTGCAGTTGTCTCTTGGAGACATTTCCCCCAGGCAGCTCTGGGATTTCAGTGTACTCACAGCTAGTGTCTTGCTCAAAGTAAGAAGGACGGACAAAGGATTCCAAGGTGCCATGAACACTCTGAACAACTTCTCTTGTGAGTGTGTCAGGGGAGGTCTGTGAAAGTGCTGTGTTTGCAGTGGCTGTTCCAGTGTCATTGGATTTGTCTGCTTGGGTGGCTCTTCCAGCAAGAGGCAGCTCCTCCCACCTGGCTGCCGCCCCGGTCTCAGCAGCTTTGGATGTGCTGGATGCCAGACGGTCCCCCAAGATCTCCAAAACTGCTGCTACAAGCTCTTTTGCCATCACTTCCATTTTCTGACGGTGATCTAGAGAAGTATCTGAAAGTTCTGCTCTCAAGCAGTTGCCTAAAAGTCTTTCTCTAATTCCCAGGGCAGCCCTCTGTAAAAAGCTGACATTCTGCTTCCCAGGAATCTTCAGCCTCTCCAACACTCTGTGCACCACAGTCTCAACCAGCTCTTCAAGCTTCTTGGCTTCTGCTGCAGTTAGTTGCTCAAACACAGGATTCAACAGGCCCTTGGCAGTGCCATCTGGCTTCCTCTGGGAGTCAGCAGCAGTGCTGGCATCTTTCTGGCCCAGATCAGCTCTGGAGTAAGTTTGGCCCTTGCCCAAAACTGCTCTCCCTTTTTCGCATCCCCTCGATTTTCGGCTCTTGGGTAGGCTGGAAGGTTTCTGAGGCCGCGGCTGCCACTTCCCCTGGCAGGAAGTGTCAGTGGGTCCCGGCAGTTTGGAACCATCCTTCAACTTGGCCAGAAGTGGCAGAAGCCCTTCCTGAAAGGTGACACCAGGTTGTGGGTCACGTTGCTCGGCCCTTTTGTGCTGAGGATTCCCTTGAGCCCAGCCCAGCACTCTGCTTCAGCCAGAGCATGAGGATGGAAGAGCTTCCCTCAGCACTGCATGTGCCTGCACATGGCCCTGCTGCCCGTGCCCAGCTCCCAGCTGAGTCCTTTCCTCACCACAGCACCCAGCCCAGAAGCACAGCCCTCCTCTCTTCTGCACTGATCATGTTCCCCGCAATGAAGGCCCCAGTCCTGGGCACTGCCTTTCTGGGCCCTTGAGCACAACGCTTTGCCTACCTTTTGTTGTCTCAAGAATTGCTGTGATTGCAGCTTGATCCTGGTCAGGTACTGCCTGTACTCATTAAACTCCTTTAGAGTGCAAATCACCTATGGAGGGACGAGGGCAGAATCCCCCAAGCACTGTTAAGGCATGGAGGCAGCCTTCCCCAAAACAGCCTGACCCCAGCGGGAGGTGAGCTGTCCCCAA
The DNA here is from genome assembly GCA_013396955.1 of Regulus satrapa. Taxonomy (NCBI): domain Eukaryota; kingdom Metazoa; phylum Chordata; class Aves; order Passeriformes; family Regulidae; genus Regulus; species Regulus satrapa. Next base: position 150,462 of record VWZN01013564.1, on the reverse strand, counting down.
GCCCTCCCCCCATACCCCGGTGTTGGGACCACTGATGTGCCCCCAGCCAGGGCTGAACGGGCAGCATGGGGCAGGCTGAGAAGGGCAGGACTGAGACTTTCCAGGGAGAAGTTGGTGCTGCTTCTGCTCCCAGGGACCCCAGTGCATGGCCCTGCCCTCTGACAGCAGCAGGCGGCTGCAGCAAGGGCTGTGGGAGCCCCACTTGAAGAGGGCTGTTCTTGATCAGCCCAATGCCCAAACCTACCTTGTTATCACTGGTGACAAAGCCCTGTCTCTTCAGCAACCGCAGGACGTCCCTGCGCCGGTGGTAGTCCCGAAGGATGGGGTCATGCAGGCAGTTGTATGCTGGGCTGAGGTGGTGGCAGTAGGGATCATCCAGAGTAAAGTAAGGATACGGCCGGTGGAGCTGTAAGAGACATTTCCCAGTGTATGAAGGAGGCAGGAGAGAGCAGCAAAGAGGTACCACATGGTACTTCTGAAAAGGTAAATATCTTCTCCATCCTTCTGTAGGCACAGAGACCTGCACAGACAGACTACAGGGCTGGGCCAGGCCAGGCTGGGCTGTGATGGGTTAGGGGAGAGAAGACAACCCCACAGCAACCCCACCAGCAAATTGTATCTTAGCCCACCAGGAAGAACTGCAGACCCATCACAAATGAATCTCCAAAAGTTCACTGAGTGGAGAATGGATGAAACCAGTCTCCTCAGGTTAGACAGGTCCAAGGGCTGTGTCAATTGCCTCTGCTTCCAGAAAGTCTCTGCCTTGAGAAGGTGCAGCGCAAGCTGAAGGACAACAGTGTGTGAATTCCCCAAGCAGGGAAGCCCAAGCTATTCCAAAGGTGCCAGGAAGGCAAGCAGGAGAAGGTTGCAATCTTCCTCACAGGTGCCCCAGGGCCTGGCTTGACACTGTGGGATGAGCTGCAGAGGCTCATTGCCCTGGCACCCGGACAATCAGAGCCACCTGCTGCAGGCAGGGACCTGGCCACACACATGCACAGTGCCAGAAACCAGTGTGAAGATGGACAAGTGCATTCTCCTCTTCATTCCAGGGAGCCTGGAGCTTCCCTTACCCAGTCCTGTCCAGATGAAGGGCTGCAGCTCCTGCTGTGGAACAGGTGGCCGCAAGAATCTTTGCATGGTGGGGGACTCCATGGAAAAGGAGAGATTTCTCCCCTTTTCTACTTCCTTTACCTTTTCCCCCACTTTTCCCCTGCAGAAGACAGGCTTGGATCCAGGTATAACAGGGATCTTGACTTCAAGTGGGAGGTTCAGCAGTTCAGGGTCCATTTTCCTGATATCTCCTCTGAGGTGTGGTCTTCTGGGGCTGAGATGGAAAAACACAGACAATCAGGTGTTGCTCAATAAGCCTCCTGCACAGTAGTCCTGAGGCCTTAGAGCATCACTCTGTGTCCAGAGCCCTCTCTATCGGCCCTTCCCCTAATTCCCACTGCACTCAGCAAGACCTTTCATGGTGTTGTGATCGCACACTGACTCTTGTTCCAGAGACTCAACAGCTCCTTGCTAAGTATAGCCCTAGGGCACTGTTACATCACAGTGATGTCACGTCACCACATTGTCACATCATCACACTGACATTGTGTCACACAGAAACTGCCCACCACGCTGGGGGGAGGGGGCCCACCTGGAGGCCCCTTTGGATAGCCCTGTGGGCCACTCCCTCCGTGTGACCCGGCTGGGAGAGCTCCTGCCCAGAGGCCCCTTCCCCACACCCCTGTCCTGTCATTCTGTGAGGCAAAGTGTCCTCGCCAGCAGGAGGATTGGGAGGAATTGCCATTCCAAGGATGTGCAGTTTTAGCTCTGCTTTTCCCCCTTTCCCTTTTCAGACCTTCTTCTCTGTTATGGCCAAGCAGCCACAGCTAGAGAAATTGCAGCAAACTGGATATTTAGCTCATCCCTGGCAACACCTAATTCCTGGTTCACATACTGGGAAACAGCAGAGAAATAGAGGCTGAGGGAAAGCCCTCTCCTCCTCTTTCCTCAGGCTGCCTTCAGCCCAGACACCTTTCTGCTGCCTTCCCAGTCTCCTCTGCCCTGGTTTCTGCTGTGCCCATCCGTTCTCATTTCCTACCCCTTCTTGGCTGGATCTGGGGAGGTCTCCGGTGCCCGTTCCTCCAGCCCACCTGGCTCCTTGGGGCAGCTTTTACACTGCAGAGCCCTGCCAGCCTCGCTCATTGCCCATAGGCAAGAAACAGCCAGAGCAACCTGTTGGAGGGTGTGGGGGTTTCAGTTTGAAACTAGGAAGAAACACCTAATTTCTGCAGTGGTTTTGGTTCACCAATTTTGATTTCCTGGTCAATGTACCAATTAATGTGGTAGGTTCAGTGGTGACCAAACGTCCATGTACCTAGACACCAGCTAGAATCACTCATTTTCTTGCTGTGAGATAGGACCAGGAGAAGAGCAAAACAGGTCTAAAACTTCAAAAGGAATAAAGAAAACTTGATTGACTGGCTTAAAAGAATTATGAGAATCAGGATAAAACCTTGAGAACCCTTCTCCTCCCCCAACACATTTCTTTCCTTCCCCACTGACAATGTAGAGAAACAAAATCTAAAGATTTTCAGTTAGTTTATCACCTTTAGAATAGTCTTTCTTTCAGCTCACTTAGGAAGAGGAGCCTCTCTTGACAAACCATGGAGACTTCTCCACGAGACTCAGATCTCTTGTGGTTTTGATTTCTATCAGTGCATCCGCTCAGGAAATTTGCATTTGTGAAACCTTTTCCCATTTCCACAACCTTCCCACAGTTGTGCTTATGGGCCATGTCAAATGCATGAGGTACTATATTTTTAGGATGAAAGTTCAAAAGAAAAGGTTCATCTTCATCTACCTCAAGATCATCTTCATCTCTGGGAACAAAATGCTTCTTCCCTCAGGGCAAAGGGTCTCCATTACTTCATCTCTCTCTGTTCCAATTTCTCCAACAATCACAGCTACCTCAACATGGGCTGTTTCACCAGGAATGCCTCTGTTTAGGTCTGTAATTGAACTTTTCATCCCCATGTTGCTACATGATTTAAAAGGGTATTTAGTGTCATCACAAGAGAATTTCAGGCCAAAACTGAGGCATTCTCCTCCACCCCTCTCATCTGAGACTTCATTTCTCCATTGATCTTGATGTCCTCATGCTGTTTCTCCACATGTCCTTACTCAATCTCTTTTCCTCTCTCAGGAGACAGAACTGATGTTTTGCAGGTTTTATCTGGCACTGAAGAGTTGCTATCTCACCCGAACAGCTGGAGGACAGTGGAGTGTTTCAGGCCGCTCTGGGGCTGTGCCAGCATTCTCAGGGCTGCGGGCACAGGTCTTTGCCAGCCCCGTTTCTTCCATTCCAGCCGCAGGCTGATGTCCTTCCCTCTCCCTGCCCACAGCTGGGACGGGCCCGGCCCAGCCAGGGCGTTGGGACCTCTCCTCCCATGCCCGGCTGTTCCAGCATTGGCACCATTCCTGCCGGGCCGTGGTGCCACGGGCCCGTCTGGAGCTGCTGGGGGGGAAGGAGCCGATCCTGCGGCAAAGGCCGCGCAGAGCCGGGCCCAGACTTCACCTCAGCAAAGAGGGAGAATCTTGCCCGGCTTTTCATTTTAAAATGTGTATCTCGCAGAGGCGTGTCCCTCTTTCTAATTGGCTTGTCAGCATCCATGGGTTCCGGGGAACTGGGTTTGTGCCAAACCAGCACAGAGGTGCAGTGGTATGATTACCTTGAGGTAATCCTCAAGGCTTTTGGGAACCAGCGAGCGGCACCGCCAGGGAATGGTGTTTCTCTGCTCCCAAAGCAGTTTCTGGCACACACTCCCGCTGCAGCTCTTCTCCAGCTTGGCCAGTGGAGGAGCAGCATCGGCTCTGCCCCAATTTCCCTGTGCCACATGCACTGCTCAGCCACAAGGGCTGTGAGTCCCACAGCGCGTTCAGCTGGCATGGGCTGTGATGTCCCCAGCATGGTGACATCCCTGCAGAGAAATCCACTGAAGTTCACAGGGCAGAACTGCAGCAGCTCAGCAAGGGCAGGAGCAAGGAGGTTTCTGCCCAAAGTCTTGGCAGGGTTTGATAAGCAGGGGGACAGAGGAAAGCAGTGCTGCCTGCCTCTGTTCTCACCAGTTTGGGCTCCTTCCTGGGCCACAGAGCTTACTTTGTTCACATTTATCACTTTCCTTGAAGTGTAAGGAAACAGTGGACCCAAAGTGATTCAGCTGATCCAAGCAGGGTCTGTCTGCAACTCACATCAGAACAGGCAGAGACCAGCCAGGTGTCTGTGGCGGAGCAGCACTCCTGTTCCCTGGGAAGGGCTGCCACTTCGTGGCCAGCCACAACAGGCAAGTATGGCAAATGTCTGAGCACTCATGATCAGTTTTAACCATGGACTCTAACAGTCCATGGACAGTGAACAAGAATATCACAAATTGCAATGGATACATCCCTGAACTACCAAAAAGCCACGTACTCTCAGTGGGAACAGCGAAGCAGTCCTAGAAATCCAGTGGGATCTAGGAAGACCCATTTCAGAGGAGAAGGAAGAGGTTCTCAAAGCAGGTATAATTAGAGTATGTATGGTTTTTTTAAGTGATGAAACTCCAGAAGGAAATAGAGTGCTGTCAAAAAACCCATTACACAAATGCTATGCTGAGGTTTTGATAAAATAAAATAAATTTGTATTTTTCAAAACTTTAGGGTTATTTTCCATTTGCTTTCTATTTTAATTATTTTTGTGTTTAAAAATGTATTTTCTAGAAACCTGCAATGTTAAGACCACTTGTGTGATTTCCAGGTTAAAACAGAAATCCAAACTAAAAACTGTATTTTCAACTCCTCCCCCCCCCCCCCCCCCCCCCCCCTCCGCCCCCAGGCGCCCCCCCAAGGTCCCCAGTGCCACCTTTGCAGTGNCCCCCCCCCTCCCGCCTTGCATGCAGTATTTTTAGCAGGACACTCTGCTTCCACAGATTCCCAGCACACAGTTCACAGGCTGTCAGAAAAGCACTAGCACCTACTGCTGTACAGTGATGGGGACCCTCTTTAAAGCATCCTTTGTGCTCTCTGGCTCCTGCCATGCTTGTAGCATTGGGCTGAGGCTGATGCCAAAGAAGCAGCCAGATTCGTGCAGCAACAGCCGTTCCTGCAGCTGGAGGAGAAGGAAGACAGAAGGGAAAAGCATTTGGGCCATGTGAAGCCCAAGGACACGGGCAGCCCTGGCACAATGTGGACACCCTGGCCACAGCAGTTACTCTTTCAATCATGAAACTTGACCGGCAGCAATCCTCTGCTGGTCTGTGGCCTCTGAACAGAATTTCAAGGATTGTCCCAGGAAACCTACCAAAACCACGGAGAATTTATCCACTCACAGTAAATACTGTAATATTTGACATTAGGAATTCCAGCATACATAGATTTTTGCTCTTCTCTGTCAATCTGGTTTGAGTTTTAACCC
>VWZN01013564.1:28126-137173 GCA_013396955.1 Regulus satrapa | reverse complement strand
TATATATATATGTTTGTAGTTGGAAAGGGGTAGGATTTGAGCATGGTATATGTGGGATGGAATAAGGGATGGATAATGTCCTGGTTCTGGCCAGGACAAGGTTAATTTTTGTAGTAGCCAGAAGAAGATGTGGCTAGAATATATATAGATACGCAGAGAGAGTGTCTGTGTGTCTGTAAGGGTCTCTTAAACATCTCTGTAGTTTGGGTTATAGCAGCCTGCTGACCTGTACTGAGATTTTGCACCACCTCTCATCATTTTGTGGGAATGGCTGGGGTGGTGTAGGTGTGGTGGTGGGGGTGTCGGGCTCAGCGGTGAGCATTCACATGGGAATTGTTTGCCTCTCTTGTGCACTTCCATTCTTAATGCCATTGCTACTACGGTTCATTTTATTATCTCATTGCTGTTTTTGGTAAATTGTTCTTATCTCAACCAATGATCTTTACCTTTTGTGCCTCCATTTCTCCTTTCAATGGTAGCACTTGATGGAAGAATACCATTCTTAAATCACAACAGGTTCTATGCAGCTTCAGTTCAAGTAGAAACCATTAAGAGTGCCCAGTCTGCAGCCTTAATTGGGCTTCCTGGAACAATTCAGGTGGCTTTGCCACTCCTCCCATGTGAAGAGGCCTGTGTGTACTGACAGGAATTGGATTTGTGGATGTAGAAGTCATTCTGGAGAAATGAGTGATTCTTCTCTGATTCTGGAGAAACTGTTGTGGGTCATTCTTGTATTAGCAAAACAGCTCCCGATGCCGTTTTGTGGTGGGTCTAGATTATCCAGCTGAAGATGTCTTCATTGACAGGACGGGACTGCTTAGCTCATGTGTCCTTAGTTAACACTGCAGTCAGTACCTATTGCACGATAGTAGGAGTACTGATAAAGTTAGTGGTGATGGTTAGTTGACAACAGCTAGATAAATGATGGAGAAATCTGATGTGGATATGCAGAGAGTGTGGGTCTGTAAGGGTCTCTTAAAGGTCTCTCCTCATTTGGATCACAGCAGCCTGCTGAACTGTACTGAAATATTTTCAAATTAAATTTTTGTTCTAGAGGTGTTATTCTATTATGGGGATACTGTTGACTGTAGAGAGAATAGTTTTTTGAACTCTGAACTACTTTTAGTCTCAGAATTCACATGATTTTTATTTTTCCTTTCCTGTAGTTATACAGCACTGTTTGGAATGTTTGCAGCAACATAAACAAGTTTCTAGGTGAGTATAAGCATAGATCTCTTTTTAATCGTGGCTTTTCTTTAAGCTTTTGAAATTTTGCTGTAAAATTCAGGTTTTACTTAAATACTGTCCACAGTGCCTCTGTAAGACTTACCTGCTTTGAATTCTTGTGTTCTTAAAGACTGCCATTTTTTCCTTAAACTGAAAACATGCAGTCTCATTAAAGTAGGTTTTCATTAATATTGTTTTATTTAGGAAAAACCTAATTTATTTTATGTGATAGAAACCTTTTTCCAAATTATTTTTGTTCAGTGCTTAGGTGTTTGGTTTTTTATCTTTAGTGTGTACAGGGAAAGAGAGGGGAAGCTAGAACAGCTAAATGGGACATGATCAAATGACTGAAAATAATTGTTTTCAGTAAGTGCTGTTTATTTCTTTAATTGCACTTGGTAATTCAGAGAGATTTCATTATAGAACAATATTTTTTGTGTTCAATTGAATTGCTTATATTCTCAGTTTCTGCTTCCGTGTTGGTCTATGCCAGTCTCAGCACCAGCTGAAACTGGCAGCACAGTTACATCAGATGTTGCCGAGGGGGTGAAAATGCCATTCTCCTGTAATCTTACGGAGAATGAGGATCTTGTTCAGAGGCTCACTCATATAATACCTTCTCAATTTTGTCACAGAGTACTTTGGGAAAGTCTTGGTTCTGCCTAAGAAGAGCAAATGCAGGTTTTTACTGGCATCACTTCTCTTAATCTACTTGTATAAACGAAAGAAAAAGCAGGAGACTGAAATCAAGTACTGGAGTCTTAGAGTTTAAAGGAGTGTCGGTGGTGAGGAATCAGCTGTTTGGCATTGTTTTTGCTGAGATTTTAAGCATCAGTTCAGAATCCAGTTTCTGTGTGGCTAAGAGTTCACCCCTGTAGTTGTTAATTGAATCTGGGAAGCTTTTAAACCAACAAATAAGTGCTGGTGAATATGTAATTGAGGATGCTACATCGTGCAAATAAGAACTATGTATAGTCCAGTGTCTTCTTTGAAATGTGTCCTTTGGATAGAAGGGGGGCAATGCAGTATTCTTTGAAATTCATTGCAGTGTCAGGTCCAGTTTAAATCTTTTATGTTCCTGTACCTGTTACTTTAAAAAAAAATCCCAAACCTAAAAGCTTACGTGAAGATCTAAGCATTGTGGTTTGGAGTACTGGTGAGAAGGACATCATCTAAACTTAGGGTCACATCTGAAAACGGTCACCTGTCTGTGAAATGGAGCCCAAAACCAACTACAAGGCAGGAGCAGACATCCTTGGATGAACAGAAGTTGTTCTTGGGTTAACATGTTTAGCAGGTATAGGGGTTTTATACCTTCTTGTGTGTAGGGTAAAACACAGGTGTATTTCATGGTAGCATTGCTGCTGTAGTCAAAACTGCTACTCAGAGGGCGTTTGGTCTGCAGGCAGTACAGGTGTTGCAATCAGCTTCCCATGTCAGTGCCAATACCATTTTAAAGTGTTGTTTGTGAGACTTGCTCTTAGTCCTCGTAAGATACCATTGGGATTGTATAGTATAAATGGTATCTGTGAATTCTGTTTTGCAGTCTGATATGATACCTTTTCTCATCTGCAGGTGTGTGGTTTCAGCACAGCATGGCTGTGGCCATCCACTTGCAAGGTGTTCCAGTTGTGGTGGGGACCATGGAGCTCTCTGGAGTGCCCATTCCCGATGGGGGCGTGCGTTTTGTAGGGGGTGAGCTGGGTGAGGCTTTCATCGGTTCTGCTGTTGGTGGAGGTGTGAGGCTGCTGTTGCAGGTGCCGCTGATAAAAGTTAAAGGCCAAAACCAACTATTGCAGAGTGAGGAAAAACCTGATGTACAGCATGTGAATGGACTTAGTCCTTGGCAGTTCCGTAGGCGGATGTGGTAGCAGATTTGGAGCAGTGGTGCTGGAGAGGATGGCAGAGTCAATCTTACAGCCTTTTGGAATCAACTGTAGACGTGCTTTGTCCTGGAAGGAAACAAAACAATCTTGTGTCGCTTGTGTAGGAGTGGCAGTCCTGCCTGCAGTACCCCAGGTCAGCAACATCTGTGCTGCATCACCAGGGAATACAAGACAATCTCTGGCTAATTGCTTTTCCTTCCTGGTTTTGCTGGTGCTTTTTAACTGTTCTACCCTGTAGTCCTGTGGAATCACTACCAAGGTACTGACTGCCTCCTAGGAATTGGGAGAGCAAACAGGTTTTCAGTGCAAAGTAGGATTATATTAATGCAAACTGCTGAAGCTGACTGTGCTCCTTTATCAGGTCAGAGAACTGTGGGGGTTTTTTCATGGTGTTCCTCTTTTTTTCTTTATTATATCCTTGTGGTAGAGGGAGAGAAATCCTGGGTTTGGCATGGATGCACAGAAGAATGAAGGAAATAGGCTGAATTGTGAAAGTGAATTGCATTTGAAATGAAGTTTGAGGCTGATTTCAAGGAAGGAATTCTGGTGTGACACTTTGTAAAGGAGTGGATTAATCACTCTGCAGGGATTTGGAAAATAGGTTTTACCAGGGTAGGTGTGGCTTGGAAAAGGCTGCAGTGATTTTGCAGTTTCCACAGAGGAAACAGTAGAGGCTGTTATTAGTGAAAGTTTGCCATAAATGCTTGGGTTTGCTCTGTCTGGTAATACGAAAAAGATTTTCAGTTTCCAGAGGAGCCTGCTTCTGTAGGAACTTGGTGATGTGCCAGGTTTGGGGCTCTGCACTGACAGAGCCTGCAAGTAGAGAGAGTAAGAATAGCTGCAGGTGAAAGTGTACAGGACCTGCACTGTTAGCAGAGCAGAAAGCTTTTTTGTGGATTTGCCTCTGCATTGCCTTGAGATAAGTGTACTTTCCTCACTGATACGTGTCTGAATAATTGAATAGTCTTTAAAACCTCAATTACCTTATGATGACTTTGATGGAGGAGAAAAGACTCTCCCTTTTAAATAACATACATTCTTTCAATAATATAGATTTAGAAACATTTTCTTTTGGAATTAATGACTTGTCTAAATCCTGAAGCATTTGTTTCTGAAAGAGGTCTGATCTTCATAGAGAAGTAAGAACTTTTGGAGAAAAGCCATACAGCTCTTGGGATAGGCCTAGTCTCCTTGTTTTAATCATGCTCTTGAATATATGGGATAAATGTATTCTCAGAGTTACCAGAGTGGAAATCCTGTTCATGTGTCAATTTAGATACCAAGTTAGTACAAATTGATCTTCTGGTGAAGAAAATTTTATGAGAGATGTTCTGGCAAAGCATTCTTATTTCCAGTTTGTAGCTATGAATGTCTGATCAATCTGGGGCTGTTTGTTGACAAGTTGTTTTAATGTAGTTCAAGATTTTTAAGCAGTCTTTGCTGGAGAGGACAGAGGCTGAAACAGAAAATCTCAAAGTAGGCAAGCCCTTGTGTTGTGTGCTTACTTTCTGAAAAATGAAGTTATCACTGTGGTCACAGTCATGCTGGTGAAGAGTGTTTTGGCACTGCCTGGTTTGTGCAGAGCCGTGTCATGGTTCTCGTGGTTTCAGTCTCTGAGGCTGGCTGGTTTGGGGTAAAATGGTTGAGACCCTCTGCTGGGTAACTGATCTCGTCTGTAAGTGTAGGTCTGCTTGAGAAAGCTCTTGCTGAAGTTGGCTGCAGATGGTAAAGCCAGCCTGCTGTCACAGGCTGAGAAGCAGGGCTCTGGATCAGCGCAGGCCAGTGGTAGGATGTGAGAGGGAACCCAGAGCAGCCCAGGTTCTGTAACATGGGAGGGGAGAGAAGGGAGGGCTTGGAAGGAGGGGCCAATGTCAGGAGATTTTTCTCATAAATTTTTTTTTCTCTTTCAACTTTATAACCTACTGCTTTCTAACAAGCTTGGCCAAGTTAGTGAAGTGCAGTATGTGTGTACTTTGACTGATGTTACTTATCTGACTAGCTGTGTTCAGATTTTCATGGAATCTGCTGCCTCTGTAACTGATTAAATGGCTTTGGCTGTTTTCAGATTTCCTGTTAGTTGTGATACTCATATTTTAAAAATATTTCACTGAAACCATAGTAAGACCTTCCTCATCCAAAGAAATGTTTTGGAAGCCGTGTTGTGTGGGCTCCTGTTGTTGAAGTCAGGAGATGTGCTCCTCTCCAGTGCCATGGCAGCTCGGACTGTGGAGCACCACTGTGGGAACTGAGATCATGGACCGGAGTGCCTCTGGGAGCATGCTGGCTCTGCACCTCCCTCCTTAGTGAACGGGGAGAAGAGGTCTACTAGGGAAAGACACCTTGCAGATGTCCTTTATTCTACAGGTGTTAAGCAAAACGTATGTCTGCTCCAGGTTTGGAGGCACAAAACTGCATTGCTAGTGTAAGGAAGGGATACTTTAATGATGTAAATTTGCAAAGAAAATAGCAGATAGTTGAGGTGTGGGTGGATAAACCTCCTAAAATTAATATACAGCTTTGCACTTGCTGCCTTTTTTTTTTTTTTTCAATTTCTACATTGATGCAACATAAACTGTAAGATCCCAACCATCTTAAGTTTTTCTGAATTTCCTTTCCCAATTAAAAGTTATGGTCTCCTGCCCCACCCATTAGAAAAGACTGGGCTGACTCACATCTATGTTGTGTGAACTCAGGCTGTTATCAGATACTACTCTAGGAAATTTGTTCAGTTCCTAGGTGGCTGGAGTACTTTATCTTTTGCTGTGAAGCAAACTTACAGGCAGTGGTATGCTTTAGTAGAAGTGAGGATCAGTATAAAAGCACTGCTATAGAGGAAAGTGCAGATGGGTTTTTGGTAGAGGTTTCTTTGCGGTGTGGTCGGGCTGTCTCTGTGACTAGCCCTTGGCAAGTGGCCTGGCTTAAAAAGTTTGGTGAAGGCATAGCTTTTCCCTGTTGTAGAAGCTTTATGGTATTCCTAAAGATCTTTGATTTCTAAACAACACTCAAAATTAGAGTAGTTCTTCATGATTTTAATCCTTTTGTAGATGCAGCTCAGTTGATACCATTGTTGGTTTTTATGCCTTATGTGAACCAGAATGCTGGGGTGCTTATTTCTGTGTATGTCTCCTTGTTCTTACAGGGGAAGTCTAGAAGGCTTTTTATTTAAACTCGAATCACACTTGGCCATCTGTAATTGAATGTTCAAGATACAGCCTTACTGTAAAGGTAGTGATAGTGAATAAGACTTAACTTGGGATTTTTGATCTTGTGAGCCTGAAGACTGACAGGAATGGATCATAATTTGTATCTTAAAATTGTGGGAATCAACTGACAGAACAGGAAAAATAGCTGTTGACCAGGTTTTTTCACTATCTGTACTTGAGAGAAACTACTAGAGCAAGATTCCTTAAACTTTTATATTACCTGTTGGAAACAAATATTAACGAAGACTTTTTTTAAAATTTTCTGGTTAAAACAGTGTAGCAGTTGGATGAAAGCAATGCAAATATGCAAGCAATATAGAGAGTCTTCTAAAATTGGTTTTTAAAAATCGTTTTTAATGTTTTTGAACTTCATTGTACTCATAGCGATGAGGTGACATAGTGTTCTAGAGTGTTTCACTGATGTGGTAGCTGTTGAAAGACTGTCATTGTGTTTGTTTTGCCCACTTCCTGTTTACTGGATTGCTTATTTTCATCCAAACCGGGAGGGGGGAGAAAATATTACGAAACTTCCTTCTCATTTATGAATAAACATTGGGTTGCATGGTTCTTAATTGACCTGGAACTTGGACCAATGGACAGAGGCTGTGCTTCACTCTTCTGTGGCCCAGTAGCTGCCATTTGGAACATGCTTTTGGAATCATTCTCCACACTGGCACTTGGGAACGAACCCTCGTTAAAAAGATAATTGCCCCCTTACTTTCTGGAAACCAATATTACAGGGGTCCCTTAACATCTGGCTTCTGGGAATTATAGTGCATAAGCTTATTTTGTGTATGTCTTGATTAGTGATTGATATTTAATTGCATTTTTCAGGGGAATAAAATCAGCAGTGTTGATATTACAAAATGACAAAACATCCTCCGAATAGAAGAGGGATCAACTTTGAGGTGGGAGCCCAGTTGGAAGCCCGTGACAGATTAAAAAACTGGTATATTTTTAAAACCATTCATGTTATATTAATTTAAAGTCTTTAATATCTTAAGCATTTTGTATTGGTATTTAGAGTATTTAGAGTTTTAGTCATTGGTTTGTAGGAAAGTAGTTAATTTATAAAAGTTTATATACCAGTGATTGAGATGGGAGATAGATGCTGATACATCATGCTGGCCCTCCAGAAGTGTACTGGTGTTGTGTTTGGGAATAGGACTGCTCCTAAATCTAGTTGGACTTCAGGCTCTCATGCTCCTGAATTCACCCTTTAAGTTCTGTGCTATACTTAATATTGCAGAGCAGATATTTCGGAATCATAAATTCTTTGCAGTACAGAATGTCCTCACTGCTTCCTTTCTCAGTGCTGTTGTGAATTCTTAGGTTCTGAAATCTGATTGAGTTTGTTAGGCCTGTGCTCATACGAGGGTAATCAGCTTTAGAATTAAAGAACTGTGTGGGGAAACATGTTCCATGCTAGCAAGTCTGCTCTGGTGTCTGTCTTGCAGCCCTCAGCTGGGTGGAAGAACACTTTTCTTCACTAACCACTGCATTAGGAAGATGAAGAAGAGCCTACAAATTACTTGAGCTAACTTTGAACTTTTTAACTCTCTCTGCTGCAGGCAGTCAGCTCAAAACTTAGCATTTAAGAATTCTGAGTGAATGAGAGATAAAATTGCCAAAGACTTCTTAAATACAGGAATTAATTTGGTTTTCTTAGTTCCTGTAGATAACTTCTCTTTCCAGAAATCAACTGTAGTTGATTTTTATTAAGAAGTCTGTGTGGGTTAGATATGATTGAACTTAAAGCTCTAGAACCTGCCAACAGGTGAAGTGTGCCAAGTCAGTATTGAAAGCCATTTGGACATCTCAGGAGGATGGTGCACTGCCTTAGACATGGGGGATTTATTCCAAAACATCTTGGTCACATGCAGAGCACGTTCTCTTGAGGTACAAGGGAATTGTGAAAATAAGAAAACAAAGCTCTCTCCATAAAGAATGTCAAGTATGAACATTAAATCCTATTCTCCATAAAGAATGTCAAGTATGAACATTAAATCCTATTCACACATTGATTTGGCTTACCTGTGTAACCAAGAGTTATGAATGTAAGCACTGATCTGAACCTGCCTGCATTTTCTGTATTCTTGAGTTTTGTAAGTACAGAGAAAAAATTAGTTAGGTTTAGAAGGATAAGTTCTCTTAGCCTGTCTGTACTGTAGGCTTTTTAAATACGCAGTTTGGTGTAGCTGCTGTTTGAGTGAGGCTAATGACTTGTGTCCGTGACTGTTATCCTTCTGACATGTTTGCTCAACAGCGGTGTCTGAGTGTACATAATTCTCACATCAGAAAACCTTGTGGGGGGAATTTAACAGCCTGCTCTACTTTCTGCCTATCCCTTGGCTTAAATTTGAATTTGGGATGTGCTGTTTGTTTCATGTTCTTTGGTTTTTGGAAACACTTGATCTTCAGTGACTTGTCCTACACACAGTGCTTTGCAGCTCTGCTCTCACAACTTGATCATGAACTCTCCAGTTCTAAAATCTTCTGTTTACTTGCTAAGCTTTGAACCTTGAATTGTGTGCATTTGCATTTTCAGGGTTTCTAAATCAAAATTTTTAAGAGCGGGGGGCTTAGCAAAACTAACAGTGCTACCACAACTCATTGGGTGGGAATCTGTAGAGGACTGCAGACTGGTTTTGTTTTTCCTCTGCTGCTTTCATCTACCCCTCTGCGACCAGGAGCACTCCATGGTGTGGTTACGGTGCACTCCTGTGGGGGCACAGGACTTTTGTTTGCTGATACTTGCTTTCCCCAGTTCTTGACCTTTGGAGGTCCAAACTTTTCTTGTGTGTTGAAACTTTTGTTGCTGTGTTGGTGCTAAAGCATTGTAACGAGTCTCCTGTTTGGTTCAAGTGCTGGCTTTGATTTCTGTTCTCAGTACCAAATACATCAGTCAGTTACTGGGCTACTATTGCCAATCCATCGGGAGTGATGCTTTGGAGAATAGTTCATGTCAGAGTGCCATGTACCTCTCTTTCATGTCAATGTCTTGTGCCCGAAATTGCTAGTTAAGACTTCCAGGGTATTTGGGTGTGTTGTCAGCCCTAGTGAAGAAAAAGCATTGGATGCCAGCAGATGAGTCAGTGTGGAGCCTGCTCCTTGTCCAAGTGCAAAGTGAATTTTGCATCTTCACGGCTCACCCCAGAGGTTGTTTAGTTGTGTTTGGAATTGTAGCATATTGGCAGTGCGCTGCAGTTCCTGGGGCAGCTGTCTGTCATGTCCTATACCCCCAACTCCAAGGACAAGTGAGTACTTTTGGTGCTTGACTTCTGTTCTTTAGGGCTTGGGTTGATGCATCAAAACTGTCAAGAAAGGTTCGTCTGCTGGCCTTGGGTTCTGTAGGGAGAGAGCCCGTGGGTGCTGGAGTTCAGAGGGTGAAGGAGGCACTGCTGCAGTGGGGCAGCCCTGAGTGCAGGGACCCCCGGAGGGCTGCTGGAGCCGTGGGCATGGGCATGCTGGCCCAGCTGGATTTACCTTCTGAAACCTTTTGCATTGGATCATTTTAGCTGATTGAGTGGTGGCTGGCTTCATCCTCTCTTACTGAAAAGAGGATGACTGCACTGGATACCTGCAATAGGCAGATGATGTAACCTTTCATTACCTTTCTGTAATGGCATCTCCAAGTTTTTCTGTCTATCTGAGCAAAATGGATGTGAAGGGGCTTTTGATTCTGCTCTTGAGTAATACTGAGAGTATGGTGCTATCCTGTTAAGATTGCTTGTCAGTCCCACGAGTTCAGTTGTTCATGCTGTCAGGAATTGCTCTAAGTGCTGAGAAGATGAGCCACTATAGCTGTTGTCCTCCACAGTGCTGCTTCTCCTGGATGCTTCTTTCCCTCTGCATTGCTTTGACTGCACTAAGCTTGTCCCTTTCCAATTCCAAGGGAATGGGGGTTTATAGCAATTCTGTTTTGGTATGTAGGAGAAGAAAAGGGAAACAAACTAGTCTAGGGAACTTCCCGATATTTACCTCTTCCAAGAAGAGGATAGTTCTACATTTTCATACTGTTTGCAGTGCTTTTACAGCTGTAGTCTGAATTTGCCAGTCATTGCTAACTGTAGTCTATTCAGTTCTTTTTGATTGTGACTTAGGTTCTTAGAAAACTAATGCTAGCAGTTTGGCCATTTTAGAGGTTTTCCCTTACTGTTTAGCCAGTTCATAAGTCCTTAAAATGTATGAGCTCATTCCTTTCAAAAATGAGCTGGAGAACTACTTGTTTTGCCCTTCCTGCATGTTGCAAGATGTCTCTGATTTCAGTGTTTCAGATAAATATTTAAAATCAGTACCTGTTGCAGAACGCCGCAGATCAGGCGCTGGGATGGTGCAATCCTCTTATTAGCGTGGTTAGATGAAATAGGCCCAGGCAGGCCAATTTGGAACTTGCAAGTTGTGCTAGCTGAGGAGAAAAGGAAGAGCACTGTGCCCTTGACAATCTTGTTTTTATAAACAAGAGGAAGTTTCAGTTAGTGAGGAGTGAGGGGAGAACCTTGGCAACTCAGATCACAGGAAGGAGTATGCAAATGTACTCTGTTCATGCCAATGATATTGTGACAAGTGTGCATGTTTACTGAAGAGTATAAAAGTTCTTTCTGAATAAAGTTGAAGCTCACATTATCAATCACATGGGTTGGCTGCGAGTCTGTCAAGTACTGTTTGGGGTTTTCTTACCCAGGATCAGTTAGCAGTCTTGAATACCCATTGAGTCAGCTGAATACTTCTTTTGTGGTTTGGGGGAGGATGTGTTGGGCCACCCTGGACATCTCAGTTTTACTCTGAGGCCTTAGCTAGGCTTCAGCTATTGGCCTTTCACTTTGTGTATCTTCTCATAGTATTTTTTTTTAGAAACAATTCTGAATTTCTTTTAAGTTACCTCTACCCCTGTGTATGTTCACAGGCTCTTTGGAGGAACTGTATGGATAATTGGCTCTTACTACTTTTCTGTATAGATCTGTGAGCACTTGCACCTCCTGGTGTGCTGTGCTTGCTACAAAAGGTGTGGGAGGAAGGCAGCTTGGCCTCTCTCTGGGTGGTGCTCAGGGCTGTTGGGTACCTGTGAACCTTTCCACATTTTTTGGTAGCTGTCAGTGCTCTCATCTGAAAGGAAGGTGGTGTCAGAGTTCATGGATGGTACAGCTTCTGATGGGTTCACTTCTCCAGTCAGGAGCACTGAGTGCATGTTTCCTGATGTTTACTGCTTCAGAAAGAGAAGATGCTGAGGCTTTGCAGCATATTCTCCAAGAGCTGAGAGGTCTAGCTCAACCATGCTTACTCGGGTATTCTGAAATTTGGTCTCATTGCCAGATGTGCTTTTCTTGATGATCTTGACTTGCATTAGTGAAGCGGGATAGGCGCAGGTGGCACTGATGTATGATTCTGGGATGACACTTCTGGTGGAGAAAGTTCCTCCTGTTGCTGGATATGAAGCAGGGAACAGTCTTGCATCATTGAGTTAGTTGGCTCTTACAATTGGGCTTGTCTTATCTCTGGTAGGAAGTGGATTGTGCTTCCCAGAGGTGATTATCTGCTTGGACAGGAGTATTAACTGGATACTGAGGCAGCCCTCTGTCCTTTTTATCAGCCTCCCTCTTCATCGATGAAAATTTAGACAAGTCCTGGGCATGCTGCAGTCCCAGTGCCTAGAACCCCCTTCTGGCTACTCTCTTGTTGAGAAGATGTGGCATTTCTCACCTGCTTTTGCTGCACTCAAAATGGGAAGGGGATGCTGATTTTTGTTATTACCTGTACTTAGTGATACCAAAAAATAATCTGTTTAGTACAATTAGGTTGTGACTGTGACTCTTGCCCTCTCATTAACTTGTGGAGGACAGTACTTGAGTTACCTAAATATAAAGTATATTGACTGTTACAGGAAGGAAGTTTCTTTTTTTTCCAAGAAGTTGGTAACCAGTTAGAGATGTCCCTGCCATAAGTATTTCCCATTCGAGTTCCTCTCCTGCAGCCTTTGCTGCATGCATTTTGGTGATACACTGGGATGAACTAAGGGCATCGCTTGGCAGTGAGTGTTAAGCAAGGTCTTGGTCTGCAGTTGCAGTGTAAGTCTCTGGCATGGTCTGTTTGTAGCTCTTTGTGAAGTCAGGATTGGACATGTCTTAGATGATCTGAGGGATTTCATTGTGGGTAGATTTGCTTTTCCTTTGTGTAGGGAAGGTTGTAGAATGGTAGCCTGGGTTGCATTTGAGTCTTAATTCTTACACGTTTAGGCTTTACTGTTTAGCATGGGGCTTGATCCTTATGAGATGCTGCTTCTTTCTACCACTTGTTCTGTCTTTCATGTGTGGCTTACCAGATAAAGAATACTTGTGCATTTGAGTTTTGTCTTCAGTCCTTTGTTCAAGAATTCACGGAGGCCTTGCCTTTCTTCCAGAATACTGAAAACACTGACAAATGGAAATTTTCTCTTGGTGTTAATATTGTGGAAAGGAAAGCGTTGTACTGAATGTTACCTTCAGTTCGGATAGTGAAATAGCTGGGATTCTGAAATACTTACTGAAGTTACAAATTACCAATGCAATTTAAAGAAATAGAGGGTTTACAAGGTCTGCCTGATCAGAAACATTTGAATTTGACTCATCTCAGATTCCTCTGCTTCTAATGTACTAAGATATTTTTATTTTAAAATCCCAGGATTTTGCAGATGTAATTTAACTTTGAGAATCTAAAACTTAAATTATGTTTAGTGTGCCTGTTGGGTTTTTGCTGTTACATTGGATAGATGATTCATGATGCCTCGTGATGGGTATCTCAGGAGTTAGTGCACTGACCCCCAGCTCTTACTCTTGGTAAGAATGAACTGAAGCTATTGATCTTGCAAAATGTCACATTTCTGGATGTAGGGCAGGTCTTTCTGACTTCTGCATCTGTAGTTAAATTACTTTTTCCACCCCAGACTAAGAACTCCTTAGTTGTCTCCTTTTGCTGCAGCCAGTGTTTGCATTTGCTGCTCAGTTCTGGGTTTTCTTATGTGGTTTGCTCCGTCATTGTGTAGCATCTTTATTGCTTATACAAGTGGTATATCAAATTAACAAGATTAGAGGAGATAAACCAAGATTTATTTGTATAAAGTGTCTGAGACAGCTTACTTTATTCTTAATTAAAATATTTCCATCTACTTTTGACCAGGTATCCAGCACACATTGAAGAAATTGATTATGAGGAGGGGAAAGTACTTATCCATTTCAAGCGCTGGAACCATAGATATGATGAATGGTTTTGTTGGGACAGTCCTTATTTGCGTCCCCTAGAGAAAATACAGTTACGAAAAGAAGGATTGCATGAGGAAGAAGGCTGTGCAGTAAGTAGAAATTAGAGGATGTTTGTGTGTAACAGTTCTATGTGTATTTGTATGAAAGATGACCTTTAAAATGCTTCACTCTTGCTGTGTTATCTGATACGTAAAATTTATGATCTCTTCTAAACATTGGAAAGCTAGTAATTGAAATGTTTTAATAAATTTGTATGTTTCAGTAATTCTCAGATAAAGACACTTTTAACTACTGTTTTATAGGGATTTCATATCAATGATCAGGTATTGGCATGCTGGTCTGACTGTCGCTTCTATCCAGCCAAAGTCACTTCTGTTAACAAAGATGGTAAGGACTCCTGGTTTGGTCATGCTTTGTAGTCATGTATTTGTAATTGTGCTGGAACCTTGTTATTTAGATGGAGAGATACTATAGTAGATGGAAAATATCCGTGAAAAATTCAATTTTCAATTATGTGTTTTAATCTGTCATCAACTTTAACCTCTTACCTTGTTTATGAGAGAAACTTTCTGCTGGGATGTCCAGACAGTAGTTGCTTTAAATATATATGTGGGAAAAGTTTTCTTAAATTTGTTGCTATTGCCTGTAAACTGCAATAAAACCTATTGTCAGAGCTGCAAAAGCCCCTTAAGAATCAGAAGGGGAGGAGGAACTGTTAAGGATTTGTTCTAGTGCTAGGCTTGCTTTAGACTGTCCGTGTTATAAGACCAAGGAGAAAAGGGCTGTTATTGAAATATTCCACCAAAACTGTTTTGGGGTTTTGTGAGTAAGGTGCATCTGAGGAGCAACTTGAAGATTAGACATGCACCTTTATTTTGACCAGAATTGTTTTGGATAGCTTTGCTGTGTGTCTTTGGCCTGTGTTAGGAACTTTGTGTTCAGAATTCTAACAATACAGGTAAGGCAGCTTTTGTCCAGAGCTAGTTGTGCAGCTGGAGTGTGGGGGCTGTTAGCTGATGCTGTGTTAAATAACTTCTCTCTTTGAACTTGTATGCTTTGTTTTCATGTTTTAGGTACATACACTGTGAAATTTTACGATGGTGTAGTTCAGACAGTCAAAAACATTCATGTCAAAGCTTTTTCCAAAGATCAGGTAAGTATGGTGTTTGTGCACCTAGTGTAGTCTTTAATGTTCGGGTGCCTAGATTTGGTGAATTGTGAAACATGAAATAAATGAAAAACCTTCACTGCTAAAATACAGTGTGTCTGAGATGAAGTTCCTTAAAATGGAAAGGGGACCTCATTTCCCCTTCATTAAGGGGAATTCCCTAAAAATGAAATGTGAATTTTCACAGTATGATTTACAAAGCTCTCAGGTTCATTAAATGCACCTCTCAAACGAAAGAAATCATAGCTCTATAAGTAAAACAGATTTCTAAAAGCCATTGGAAAAATCAAAATATATGTACTAAAACTAGTGGTAAGGTTTTGAGTCATGCTCTGTTTTGCCTGTTTGAGATTATTTTAAATATACATGTCTTAAAAATAAAGGAGTGACAACCACGGAGTGGACAGAAACTATTCTTTCCCAAAGGAACTGCTTCTTATACATGAGACTTTTAGGGAACATGGCTATTAATCTTTCACCTTAAAACTTTGGGAAAATCAGCTTTCTAAATTATTCCTTGTTTTCTTTCTGTGGTTTGGCTGTTTTATGAACCCTTTATCTGCTCCGTGCAGTGGCTTCAATCTTCAGCTCATGATAAAAAGTAGTAGTGAGCTGTTACATTAAAAAAACCCAAAAAACTGTCCTGCTGATGGTGACAAGGAAGAAGTGCTGCTCTGTACTTTGATTTTCCTGCACAGGCTTGTAGCAAAGGTTAACCAAGTTCTTGAGTAACTTGGTAAAAACTTCTTAAATACCTGCTTCAGAATAATTTTCATTACAGGCAGGGTTTTAAGTTTGATCTCTTGCCCCACATTCCTGTGTGATAACTGTAGCCTGTGGGGTTTTTTGTCATGTTCTCTGCCATTAGTTTTCTGAAACTTTAAGTCTGAGCAAAGAAGTAAATCTCTGCCCCCAGCACATGTCTTAAACACAGATTCCCCTAATGAAAGTCAGTGGTACAATGTAGCTTTGTCACTGTTGTGAAGAGGTATGGCAGTTCTCCAGATTTCTTTGTCTTCCAGGCTGGGAGGGAACACTTATTTCACATTTGCCATAAAGTGCCCTTAAATAGCTTTTAAATGGTTATCATTGTGTGTGGTGGAAAGTTGACTAATACAAGTGATCTACTGCAGAATCTTCATTTTTATGAGACATGTTTTTATTATATTTAGCATTAATTAAATTGAGTTGAACAATCTGAAGAAATATTCTGCATAAGAAAACAAAAATGTTTAGTGTCTCCATTAGGAAGTTTCATGGTTCTTCATAGCTTGGGAGAGATTTTTGAAAGGAGATGAAAGGGGTTTTTGGTTTGGTTCTTTTTGATTCTTCCTTTTATCCTTTGTCCAAGAAGATTTCTCTTAGCCTAAGAGAATCTCCTTAGTTATGCTAGAACATTTTTTCTGTATTTTAATATAAAAAAACATAAAGTGAGAATTTCCTAGTGAGTACTATTTATATAACCAGAAGTAAAGTTTAAAAAAACCAAACAAAAACCAAAAACCTGAGCCACTGGAGTGCTCAAGATTAATCAAAAAACAAGTACAGCAGTAGTGTAGCAGCTTTTTGGAAGTGGAGGGGAGGTGTCTTGTTCCTGTTCTTCAGGAGGAGAGAATGGAGTCACGAAGGCATCCGTGGCTTGGCTCCTGTCTTAGTACTTGCTAAGGAAAAAAAAAAAAAAGGCTCCAAACCACACAATTCCTGAAAGGAGCAACATAAGCAGGTCATAATTTCTTCAATTACAGTGTTACTCTGTTCCTGTGCAGAGGGTGTAACTGGTTGTGTTGATAAATGATGGTAAAACGTTAATGACCTGTAGCAGTGTGAATGTGGCTTTGCAAGGACACACAACTTTTAAGAGCTCAGTAACACCAAGAGGTAGTTATACTGTATTCGTGATTCAGTTTCTTGAGACTATTGTGACTAAGATGGCTTATGAGTGCTCTAGTAGAACATACTTGATTCAAATCAGACAGTTTGGTGAATATCACAAGTGTTGAAACACAGTTGCCTGAGGATTGTTTTTTGAGATGGTGGATTTCTGTTTGTTTGTTAGGGGTGGGTTTTTTTTGGTTTTGGGGGGTTTTTTTGTTGGTTGTTTTTTTTCCCCGGATGTTTGAGTTGCCACTGAAGCTTCTCCCTTAAGGAATTTACAGAATGCAAACTTTTGGGATGTCTGGTAAAAGGGTTGCTCAGACATGTGAAAGACTTCCTTCCCATTTACCTGTCTGTTCTCATGAAATATGCAGCATTTTGATTTCATGTTTTTAAACAGTGACTTTTTTAAAAAAAAAAAATCACACCTGCACCAGGCGTGGTTGAAATTATATCCTAGAGCTTGGAGCAGATTGCATGTTCACCAGTTTAGTGCAGCAGTATTTATTATTATTATTATTATCATTATCATTATCATTATCATTATCATTATCATTATCATTATCATTATCATTATCATTATTATCATTATTATCATTATTATCATTATTATCATTATTATACATGAAAAGGCATCAGTTCATATAAACCACATATAGACAGGAATATTAGGGTGGGAAGAGGCAAGATATAGTGTACAAGGAAATAGTGACTCTTACGTGGATTCTCAGAATTTCATACCACTCAAATTGCCTGTTCAGCATTTTTCCCCAAGGTGCTGTTGAGATATTTAGCCTTTCTGATCCTGGGTCAAAGTTGAAGATTCTTGTGCCCTGTAGAACTGTGTCTGGGAAGGAGCATGGATGCTCTTTAATGCTTCAGTTAGGCAATGGGAAGAAAGAAGTTAGTTGAACTAAAGGCAGTGTTGATGCATGACCAAATTGAAATTATTAATCCATGTGCAAAGCTAGAAGATTCCTGTTCATCTGGGACAGCCTGTAGCAGGATCACTGGAAGGGAAAAAACCCTAATCATCTTCCCTGCCCCTTCCCAGTGGTGTAATATAAAGCCTAATCCTAAAAGGGGAAGGCTGTGGAGTGGCAGGGAGCTGTTGATAAAAGTTCTTCCTGGCCTGGTGCTACCCAGTAAGAGCTATGAGGAAATGGGCTGGCAGTTGAACATAGGCCAGGGACTATTAAGGATTCTCATGTCCTTTCATACTGAACACAAATTACAGAAAAAAATTTAAGTTTTGTTTTTAAACTTAAATGTTTAAAGTCTAACATCTCATGGTTCCTGGTGACTTTGCTGATTGCAGTTGCTGTGTGTGACTCTGCCTAACACCATCAGCAGCTATGATTAGTGCAAAGAAACTGTTGTCAGTGAGACTCTTCTGTGCAAGGAAGAGAGTTTGCACATCCGAGTGATGGAGTTCTCTGTTCTCCTGACTCCCTTTTTCTGCCGTGTCCCAAGTAGGTTTTGTGTGGTACTGCACAAGCTAGTAGGGACCTAGCCTACATCTGGGAGCACAGGAACAGCAAATCTCTTCTGTCATTGTGTGGTAGAGAATGAATTTCTTGCCCTGTCCTGTTCACATTGCACAGGTCCTTCACCAGTTCAGGTGCCTGTAAGTTTTAAGCTGTGGGTTGCAATAGAAATGTGTACTTTTATCACCTGAAAAACTGGAGAAAGATGCAGGGCTGCTAAATACAAAGGGGAGGGGAGGCTTTTAGACTACAATGAGTTGATTTTCCTGTCATTCTCTTTATTTTAGAATATTGTGGGTGATGCTAAGCCCAAGGAAAGAGGTAATGAAATTCCGTCATCTCCTGAAAACCAGGAGAAATTTAAAGAGCAGAGGAAAGCAACAGGTAATGCAAAGAAAGACGAAGATGAAAAGACATTAAAGACTGAGAAACGAGTTAAACAGCCTGATAAAGAGGGAAAATTTATAGTCATCTCGGAAAAAGGCAAGATCTCAGAAAAGAATATATCTAAGAATGGAAAAGAAGATAAAGAGAATATATCAGAGAATGATATGGAATATTCAGTAGATACACAAATTGAGAAGAAGCCTGAGAATGACAAAGTAAAAAGTCCACAAGAAAATGCAAAAGAAATTAAACGAAAGCGTGGCAGACCACCAATAACACCTCCCACAGGTTTGTAGCCAAGCTTAAATGTTTAGGCATGTACCAAAACTCTTCTAAACTTACCTAAAGGAATAACAAATATCTTGTTCTTCCACAGTCTAAAATCTCTAGAAACCCTTAAAAAATTTTAAGTTCATCTTTGTTCAGGAAAGCTAAGAGCATACTGAAGTTTGGAACCTTGGTGCTTTGGTCAGAGGTTAGATTTAGGCAAGTAACCATCATGTAATATAAAGCATACCTGTAGTAGGGCTGAATACTGCTTATATGGGTTTTAGAAAGCCTGATGAAGCTCTATTTATGTAGGTCCAGTATTTTAGATTGTGAGACTTGGGAATTTGTGTTAGTGTTAGCTTTGGATACAGTTGATTTTTTTTCTTCTCTTATCTAAATCTGTAGAGCCAAGTTCTCAGACACTGCAGCCCATAACTTTGGAGTTAAGACGTCGGAAAATACCTAAAGGAGGTGATGTTCCACTGAAGCGTCCCAGGAATGAAAAAAACTTGTGTGAGTGTTTCTTGTATTCAGCTCTCATATTGTGTGTGTTAATATGAAGATTCTTCAGGCTTAGTGGGTGGGGGAGGGATAAAATGGCTGTGGTATTCATCTTGAACTGTGATTGATAGATGCATGGACTGAAATACAGCACCTGATTTTCTTAAATTTGCCATTCATATGTCACCATATCATCATACCACGCTGTAATTCCCCCCTAAATCTTGGAAGTTGGTTTTGTGTGAGCCTTGATGCAAAAGTTCATAGATGGAAGGGTGGCAGTGATTATATTGCTTTGGAAATATAGAAGGCTATATGAGCCTTAGAAGTTGTAGAAACTCTTCAGTTACTAGATAGAGGATTAAAGCAAGGGCACTTTAATACTACATAAATATTCATGCCACCAAAGTCATATAGCTTCTACTTTGTCTTAGTGTGCTGAGTGTGGAGGCTGAAGAATTGAATGTGTTGGAAAGGAAAGAAAGTAAAATTCTCTGTAGTAGGGTCATGACCAAGGAGATGAAGATCTAAAGAAAGCTCTTTCCTTTCCTTAATACCACAGTCTTAAACTTCAGTGTGTGTAGGTTATCCAGCTCAGTCGTGGCTGTTTGTGTGTATGAATTGTCTCATTTAACTCCTGATATTACTTAGTCTGTGGAACAGCTGGTTTACACCAGCTCCACTAAAATGTGATGAACACACCCCACTGCTCTGCAGTGTGCATCAGTGGGCATTTTACTCAGTGGAGTATTTTTACTAGTAAGATGCTGATCTTTATTCATACTTCTAATCTGTTACTACAAGAAAAAAGGTGAGAGCTTTTGCTGTATTTTTCTGCTTATTTGTAACTTACCATTGTAGCTTTTACACAGGCCTATTATCTAGGCTTTTTAGCTTTTGCCGTTAGCTGTAGTCCTTAAAAAACACATTTGCAAGGGAGTCACTGGGAGGGAAGAACTTGAAAGTTTGCTTGTGATCTGTTTGTACTCCTGTAACTGCATGGTACCGTTAAATACAACTGTTCCAGCTCAGGAAAAATTTAAGAACTCTTCAGATAATGCTGAGAGAGACCAGATCAGAAGGCGATCTTCAAGACTCTCGTCCAGTATTAGCCATGAGATTTTAAATACAGATCTTGTCACAACTTCCACGGAAATTCAAACTTGGAAAGATGCAGTATCTGACCAAAATGAATCTGAGAAGGGTAAGTGCCTTCGCAGTGTGCTCTGCATTTTTGTGATGAGGTGGACATGTGGTTGTTACAAGCTCTTTATTTACAGTTGTTTAACCTGCAGGCTCCATATCTGCCATTGAAACCTGATTGCATCAGCAGTGCAGGGAAAACTCTAGGAAAGTTTCTATTACTCTGCTGCCCTGATTGCTTTTGATTCCCTTTCTTTTAGTAACCTTAGCATTTCCCTTGAGTGGTGGGAGCTTTTGTAGCAAAGGAGAGCTCTGTAGGCTATAAAAATATCCAAAGAAATAGTTTGGTTTGGAGTTTTTTGGTTGGTTGGTTTTCTTTTGTAGGGAATGCTGGTTCTGACTGTGAAAATTAGGTGATTTTAAAATTTTAACATGAACGTGTTCTAGAAGTAACAGCCCAAGTACTGAACTCGCTTCTTGCTGTTTAATCCTGCTGTTGAACACTAAAATCATCAAATGGGATGCTCTTATGCTTAAAGGGGGTGTAGAAAATACTTTTCTGCCCTGTCCTTCACTGCCTTTCCCTTTTGGGGGAACTCCTGTAGTGATTTGAGGAGATCTGTCCTGTTCTGGCCTATAGCCTGTGTGTTTCTACAAGTTAGTTGTATTGCAAAAATTTTGTGTGACCAAGAGCAAGCGGTCAAGAGCATGGGTGGGTATTTTTCTCCATTGTAATGTGATGAAGATTCTTCCCTCCCCCCCCATCTTCCTTCCCCCCAGTGTTTTTCAGTATGCTTTCGGATGCAGTTTACACTGGAAATTTTTTTTCTCATTTTAGTCCAGTTAGAAATTCCTGTTGAATCTGACCAAAGTTTTGGTGAGCAAGGATCACCTGGAAATACATCACAGAGCACAGCACTCAGTACAGATGCCAGTTTGCAGGAGGAGAAAGCTGAAGATGCTGAGGCTTTATCTGTTCCTGTCAGAACTCAAGAACCTTCTGCTGCTACAGGTTCAGGTTTTTCATATTTAATGTTGATGCATTTCTTAAGGCAACTGACATCGGTGTTTTATACTTGTACAAGTGTTAAAATTGTGCTTTCTTACAATGTTAACCTTGGTAAAAAAAATGCATATTCCTTGTGGAGTCAGTTTTAATCTTATGCTTTCGAGTTGGACAGCAATTCTAAAAGTGAAAATCATAATTTTTAAATGACTGGGTGTCATTTTCAGTATGAGGGATAAAAGTAACAAATGCTTGTCTTCAGTGTTTGGAATTCTGGATTTAATTGAACTTAACACCATAAAAGGTCAGGTTCTTTTCTCCTCAGTGTGCTGCAAGTATGTGGTAATATTGCTGTTACTGCTGTTTGGGAATCCTGATTGTGCATTTTTATATCCTTATGTGTAGACTTGGAGGCTTTAGTTCAAATTTGTGGACTAATTCAAACACTTCAGTGTCTGTCTTAACATATATATACTCTACTTTCTCCTAGCTGGGGAGTGTTTTTACCTTGCCTTCTCAAATTAAAATTTCCTATGCAGATAATGGACTGTTGAAATATTGTGCTGTCCTGTGATTATTTCTCATAACTTTAGTTTTTGCTAACTTTGGGGTAACTTGAAGTACATATTTCCTAGTTTATGTTCTGTCAAACAGTTTTAAGTGTAACAGAACATTTGGAGAGATTTACAGTTGCTCAGCATTGCTGGGGTAATCTGTGTGCTGTTTGTTGGTTATTTGAAATTTCGCTCTTGTTTGCACCTAGCTTGCTGAAGGGACGTGTCCTCTGCCTTTGCAGTAACCTGTACCCTCCGTGCAGGAAGGACCTGACCTCTTGCCTTTGCTCACCTTGGATATGTGAATGGTCTTTTACTGTTTAGAAATTTGAGCTCTTTTGATGTCGGTCTCCTTCAGCTGTTGTTGAGCATTTATAATTTGGGTTTAAACTCTGGAGAATTCCAACTGAATGTGTAATATTTGTGTGTGTGTGGTGTCATTCACACGAATAGAATGTGTGGGATGTGGCCTGAGCTTGCTTCATTAAATACAAGCAACAAAGCTGTGGGAACAGGGCTTGGCTAATACCTACCCAAAGGCTCTGATAGAGTTTGTGCACTCTCATTCCTGGCTCTTCCGTCAGGACTTGAGCAAGCTAGATTAAAGTTAATTTGGGAATATTCACTCACATTAAATTCTGACCTGAAGTACAGCACTGGTAGCAGTTCTGAGCATGGATTTTATTTCATTTAGTTGAGAGTTGTTTCAGTTAACATTAGAAATCAGACATGCACCTCAGTGGACATCCAGATGTGGCAAGTAGGTGTTTTTATTGTAGAGCACTCTTAAGAATTGGGGATAAAAAATACGTAGGGTCTTTGAATAAAAACTGTCACCTGAAATCCAAGTACAAAAATCGATATTCCCATACTTAAACAATATTTTAAAAGTTACTAATGAGCAGTTTTAGACAAAGTTGTTAAAATTCATAGATCCCATCACAGATAAACCCTTTGCAGTTGGATCTGCATTTCCTTCTCTGTGCTCTCTATTGGTTGTGGGATTGGAGCAGTGCACCCCAGTGAGCTGCCTGCTGGGAGCAGCAGGGCTCGCTCTTTTACCTGATAGTGGTGCAGCAGCGTGACAGTGACAGGTGCCTCTAGGTGGGGTCTGGAAATTCCTCTGAAAATCACCAGCGCCTTCTGTTCTTGTGGAGGGGTAGATATGTTGCAGAGCCCAGGCATGCTGTCCTAAAAATAGCTGATGTTGGAGACTGGGAGCCATAAATTAACTCATTTATGGAGGATTATCAGGGGGGTAGATAGGCTCCAGATAGAATCACTGTGTGTGTGTTCAATATGTTCTGTGTCGTGTGTTTTAAGGAGATTTGGGGCTTGCAAAGGGGCAGAGTACATTGCTGGAGAGTAGCTGGTGTGTGTGGAAGAAGAGGGTGTGTGTTGCACGTGAGATTGCCACTAAGGACAACGTGGAAGATTGTCATTGATAACTTTTCATATGCAAAACAAAGACAATATTGTAACCCAGTATTACCATTACTATTTGTCTGTAGACTTTAGTTCTAGTCATTTAGTGGGAATTAATTCTTTTCCTATAGGAAAATATTGTAAAACCTCTGTTTTCCTCAGTGTGATAAGCTAGTTTCATTTTGGCATTGTTGAGTAATGCGTTATGGTAGTACAAAATTTTCTTTGCTTGATGTATACGAGGAACATGATTTTTATAAAATTGTTTGAATATCAGGAATTTTTAAGGAGCACTCCTTTTAAAGGGTGTTTTTCTAGTCACTGGTTGGTAGATGTTCAAGATTCGTTATGGTTTCACACATTATAACAGCAGTCTGGAGTCTTCCTATGACTGAGATGTTTTAAAGCACTAAGATGTTCTGAAAGGACAGTATAGCATTGCTTGTAAAAACTGTAAACCTTTTAAAAAGGTTTCAACTAAATTCTAAATAATTACTTGTACTGAACTATTAAAATTCTATTCTGCTGGCTTTTGGCACCTCTAATGACAAGGGTCCAGAAGCGTTTATCAGAATTTAGCTAAATCAAGCTGTCTTTCCAAAAAATATGTGACAGTCTGTTGGCTAACTTTTGTAGCCAGTTAAAGCTCTGCATATATCCCAAAAGGGAAGCATTCCATAGCTGTTGATGTGAGTTTACTCCTAAAATTCCTTTTACTTTAAGGGTGAGCTGTCTTGCTTGGCACAAATTTGCTATCATGTTTGTAGTTGTATTTGCTGGCAATTTGAAATTACTTATTTATTTGCATAGACATTCATTGGGGATTCTATTTGCCTTGTATTTACACCTGCTTTTCTATTTTTTTTTCTGTTAGCTTTGGGTTTCAGTGAAGCAGAAGCATAAGACCTTTTCATCAGTTGGAGAGAGCTGCTCTTTCTCCTGCAGCTCACTTCAGTAGGCTTTAATCCCTTCAAGGGAGCATGGAAGTTGTATTTTTGAGCCCAAGAGTAGATGGTAGGTAAATAATCCATCCTGCCTTGCTCACCTATGGCTCCTTATGGTGAGGCACCGCAGTCTGGTCAGTGTTGCAGTTACAGGTCAGAGTGCAGGTAAAGCCTTTCCGTCCCCCCCAGCTGGCCCTTCCAAAGGTACCTTGAGGTGTGAGGGATGCACTGCAAAGCTTGTGTGCTTTACTGCCCAGTACAGGCTGCTTTTATTGGTACCAGTTTATTTCCAGCACAGGGGGGAAACTGGTGAGTGGAGGGCCATAGGAAATACTGCCTTGAGTAGTTCTTGCAATGCCAAGTGATTTTACAGCTCAAAACCCCACAAGTTTAGAAATATGTCATGATCAGTGATTATCGATGCTCTTATGTATTTCTTACACTAGGCATCTCCTTCTGTGGATTCTGGATGCACTGGAAATTCTTGGATGATGCTGCCACTCCAGTTGGCTGGAGAAAAGCAAGAAAGCAGGATGGATTTTGTTTCATAACTGAGATATTGAAAGAGAGGGTTTTTGAAAATAAAGGAAGAAATGTCGTTTGAGAGCTGAAATGATGAAACACTTTGCTGAATTCAGGAAAAACAACACAAGATTAGGTTGAATGAAATAAGTGATTAATGAGGACATTGACCCAGTGGTGTGAAGCGGCCCAAAGCACAGTGGAAAAACTGTCAGCTCAAGCATGTTTGTTACCGTGACCTATCATGAAGATAATGCACCAGAGAACATGAGTTTCAGAAATGTGTTTAATTTAACAGCAAGTGAAGAAGTAATTTGATCTTCACTTGATATTTCTTTGAAGACTAGGAAATAGAGAGTGAAGGTCTCCTCATTTCAGCAAGCAGTAGTGTGGGGAGGTCTAATGGCTCAAAACTGCAGTAAGGCCATCTTTAAGTGGGAGAAAATGGGAAGAGTTGTGTGCACTGCTGGCTTTTTGGATTGTTTACCAGGTGTTGCAGGAGATGCTACAGGCTGGCAGAGTTTCAGTCAAGGTACCATGCTGCTGCCAAATACTCCTGTCCCAGCAGACTCATGCCAAAGAGAGAATTGGTAGTGGGGTAGAAACACCTCTGGTGGACTTTGAAGCTTCACACTGCGCACTTTACAGTGAACTTACTGCTGAGCATGGTCACAGCTTGACCCTTGGATAATTCAGCCCAGTGAGAAATGGGAAGGGTTGCTGATTGGGATACTGAAGGAATGTTTTTCTCTGTAGTGAAATCTAAAGGACACACTGATCTCTGACCGTGGACATCTTGTGCTTAATGTTGTAGTGGCTGACTGAAAAGCAAATGAAGAGTTTGAGTTTTGATTATAATAATGGGAGAAATAGCAGATGCCAATTTACCATTCCCTTTCCTCTGTACTCACAGAAAATGCCCACCAAGTTCCTCTGTAAAAGCAAGTATCTGAAAAGCTGAGGACAGTATACCAAACCCATTTCTCAAGAAACCAATTTTAGTGCCATATGCTGTGAGCAAAAATTTTGTGTAAAAGGATAGGAGCTGCCCCTTTAGGTGTTGATGTAGAATGCCATTTTCAGGGCTCACAGAGCAAGGACTCTCCAGAGGCTCCCTTGGGTAGCAGAGTTGATTGTCAGTTTCTTACTGTGCCTGGGTGACAGGGAGTTCTGTTGTACCACTTGTAAGGAAGAAAAATGTAGTGACCGGAATGACTGAAGCTTTGTATCAAATCTTGTGGGATCATCTGTATTTTTATTACTCTCAGTATGTTCATTTTGCATATTGCAGTATTTTTTTTTTGTCTTCTTCCTTTCCCTTTGCCCCATGTCTTTGTTTTCCCTATTTCTAACTTCAGCTAATGCAATTCTTTCCTTTTCTAACTTGTAGCTGATCAGTTAGAAGCCATTCCCTGTATCTTCTCCAGAATCTGTCCAGCTCAGTGGAGGGGAAATGCTCTGAGCTTGGATGCAGGGTCTCATCCTGACAGTCATGTGATGGTGTAATAGTTTCCCTCATCATTTTTGTGATGTTTTTTGTTAAGTCTTTGGATGCCATTACTCCCTTCTGCTATTGCTGTTTTCCAGCTTTGTGTTGGTTATAGAATAGTAACAAGTCTCAGCATCTGTAGTCCCAAATGCTGGTTTTTTTCCTTTATAGTCAAGAGAACCTTTCTGTGTTTGCTTTCACTAAACCCACAGACCATTGCACCGAGCCTTCCTTTTTTATTCTTCCTGAATGCAGCTTTTGATGGTCTGCAGTGTAATTTGATTTTGGTATTGGCAAACTTGCAAGTGCAGGTCTGGCTTTGCTGCGGTCTTACTGGTGTTCCTCTCAGTGTTTTCTTTACATGGCTCTGCCACAGTGTCTCCCTCCTGGTCATTACTGCTGTGAATCACCCCAAACTAGTGTCTTTCTTTGTGCTGTTTCCTTCTCCAGTTTCACTGCTTATTCTTCCTTTTAACCAGCTTGGTGTTACATGACTTAATCTTTCCCTGTGCATCAGGGTGCAGTTATGGTGTGTTTTTCCCTGTGTTAAACATTTGTTTGTACACAGTATTAAAGGCTGGCCATGCCTCAGCTGTAGCTGTCCAGGATGCTTCTCTGCACTGTGACTACCTTTAATCTGCCTCTCAGTAACACCATTTCTGTTACTGCATGCTAAAAACTTGAAAACAAGCTGTACTGTGTTTTTACTCCAGGATCGTGTCAGCACTGCCTTTAACACTCCTTTTTGAAGCCTTATTGCATTATAGAAAATCTTATTCTTGTTCATAATGCTTCTGGGTACTTCTGTCACTTCTGTCCCTTATTTACAGCTATTTCTAATACAGTGTCTTAATTTTCATTCATATGCTGCATCCCTTCAGTTTTAGTCACTGTTGCTAGGTTTGGGTCATGCAGTTAAATACCTCTTTCTTAATCCTGAAAGTTGAACTCTTGTAAATACGGAAATGTCACTTTAGTACTGGCAAAGAAAACTGAAAAATTGTATTTGGAAGCCATTTTTTTAAAATGGTACCTCCTTTCCTTTGTCTTCTAGCTGGAGAGGGATTTTTAGAGGCTGTGTGTGTATTAGTGATGGATAATCGCCTAGATCTATTTAGACCTGTTTCCTCACTTTTACCTCTCATGTGTTGTATTGAGTACAGGTAATGGTGACAGTAATCTGATTTGGTTCAAAATGTTTCTTTAGTATGTTTCTTAGCAAAAACGTGAACTAAAAGTTTCTGAAATTCATGATGGGTTGCACAGCAGTGCTCTGTTAAATAGGTGCTTTAAAGTGTTCTTACATTTGAATCTTTAGACTTCCCTTGCTTTTTTAAGAAACTAAGTATAGCTCATAGGGAACATTTTAGGGAACATTTTGTAACAGATGCAGGCAATTTTGTTTTTCATTGCGGCTTAAAAATTGAAATATATTTCAGTTTTACTTTTAAAAAGTTGTGACATACTGCTTCTGTTGCTTTTGGAAGTAACCAGGCTTTGGTGGTGGGACTGTGCACCCAGAAAGCATGTAGCAAAATAACTGTAAGCCGAGAAGCAGAACTGTTTTCTTGTTGCACCAAAGGTGTGGATAGTTTTGAACAAATCATCTTTAGTGTTCAGACTTCGGCATGTAATCTCTGTGATTTAGCCTTTTATCTTTAGGAGCACTATACAGTGATATCAACTGTTGGGCAAGGACTCAGGGAAGCAAAATATTTTAAGTTATTCATAAAAACAGTGGTGTCACGACAACTGGTTTTTATGAGCAGTGTAGGGTAGAGTTTTCCCTTTAAAGTTACTGATTGTAAAGGCAGCTAAGACATTAACATTTTTAGCATTTCATAGCTAATATGTGTGAATGCATGCTTAATTAACTTCTTTTTGCTGTTTACGTTTAGGAAACCATTTGGTAAATATAGCATATGCATGGGGCAATTTATCTGTTTTGTTCTTACAGTAACAAAACCTTGTAAGAGAACAGATTTTCTTGCATCAAAAAAAGCTGCAACTGTTGATCAAGATCACAAGTTTAGATGCAAGTTCTTGGACTGTTCAAAATCCTTCCGCAAAGCCAAGTTATTGTATTATCACATGAAATACTTTCATGGAGTGGAGAAGACTGCAGAATCACAGCAGAACCCTGTAAAAAGGAATATTCAAACCAGAGCTTCTTTGGCTTCTGAAAAAGCTAATCAAGAAAGGTCAAAAAGAGGACGGACCACAGCTGGTTCACTGTGTAAGTATGGTGCTGATCTTTCTGTTTTTAAACAGTAGCAGGCAGGATAGGCAGAAAATAGCAGAAATCCACTTTCTTTTGGGCTGAAGGAGTCTTTTTTTAGGGCTGTGTCTTAGCATGTTTCTGTGTGGAGAAGAAGCATAATATGTGTCTGCATCCTGTTGTAGAAAGTTGTGAAGATGTTCCTTCTTCTAGAATTCAAGATCATGTTCTGGTAAAGATCCCACTATGCAGCTCCTCTTATTTTTCTGTAGCAGCTCACTTGTGTATTAAACCTCTGTTCCCTTTTAAAACCCAGGCTTAATTCCCTGAATTTCTGACTTGATTTTTGTTTTTCTCCTGGTTTACAAATAGTATTAGTTGGAGACTTATGTCCTTTTCTGTATTAGGGAGCAGTTTGGGTACCTCCAGTTCTCTCCTATTTCTTCTTTGTCTTTAGGTTTTAACTGTACTTATCTGTACTTTACTGCCTTCATACCTGGCTGGAAATCCAGTACCAATTTCTGCAGTATTTACTGTTCTTTGGGATAAAAAATCCTAGAATTTAATAAGTGCAGTTGTTTCAGCTGTGCTTGAGCAAGATCTTCACACAACAGATGGTCAGTGGAAATGGATAAAAACTCATTGGTTAGCCCAAAAAAAAGTAAGTTTTAACTGCTTTGCAGTCTGCAAAATCAAATTCACTTCTGCTTCAGCCTCATTCTCAGAAGCACTCTCTGCCTGGCATGACACCAGAGTGGCAGTCTAGGTCTAGTGTGAACTGCAGTGGTTGTTGATAACCTGTCCAGTCTTAGCTCTTGTGATCTGATGTCTCTGTGTACTGCAAGTCTGTAAAACTAGTCATGTCTTCTCTCTTCATTGAGCCTTTTTTTATGAAATCCATCTTTCTCCTTGCTGAACTCCCTGACATCTTTTGTCTTTGCAGTTGATCTTTTATTAATACTTTGTTTAGAATTGCAAGGTCTTGTAAGTTGCTCACAGGGCTCCAGCTCTCAACAGGAGGATATATCCTGCTTTACTTACCTTCATGGCTGCTTTTCCTAAAGATTCCAAAAAATGGGTTTTCATTTGAGGTGCTACTGCTTGTTCCTAATGAGACAAGTGTGACTTTACAAACTGTTACTGTATGTAAACCCCAAATACTTCTGTATCTTTGAATAATGCAAAGGCATAAGCTTGAATTAGGTAGGGAAAGAGTTCTCTCTAAATGCATTAGAATGCAATTATTTGTATGTATTGTACTCTACATGCAGCTTAATTGAATCCAAGTGTTGCCTGGGGGAGCATACCTGACATAAACATGGTGTGAAGAAGGCTGCTGACAGCTGCCAAGTGATCAAAAGAGGCTTTGTGCATGTCATGGGTTTTCAGTAACCAGACTTCTGTCTGGCTCTTTGAAGCTGTGTAATTATTTTGATTTGAGAAGCTGTTTTGTTGTGATTGCCTTGAAAGCACTGACTAGTGACTCAAGATCTTGGCCCTTCCATTTATCCTTTTTTTCAAGTGCATACATTCCATCATCACTGGCAGGTAATTCCTTGTGGAGCTGAGATGTAACTGTTTGCTTGTTTTAAGCTCCCACTCCTCTAATTCCTCCTTTGTGGATGGATACTTTCCACCTGGTTTCCATGATGTGCTCTGTGCACAGAGTAGCTGGCATGTACTCACAGCTGCATTGCATCAAGGTCGGAGGGGGGCTGGAAAGTTCTTAAGTCACCTTCACAGCTGAAGCCTGCTGTTGTGGAGCTATAGTACCTTTTTTCTTAGTGAGAAAAAGCAGTGTCATTATATATTAGTTATATGTCTGATAATAAGTGCCATCGTTTTCTTACTCGGTGTGTTCTTAATTTCCCTAATTTTTGTTTGGTGGTGCTACACAGGTGAAAGCAGAGTTAATGAAGTTAGTGAGCTCTTACTGTGACGTTTGCAGTTCTGTTCTTCTGTCTTACTGGCATGTATAGAAAGCCAGTTTTTTAAGCAAGACCTTCTGTGTACTGAACACTTAGGATACCTTTTCCAGAGGCTTTTCAGGAGCTACTGCTTAGAGTGAAAGCTTTAGAATCCATAATTCAGTCTGGTACATGGTGGGTATACTTTTCATCTTTACAGTCCTTTTGTGAGCAAAAATTCTCCTGTTTGAGAAGAATATATTTAAATAATTTTACCTTTTGGTACAAATGTCCTTTTCTTGTACTTCACTATATTAGGTAGATTTTAGTGCCTAAGAAAAGGTGACAATTTCTAACAGATAAAACTTTCAGCAGTCATGATTTTTGTTACCCCATAAACTTGAAGATGCTCTTGCTTTAGAAGCTTTATTACACTTATCTCACAAGTTTTATGTCAGACTTCTGTGACTCCATACTCTTTCTGCTACGCATCAAATAAATGGTGGGAGTTGTCTGGTGCTGGATTTAAAGTAAAATATTTATTGCTTCTAAAGTTGTAGGAAAATGCCCAATATTCAGAACAGTAGCAAAACCTTTTCTTTGCAGTGCTTAAAAGTAAAATTTTACAGGTAGAAAAGAAGATGGGTGTAAGTGGTCTTCAGTGACCATGTTGTGGGATTTGGGAAAGAACAATTTAAATATAGTTGCTTTGCACTGAAGAGGAGATTCTGAAATTACAATTTCTGATCTGTAAATTGTGCTACTTGACATTGAAATCAAATCTTGAGTGAGCTGGAAAGGTAAATGTGGGACTGATTTGAATTGTCTCCCCCTTTTTCCAAAAAGGATCTTGCGTTTGCAATGGCAAACTTGACAGATAAGTCTCTGAATTCTGTAGCTGCTCTGAACAGGGAGGGTGGAAGTGCCATTGCCTGCAGCTTTTATTTTACATATACCGAAAGAGAATTACTTGGATTTTATGGCTACTGGATGTGGTCAGGCAATGCCTTTCTTAAATTTATCAGGAAGTAGCCTGAGATCAAGATGAAGCAGGCCTTCTCCCAAGTGCGTGGTTACAATACTTACCCTCTTTGAGGCTATCTATCTTGGTCCTCACGGAAGAGTTGTCCTTACCCAGACGCAGGTGGTTGATGCTGTGTCCCCCTGGCTGCAGGTGATAGCTTCTCTCAGGCTGTATTACACGCAAGCAGGTGCATTGCAGAGCCACCTGCAGGCCTCTCTTGGGACCATTGGGATCTGCACAAATGCATGGGCATGCATAAGCCTAAAAGAGGCTTTTTGAGTCTGGGCTGGTCTTAGAGGAAAGAGTTGCTTAGATTTTGTGCTAGTGCAAATAGAGCTGTGCTGTCAGAATTGCTGCTTGGAAATTAAATGTTGTACAGTATACGTGCAAATCTGACAGTTATTGATTACTGTAATAAAATAATGGAGTAGGACTGGATTCTCTACCTGTATACATTAACCTTAAGACAGGCTTTTTTCTTTGTGGTCCCTTCTCTTTTGCTGCAGAACCCTTTAGTTTACTGTTGAAGTACATCATCCCATACTGAGACTTGTGCCCTGCAGACACTGTAAACAATTTTCTCTGAAGGTACCAGGTTTTCTCTTTCAGATATGTCTGTCTGTCCATGTTACTTTGTATAAAGTGTCTGCAAAAGGTTATTCTTAATAAAGACTTGTTTCCTTACCTATGAAAATAGTTTTTTCCTGACCTAGACCACTCCAAGGCCATGAGGCATAGAATAGCTTCATTTCTTTCTTTGTACTTGCAAGTCATAATTTTGACACCATGACTTGAAGTTTTTCTGGATTGCTGACTTTGATCTTTTTAGTAAAATCTATTCATTTGGAGATTTGCTAGCATGTAGTTCATGCCTTTGTGCTATTTTCTGAAATTTGAAAGTCAAGACTCGAGTGCTTGCAGAGCTGATGTGTCCCCATGTCGTACCCTGGCAAAGCTTTGTACTTGCTGGATGCTGAAGATTTCTCAGGAGACACAAACCAATGGACTTGTGCTCAAGTAGGGAGGGGAGTTGATAACATGCATAGAAGTTCTATCTGAGGTGGTTGGTGAGCTCTTAATGCTACTAATAACTACTTAGTACTGATGGCAGCATGATTGACTGACAGTGACCTCATGAGTTGATACCCCTTGACTCCTAGGACATAATGTAGTTCTTCTCAGGAGTTTTGGTCATAATGGAAGTTAAACTCAGTTTTGGTACTTCAAAAACACTGTACAGTATTAGGCTTTGATTTGGGGTGTGAGTGTACAGCAGTAGCCCCAGTCTGGCAAGTTGCTGCCCCTCTTGGCTCTCCTGTGTTCCTTGCCGCAAGGAAGAAAATATAGGAACAGACCTGCAATTTGTAGTTTGGGTACTGTGAAAAATCTGTCCCTATTTTCGAGTCCATATAAAGTACTTAAGAAAAAAAAAGTTTGGTCAGTAAGTTTAATTTTTTTTTAAACCTAATTTTTGGAAAATTCTGCCTACTCAGAGTTAATTACAATGTGTCCTATTAGTAGTATAAATGATTCCATGCATGAATGCATGTAAGCAAAATAGGTGTTTTGTCCTTACTTGTGTTACTGGTGAGAGCTGAATTGTGGGTGGGTGGGGTTGGCAAACTTGTTTTGACATCTGAAAACATCTCAGGCATCTGGCTGTCACTAACAGATGTTCACAGGCAAACCTTTGGCCTGCTGTGTAGTGGTTATCAAGTTAATCCCTTGGGAAATTTTCCTGTTTCCTCTTGATTCTGGCTGACCAGTGCCTCTCAGCCTGGGCAGTGGGATGTGCATGATGATCTACAAACGTGGATTTTTTTCCTTGCAGCAGGGGAAGAGCTGCATAAACACCCTCTTTGTTTGCAGAGTTGCCAATTGTATTTGGTGTATTATGACAATACTGCCTTTAGTTTCGGGGGGGGAGGGGGGTGGCTCTAAGTCAAGATGAAACATGGTCTTTCAGATCTTGAGAACCACTGGAAGTTCTCACCAAATGATGTCACAGCTGTGGATGATTCCCATACTTGGGAATGCAGTCTCAGCTTCCTGTGAAAGCTGAGTTATCTTCTTACCTGGGGTCCTACATCAGAGTTCCAGGAGACAGAAAACTCCTTCCTTATCTGTCAGTGAACCTCAGTGCGCTTAGTATTAAGTTCTCTGAAGCTCTATCCATGTGGTTTCCATATGGTTGAGGTAATTTTATGTCTCGGGTCTCTATATGTTAGTTTCTAAGATCTTTCACAGCTTCTGGGTCAGCTCTTCATATGAGAGTGGATGCCTGTTCTGGGCTTGGGAGAGAGAGGCCTGAAAGAAGGCTGGAGGCAGTTCATCAGTAATCCAGTTCATCTCCAGTGTCTTGTGAGCATACCTCCTGTTCCTGTTAGTGGTATTCACTGTCCTCTGAGCTGGAAATGGATCTGTTCTGATGTTTAATCACAACATTACTGTTCAAGGACAGTGTAAGTGACATTGCCGAGGGTGTCAGGAGGCTTGTTGTACCTTTTGTGGTTTCCCTGAGGGGGGACACAGGTGTATGTGTCTCCATGGGACCCACAAGCACCTTTAGGAAACGCACAGGGGTCCCTTGTGTACTCTTCATAGGGCTCTGCTGCTGTTGCAGCCCCACAACCCAGCACCCTGTGAGTGCAGGAGGCAGAGCAGGGGAAACCTTCTGGTTGGCTTGGGGCTACCAGAGGATGGAAGCAGGTGGCACACTCTGGAGGTGGTACTAATGCAGAAAATCCAAATGTGAGAAATGTGCCAGTTGTAAAGCCTGTCTAAATGTAAGCTCTTAGTTGTGGTTGTTATGAATAATTGTTCTTTGTTCTTTAGGGAATGATTTTATAAACTGACCTCTCAGAGTTACATTTCCAAATGAAGAGGAAAAAGTACACTTTAGTGTGGAAGGCTTGTAAGTTTGCATCTCTGTGGCATTACTTTTAATATTTGGTGTCCCAGAAGTTTAGGATAAATTTCCAGGTTTTGAATCTCATCTTCTCAAATTTGATCGCAACTTCTGAAATATATTTCAGAGTGCTCAGGGATCTTGTAGACACTAAACTTTCCTGTCAGTGGAACAAAGATGTTTCAAAACTTAGCATGTTTGTGTCAGTTACTGGGAAAAAAAAAAAAGCATCCAGTGTATGGTAGAGTACTTTGACCCCTTCTCCAGGACAATGTTATGGTGAGCTGAGAAATCTTTTAGAAGTATATTAACCTGTGTGTCACAAAAGACAGGATGTATTCTTGGCAAAAATCTCCTTTGAATTAAGTCTCACAAAAACCCAGAGGATGCAAAATACTAATTTGTTCCAGTAAGAACATGTGTGTGCCTGTCTCAGCCCACAGGAAGCTCAAGAGTTCCTATGCTGTTGCAGACTAGTAGGATCAGAGTGGCTGTGGTGTTCTCAAATGTTAATTCATGAAATTAAATTGAGCTCTTGGGAAAAGGGAGCGTTAGGACACCTAAAGGAAGGCAGGTTTGTAGGATTTTTGTTATTGTAATTTTGAGTTTCATCGACATGGTGCTGTGTAAATATTTTGGAAAGTATTGCAGAGTGGTAGACAGTCAGGAAAGCTGCAGAAAAAATTGTTTATGTGACTTTTCACCCTGTACTGAAATATACCGTTTGTATTTAATAACATTTGTTAGGGCTATGTAGTATTACATAATTCTGAATTCTTATTTCTCAGCTACTGTGTACCATGGGAAAAAGTTTTCTTCTGTTTTTGTCATCTGAACTGATGATAATCTTGACCCCTAGTCATGGAAGTCCTCAGAGGAGCAGGAAGTCAAAATAGACCTGACTTAAGCAGGTAAATAAAAACAGCACCAAAAAACCCAACCAAACAAAAAAATTACCACAAAACCTTTTTTCTACTTATTCCTTCAAGAGTACTTAATCATGTTGCAAATTGAAGGTTGTACATGTATTGTGTAGTTTTCTGGTTTAGTAATTCTTTGTGGGTAAAGCCTTCTACTTTCTTGAGGGAAATATGCACCCAGTGAAAGGAAGCAGTTTGTTGTCTGTTAGTTGTCTGTCTGGACAAAAGGCCTCTTTTAGAGAGGCTTGTGTGGGAATTGGGTTTTGGTTGAATTTCTGTCCTTTGTGGCTGCTGTAAAGCACTAGGGCAGGTGACTAGAAGATAAGTTTGGTTGTGGAAATATTTGCAAATGGCTTTTCTTTTTTGTTTGGATTTTTTTTGTCCTTTTAAGTTCTAACTTACTAGAGAGAGGACCAGGCAAAATTTCATCAGATTTCTGCATCTTGGAGTTTCTTTTGCTTGAAGAGATCCACATGACTCTGAAAGCTCCACAATGATGTGTCTTAATGTACCTTGTTATTTCTTCAAATCGAAATGTTGATCGGGGCAGGGTACTTGATCCAGTTTCTTCTCCTAAGCTTGCTCTCTGGGACTCTTTCTCTTCCCTTCTCAGTCACTCTCAGGTTCTGCTCACAATTGTTTTATTAAAGATGTCTAGGTCTGGCATGTTAATCAAAAGACTAGGAAGAAGCTTCTTTTCTTGTACGCTGAAATTTTGAGATGCTTATGATGATAGAACTGGACATTTTTGATAAACGTCATCAACCTGTCACTTTGCTACTGGGTTTCCTTGACCAAGATACTTGATGTAATATTCCAAAATGGCAATGTACTGGTCTTGCTTAGTCTGCTGTCCTACTTTCCATGCACCTTTAGCTTTTGTCACTTTCACTGCTCTTTTTCTGGTCCAGGAGTCATTCAGTAGGAGTTGCTACTTACAGTTAGAAGCATGAAAACTCTTTGACTTGACTTAAATATAAAATGGAATCTCAGGTGAAGCCATGTCTGCATCTTATGATTTTTATGAATTTTAGGTAGTGATCTTGAATTCTTGCATCTCACTCTTGATTGAAACACTGTTGTTTCAGTGGTATGTATTTAAAAGAAGTTCTTCCTAATATGTGCAGAGTTGCTTTAAGCCACAACTGTGTCTGTTATTAAAGCACACTTTTGAGAGTTGGCTGTGTTTCCGCTAATTAAGCCAATTGGGCACTTTGTCTCTTGGAGAAACTAATGAAATTTAACCAACCCCTATCTCTGCCAAACCAAACCGTTCCTCTTTTCATCTTTTCTCAAAAGTCACAGTTTTTGTGGAAGAATAGAGCTTTGGGGAATGCATGGCCATCCCCTGTTTCTTTTTGAAAGAAAAGCCCCTCAACAAATCCAAGAAAGCATTGAAGGTTTTAGCCTTTTAGTCAGGGCTCAGACTGAGCTGAGCAATGTCTGATCAGAAACATTCCACATGGACTGTCAGAGCTCCTGCTGAAGTAGACTGACTTTGGAAAGTATTTAAAGCTTGGACTTGGTCTTTGTTCTCTTTGTAGATGCTCCTCTACACATAGCCCTCAGGAATACCCCATATAGAGATGAAAAAGTAGAAAAGAGAAGAACTTCAGCTCCTGTAAGTGCATTAAATAGTCACCGACATTCTCTTAAAGACCAAACCAGGAACCACATAGCAAGAGCGCTGCGGAGACCTCGGGAAAGAGTCCAACATGGTATGGCTTTGGGTTTAACATGGAAAGTTAAACATGAAAAGTCTTGGGAAAGTTTTAAACATTGTAAGGAACTGATAATATTCTGTATACCGTCATTTAGAGAGAGGAATTTTGTATAAGTGTACAACATAAAATGTAAGCGGAGTTTTTTCACTCTCATTTTGTCAGTTTTCGTGCTGCCTGTACTGGGGGTTATTCTTCCCAGTTGGTTGCTAATATTTATAAGATGTGAAAAGTACTGAAGTATTTTAGGCCGTAAAAAGGTTGCATGTCTTCTGTTAAACTGCTCACTGAACAAATCATTGAATATTTTAAGTAATCTTGTACTTACTGAGATACAAAACTTAAAAGAGGGGGATTGGGATGGGCATATGAAGCACGATGACCTAGGGTGGTTTATTTTGTATTGCTACTAGACATCTCTGAAGAACTTCACTTTGACTATTCAGTGGTATCATGTAAACTCTGTACTGAAATCTACTTTAGTATAGGTGGGTAACAGCCAAACAGGATGGGGGATGTATTTATCCACACACGCACGCACATGCTTGTAGAAACAAGACATATATTTTCATATTTGGTATGTCTATAAATAATATATAACTACTTTGAAGCATACTTCTAGATTACTATATCACCACTTCCCTTCAGAACTTGGTAAGAACTTGAGTCTCAGTGATGAGAAAAACACAAAATCCAAGGTTAGACTTGTATCTGTGACAGTGAGGTAGGTCTATGTCCTGGAGATCACCTCCTTAGCTGCCTGTCAGTGGTGTTGTGTTGATCATAGCAGACAGGCAGTACTTAGCATCTTGGTTGTTCTTCTCCTCACTGCCCTCCCTTGAAGGAAGGTCTGAATGAGATCCATCAGTATCTCCTCGCTGTTCCCCATTCAGTGGGATGTGTCCTATGTGCAAGTGTGGTATTAAGACATTATAATGCTTTCACAGTGGTGATGTGATGGGTGAGCACTTATCCCATTTTTTCAGTCTTTGCCATTCAAGGAAGTTAAAATTCTTCATTTAAAAAAGCAAACAAACAAAAATTTTAAAATTAGTTGTTTTGTGTTTAATTTTTACAATTATGTTTTCAGTTTATCTTTCTGTTTTATCATGTGAATCTATGACGATGCTCCTAACCTAGACAAATTTATCTGGTCTTATGTTGGTGAAAATTCATTACACTTCAGAGCACTTAAAAGAAACAGCTTTAGAAACAAGATTGTTCAGTGCCTGTATTTTTGGGAGACTCTGGTATAATACTTGAATGCTTGTTCTTTGAATATTTTTTTTTCAGGGAAACATGCATTAACTGTTGTGCACCTATCTTCTGAAATGCACATAGAAATTTGCAAATACTTAGATTTTTCTCAGATTTTAAGAGACATGGGGAAGCTTAAGGGGATAAAGTGATAATTTCTTTCATGTTTATCTTGGATATGTTGATAGTGGTTGAGGAAGCTTATCTTGTGCTCTTGGATATCTTCAAACAAATCCAGCAATCTGATCATGTGAATTTCAGTTTTCTAATGAAAAGAAGCAAAATTTCCCTCCCACTGTTGAGCTCAGTTATTCTCTCTTTGCCGTTCTGGAAGAATAAAATGGTAGAACTTCCTTGCTTTCCTGTGAGCAGAGAGAAGGGAATGGTACTTAGAGGATCCTGACCATTAGAAGAACATAGATTTGGAAGAGAAAAGTAAGAAGGAAGTTGAAAGCACTGTCTTTGACACTTAAATATAAACATTTTCCTGTTTATTGGCAGTTTGTTTTTTTTTTTACCCCCTCAGCACCCATGGAGAGGTGCTATAGATGGAAGAGGATGACTTTTGTGTT
Source organism: Regulus satrapa (assembly GCA_013396955.1). Lineage (NCBI taxonomy): Eukaryota > Metazoa > Chordata > Aves > Passeriformes > Regulidae > Regulus > Regulus satrapa. Next base: position 98,324 of record VWZN01013564.1, on the reverse strand, counting down.
GCCACTCCTGCTGCTGTTGAAGGCCAGGTGACGGCGTGGCCATGTGATTGAGCTCACAGGTGCCTTTGCGAACCCCATGCTAAGAGGGGCACAGAAGTGGCAGAGTAGCTGGCAGTCTTTGGAGGAGGGCTGGGGAGGTCCACGCTCTCCAAGGCGTGTTGTGGGGACGAGCTGTTGAGCCCATCTGCTGCACGCTCAGCAGAGCTGGTTGAACGTGGCTGCGGTTGGCAGTTCCTCCATGAGCTGGGCGGGCCCCGGGCACACAGCTGAGGAACTGGGGAGTTCATTGTTGACTTGGAGGAAAGGGGTCAACAATGTACTGGCATTGCTGGTCTGCTTCCTTAATGGTTACAGACAACCTAGAGTTCTCACCTGGTTTGTTAAGTGAAGATTTCTTAAAGTGTAGGGTGTCTTTAAATGCTTATTCAGATCTCTATCATCCGATATTGAAATAGGTTTCTAAATGGGATGGTGAGTGGCTCAATCAGCCAAGCACTCTGAGAGCAGAGCCCTTGTGAGATACAAGGCATCCTTCCCTAGAAGGTGCTGTTACATCTCAAACTGAGTCAGGATAATTTACTAAAGGAACTGCTGAAGTATCTAGAAATTCTGCTGCTGAGACCTAAATCTGAAAAACAGGATATAACTAAACACCGGGGTCTTGAAAACAGGGGTTTGTGTACTTGACCTTGCACAACAGGGTTATACTGAGCTGTGCATGCTCTGGACGTATGCTTTAAGGATAGACTTGATTGACAGCTGTCAGTCATTCAGAAATTATGGTGTGTTTTTAATCCCATAAAAACAGAATGGAGAACAGATATTGAGAGAGTAGTTAAAGTGAGCTGAACCAGTTCCTCCATTTTCAATATGGATAAAATACTTGATTAGGAAATCGGAGCTGAAGCTTGAGGTGTCAGGTTTTGTTCTTATACTATGCTAGTGAAATATCTATTCATAATAATTGAGAAAGTGGATGTAACAAATCCTTCAGTCTTTTTTATGAGCTCTGAAGCATGTAAATAATAAATGGGCACTGTTATACATTTGATTTTTCCCACATTGTTCTCATTGTTATGGGACAGTCAAATTAGGTCTTAAAATAAAACATTCTAATTGAGAGCTGGGGAATGAGTTTTCTTCTTGTTTTTATTTTTCCACTGAACTAGCCTCAATTGTCCAAAGAAACTGTGGAGGCTTTTAAGAAAATTATGAAGTAGAATAAATGTGTATATATATATTTTAAACTAATTTGTAGTTTTGTCTGATTTCAGCTGTTAAAGGACGTGAGAAGAACAAAGAAAAAAAATCCAAAGACTATGGAAGATCCAAGTCAAAGAAAAAGAAAAAAAAGAAAAAGAGGTCTAAGCCTGGTAAAGTTCAGTTTTCTTCTGTAGATGAAACTGGCTTTGTTATTTCGTTTTCTTACCTTAAAAAATTCACTTTAGATCACGTAAGAGTTTGCAGTTCAGACTTCTTTCTTCACCTAGCTTTTATTTTATTAAGTGATTGATTTTAAATTGTGATTGGCAAGAATCTATTTCCTGGTTAAGCTTCATTGTGAGTGCTGAATGGTGTTTGTAATGGTACATGATAAATGTCACTCCGAAAGGAATATCAGTCTGTAAGTCAGGCTTTTCCTTAGTAAGAGTCCTTCTCTGTAAGCGTGGCCCTGTTCAGAGGGTGCAGATGCCCTCTGTACAGGCTGTTCTCAGTTATAGCTGTTCTGAGGCTGCTTTATGAGTGCTGCAGTTTGTAAAGGCTGAGTCCTCTTTTTCTGCTATTAACCTTCTTATTTCTTACACTTTCACTTGGGAGGGAGGGGGGTTGTATCAGTGAGCCAAATTGAACCTGTCACAGCCTTAATTTTTCTTAAAGAAGTGAATCTTTTTCCTGGAGAGATTAAAAGCCCAGTTTCAAGTCTGTACTCAAGCTGTGTCCCTCTGTCATGTCTCATAACACTGTTGCATGGCATTAAAATGGCTGTAGTAGCAACTACAGAGTGTCTTCTCTGTTGGCTTCATCTGTGGAGGCCTGGGAATGCTTTCCTTGGGCCACTTCAAGCTTTGAACTTGAAACAGAGGCCCAGGTGTTAGAGCCTAATTGATTCTTCACTGAATGCAGCTGATTTTGGAGAATTTCTTTGGGGAATGTTTAAGGATCAAGTGTTACAACTTTCTCTGCTATTGGTGGAGATGCAGCATACTTCAGTCTGCTAGGAATGATTTGTGAAACTAGATCTCCCTAAGGAGGAGTTTCTGAGGTGGAAAATACCTTGCTTTTCTGATTGCTGCCATGAATAGGGCGAGCTAGCAAGAGAGTGGATGGGAAGAGCCATAGGGAAGTGACTTAGAATTGTACTGAAACAAATCATTTTAGTGAGTTCCTGATTGCATGGTGTTCACAAGTGTAATGATAATGTGCAAAATATAATTTGTAAATTTATGCACCAGTAGTCCCTATGAGCTGCTTCTCAGTCTGGCCTTGGGATTTAAAGATGTTGCATGCCTTTTTTTGATGTTGACCTTACGGTAATTCAGCCCAAGAACTATGAAGATTTTTTCCAGATAATTGCAGAGTGCTGCTTGTACCTTCAGCCAGCCTTGATTTATATCCAGTGTAGGCCTCACAGAGGGAACCATTCACTGTGTTTTCTTCACACACTCCTAATCTGGGCTTGTCCACCTGTGCTTTCTGTTCCATTCATAGACTAGCAAATGGATGCTTTCTCTGTCCACTCTGAAGTCATGAGCTATGGGAATGTGTGTAGCCCGTGTGAGTAACAGTGGGATGTGAGGGGGAGATCTCCAGCTAGCAGTGCTTGTGTGGAAGTGCCTGTAAAGCAAAAGCATTTGTACACCCAGATTTGTGCATCAGTCTGCAGAATGGTTGGCCTGGAAAGGCTGGTCACTTACACCTTTCTCACTTCTGTCAGCCCTAAACAGTGACTGAATGACGTAAAGTGGTCTGGTTCAGACAATAGCTTCCTTGCCTCTGGAAAGCTTGCACATCTTGCAGCGGCATCATGCAGTCCCAGAGCTCCAGCTCCAGGGAACTGGCTCGGTGAATTTGACATTTATGCTATGGGCAAGCACGGTGCTGTTTCTTCTGTCAACCTTTTTTGACCATAGATTTTTAATGATAACATTTACTGCAATTTTACAGGGTATTCAGGCACTGGGGAGAACACAGATATCTCAAAAGAGCTTTTACCTGAAAAATCAGTTGTCACAAAATCTAATTCTTCAAATAAATCATCTGCTCACCCAAGTACACTGCTTCACTGCGCTGATTCTGGACAGCACAAGGGAAAATCCAAAGCAAATGGTGAGATGACTCTATGGCTTTCTGGTGTTGTCTTTCATTACCAGTAATTATGTAAGCAGCACTAACATACTTGAAAACTGGTTCTTATTGTGTAAACTTGGCTATTCTTACTCAGGGCTGTGTGTATTTCCTGCACCCTGCTTGACAAGACTGCATCCAGTTTGTTTGCCAGAGCTTGATGTTGCTGCTCTTTACTTTGACCTTACTTTCATATACACTTCAACACTGTTGCCTTTGTTTCAGAAATTAAACTAATTTTGTGGTTTATTTTTTTTCCCAATGCCCTATTACCTTCTTAAATAACTATGTTCCAACTTAATAATTTAATTTTTCATATTTCCAGAGGTTTCTACAGAGTAAGAACTCATTCAGAGTTAAAAGTGGGTGCTTTGCAAGCTTGCAGTGTGCGAGAGACCCCAGGGTGTGGTGATGAGTAGTTGTATAGGTACAGAATGATACATGGTTATAATGACTTTCTGAGCTTCATAATGAAAAGCTCTTGAGTAGCTGTTTATTGGTGTCTTCATAGTACTTCATACACAGAACCCATAAAAATCTGGCAGCTGTGTATCAGCTTTCATAATTCTTTGTCTTTGTGTTACTATTCACTGTTACAAGGTGGTACAATAAAAATATAATTTTTTTCTCTCTCTTGTTTTTAAAACTCACAGATTTGAAGGAAATAGAAAATGTATGACAGTTTGATTATATACAAGAACCTTAAATTCCTTTTTGTACAGACACACTGTTGAGAACCATTTGATTCTTTTTTCCCCATAAGTTTGTTTGTTATTAGGCAAAAGTAAAATTTACCTTCAGCTAAATTCCTCTTTATAGGCCCAACAGGAAACATTCAAAACCACTGAAGTGCAGGTGGTGGTAATATCTTGAAACATGTTTTGCAAGTCTGAGCAGTTGTGTTTCTAGAGTATATCAACCATAGGACATGCAGTTTAGTAGCTTGGCCATCAGTTGCTCAGACTTCTTTTGATCAGTTCATAGATTTTGAAAGTGGTAAAAAATACCAGGAATTATTTTGTTTCATCCTTTTTAGAATTGTTTTGTTGCTTTTTGCATCTGCAGAACTTGTGCCTAGATAAAGAAGCTCTGGTATAAATAAAAGTGCAACTTCTGTGTAATATGGAAATGTAGTGTGCCTAGCCTGTCACTTCCACAGTACTTTAGGAAATAGTGTCCTAGTTCAGATGTGGAATAGAACTTTTAAACATGAAAATAAACTATTGTGTCGGATTCTCATCCCTTTTCATTGGACAACGGATGTTTCTCCAAAAGATACTGTTTATGCTGTAGACTGGTGGTTCTGTTTTTGCATTCTGTGATTCTGTGAGCTAAATGATGAAGGTAGTTAGACCCACTGTAGGTGAGACCTCACCATCTTACTTAAGACTAGAAATTTTACCTTCCGCTCCCCTCTAACTCATTAAATTATTTTCAAATAATTAAAATACTTCATCTTCCTCTGACACTCCCATTCTATCCAAGGAAGATGCAGACATTGCTTTAATATTATTGAGGTGAGATTCTTAATTTAGCATGCTGTTCAGTTAAAATTTTATTGGCAGTTTTATTCAATCTAGGATCCACTAAGTAGTGTGGGTGGCTTCTGCAAGAGTACCTGGTGCAGTGCAAGGAACTCTGAGTTTATAAATGTGTCCTAAACAGAAGACCAAATGAAAATAATAATTTCTGAAGCAGGATTAAATTCTGTGTTGTTAGACTCATAATTTCTGTCATGGGAACATCAGTTTGTGAGATGGAATGATTCATAAAACAGACCCCTCTTTCTGAGAGCTATAAACCAGAAGTGCCAAGTCACAGTTCTGTACAAAGTGCAGCAATTAGCATTAATCCTATTTGAATGTACAAGCCTGGTTTTGTTGTTCATAGTTTCGTCTGAGGAGACTTCATGCCTTTGGTTTGAGACTCTGTATGTTGACAGTACAGTTTTAGTGACAGAAGCTTGTTACGTTGGAATATTTAGAAGGAACCATTAATAAGACTATAAAATTTCAGTATGTAGTAACCTTGAATAAACTGTTAAAATTGTGATATTCCTTAAATGACACTGTGAACTCATGTTTTTAGGAATGTATGTCTGTGTACATGGGATGAGATTTTGAGGGACCTTTTTTGTAATTACTCAGGATTTTATATAAATACTTCTTGTACAGAGGATGACACCCTGAGTGAGTCATCTATGGATAGCTTGCCTTGGAGTGATGATGACGGCAGTCAGGATGTTGATGTAACCACCAACCCTGATGAAGAAGTTGAAGAAAGTGATTTTGAGATTGTTCGGTGTGTTTGTGAAGTAAAAGAAGAAAATGACTTCATGATTCAGGTATGAAGTGGAGAGTAAATGCACCTTTCAGTGAATGCAGTGGAATGTGTCAGTGGAGAAACTTTTGTTTTGTACATGAAATAAGCTATTGTTGTACTAATGTTGTCTTTCAAAGGGGTAACATTTTTGAGGTAATCTGTCAGGGTAATTGCTATGATAGTTCACTTTTGCTTCATAGTACATTTTGGGATTTTTAATTAAAGAAAAGAGGAAAAATTCACTGTAAGTCATAAATAGTTTGTTTGTGATTTGTGTATTTTTCTAAAAATAGAAGACTTCCTTGATTCTGAGAATGCATGTTTGAAATCAGTTGAATTTGTAGATTCCCTTTAATTTAGAGCCTGTTCAGAACATTGCCATGAGATAGTAGAGTTCCTCCTGTTCCTCTGCCCTGGCAAAAAGTTTGACTTACCCATACAGTTCTCCAGACAGGTTGGGGGGGAGAATTGAGTGTTTTGCTTAAAGCAGAGCTGCACTTGTCCATTCTGCAGTACTCTGCAAATTCAAAGTACCTAATCTGCCTAAGGCCATCTGTCTATTCCACATGTGTCTGCTCTTTTTAAACCAGCTCCACAGAAAACTTGGAGAGGCTCCTGTTATTTCCCCTGCTTAAATCTTCATGAAAACCTCCTTGGAAATTATTTGCCTGTTCACTTTTTGAGATATTTGTAAGTTATCAGGAAATCACCATCCCACCCAGTTCCTGTTAATTTCAAGAGGCAAACTCAAAACTCAGTTCAGTTTCTTAAGCTTTTTTGTGCTAATTAATTTTCTTGGAGTTTCCATGCTCTTTAATTTCTGTGCTATTTCATGGAGCCTTGCTGTGGAAGGTATGCTTTTTCTCTTGATAGTGAGTTCACTTCTCACCCCTTTGTTTGAATGTTGGATCCTGACAATGCGGGACAAAAGGTGCCTTCTGAATTAATAGGGCAGGGTGGAGCGATGGGCAGTGGTCAAGTTGAAGTAAATAGCACCAGACTGTACAGGGAAAAAAAACAGTCTGGCACTGGTGACTAAAGGGGGTGGGTATGTGTCCTCTGAGGAGATGGCTTACAGAAAACCACAAGAAATAGCCTGGAGTATAACTCACAGAAATAAGTTAAACACTCAGTTGGGATTGCAGAATGTGGGGAACTGTCAGCTGGCTCAGGATGCAGTCTATGGATGCCTTTCCTTTAAATTTTCACTGGCTGCTTCTAAAATTGACTTGCTAGGTTGCACTGGTTTGGGTGGGGTTTTTTAGCATATTGAAACACTTGAACTGTTCTGTGAAAGAGTTGGCTAGGAGAGTAGGTTATTCTCTCTGGAAAAAAAGATGCAGATGAGCAGTATTGTGAGCACCTGCATTCTTTATAGGGAGTGAGATGATTGGGAAATAGCCTGGCACCGGGGCTACCTGCTTGGGTTTGCTGTGTACCTGTCTTGATACGGGAACGAGGAGCCAGGTGGTTTCTTCATGGGTCTGGCTGGAGGTTCATTGCTCTCAGTATACATTAAGTGTATACTTGTTCAATGCCACAAATGTGCCAAATCTAGAAGTAATGCAGGAAAATGATAATTTTAAACACATCACCACTTTCTTGTCCATGAAAGATTGGGGACTGTTAAGGTTTAATGATACCATACACAATTAAAATGGGAGTTGGTTCTTTTAGGTATCTAAACTAATTCTTTGCCCCAACATTCAGAAGATTTTATAAAAAATTTTCTTCAGCCTGTACTTGCCTTAAATTAATTGTCTTGAGCAATTTTTGCTTTGAGGATGTCATTCATTGCACTGGGATGCAGAAATCTGGGTTTGCATCTATAAAAGTATCTGCTTCAGTTAGTGGAAGTTAAATCTGGAAAAAGAAATACAGAAAAAGAGTGTATTGTTGGTTAGTGCTGTTTGTTCCAGTCTCTGTAACTCTGCAGGGAGGTTACTAGGCTTCATTTATGGAGCTGGTGTAAAGCAGCAGTGTAGCATTGCCCTGTGTTCCTTTTGGAGGCCCAGAGAAATCCAGACAGACTGTCATTGTCCCTTCTGTTTAGTTTTTATACCTAAACATTGGTGAATTTGTGTATCATGCAGAAAATTCTGGGGCTGGATTTGATGGTGATGGATGTAAATGGACTTGAGAGATTTTTGTTCTGGAAGGTGAAAAACTGATTTAAATACACATCTTAAGGGTTTGGTTATATTTTTTTGTAACTTGAATTTAAATTTAAATATTTTTTGCTCAATGCTCTATGTTCTTTCTCTTTTAAATCTCCTGCTTAGCATGCTTTGAACCTCCCCGCTACCACCTGGGCAGGGTATAGCCTCCCAGTACATGTGCCAGAGCATTACAGAGTAACCTATAGCCTGGCAGCCACGGTTGCAAGCTGTAGTAGAACCTGCAGCTGAAGAATAGACCTGTGCCCTGAAGGGGTGGATAATTAAATAATAATTTAGTAAAATTTTAAAAAGTTAGGATGCTTGTGCTGATTTGAAAGTGAACCAGTGGGAGAAATGAACCCCAAACAAATTTCTTGAGAGAGGTCAGAGATACAAATTAATAGAAAGATTGCAGTAAATGCAAGGATACACAAAACTGGCTTAAAGCTACAAAATCAGACTACAGCCTGGTACCTCGTTGGTCAGGGTGGTGGTCTCAGTCCTGTCAAATAGTGACAGCAGTCCTGTTGAAACGATGGTTGAAGTTGGGAGCACAGAAATCCAGGAGGCACCTGGCTGGGTGTGAGGGGGGTGACTCCTTCCCTCATCCAACACTCGTAGCCTGGGGCTTGCTGTGCACTGGGCAAACCACCCACTGTCCATCAGCAGTCAGGGATGGAGTAGAATGCACAGTTTGGTTACAACCCACTTGTAACTCAGATCCTTCACTAGAGTTCTGGGCAAAATGGCCCAGAAAATCTGCTTGCAGCCCTGTGCAGTCTGGCATGGCTTAGAGGGCACAGCTAGATAGGGGAACTCCCTTCTTGCTTTTAGAGCACAGTCTATTACTCTTAATCTGTTTTCTTTGTTTCAGAACACCTTTTTTCTGGCTCTAATTTGTGGAAGAGGGATTGTCTCTGCCTTTTTTGAAAACATCTCCTAACTGCTTTAGGAATATTTGCCTGTTTTGGAAGTCAAAACATTGTTGGTCCCATCCTTCAGGAAGGAACCTGTTTCTCTCTAACCTTTTACATTCTCCATTCCCAGAGCTTCTATTTCCTCCACACCTCCACACCACTCATTTAGTGCAGTGAAATATTCAAAGTCTGGTTGTCCTTTTCTGTCCCTCCTAGCTTGAGGAAGGACAGGAAATAAGAGCATTAATTAAAGTGGTGTTGAACACAGAGGAAATGTTTAGGGAGTTGGCATCTTTGTAGGTCAGTGAAGAGCAACATGAGAGATAGCTTGCAGTTGATGTTTGGGTTTGCTTTAGCAGGTATTGCAGTTCTGTACCAGCACTGACAACATTTCTGCTCTTGGTTTGTGCTCTGAGAAATAAAGGGAATATCATCTCTTGTCTCACTGCTTGAGAAAATAGTAATTCTCAACTGACATCAGTTTCCAATCAAAATTGACTTAGTATTCTTATGTGGGGTTTTGTTCCATGTTTCAGTGGTCTCTAGTCTACAATCAAAGTTTTGTCTCATTAAAATAATGATGGGGGGGAGAAAATGAGAAAACATGAATAGTTTTCTTCCCGCTCTAGAACAGCGTGGCTTTAAGAATAATGACTGCATTTTAAATAGTGTAACTGTGCTAAAGACATCCAAGTTATAGCCAGTCATTGCCAGTATGATTTTCCCACCTTGGAAGGATGTTGGAAGCTCTTAAAGCTGGTGCAATTGCATCTGCACTGTTTGTGTTAGTTAGCAGAGCTACCTTTGAAATGGATAAAATGGAGGTACAAGAGTTGGTAAATCATTATATAACCCTGTGTGACATAAATGTCTCTGGGATTTGATAATTGAATGTGGCTTACTGTTTGAGGGGGGAAGCTTTTAAATTCAGAAAAATTGATCTGTTTTGGTGAAAAAAGGCTGATTGCTGTGTTGTATCAGAGCTCGGGTATCTTAGTACTAGGGTATCCTAGTTACCTGCACATGCATCTCATGAAAGGTTTTCATTTCCAAAGGGAGTATTTTTGTACCTTTCAGGATCACTGGGTCCACTTTTTAATTGTTATTCTCCAGAAACATACATGAGAAATGTGTGGGGAGGGCTCACATTTTATTATAGTCTGATTCTGTAATGTATTTGCTTGTAAGTGGAAGTTAGGGTGTGGATATTAGTAGACCTTTTTGTCTTAAAATATATGGATCTTGCATTTCTTACTTGACATAATGGTATTCAGCTCCTCTAGCCTTCATTTCTGTTAATGTGCACTTCTTGACTTTGAACAGTGTGAAGAGTGTCTGTGCTGGCAGCATGGAGTCTGTATGGGCTTACTGGAAGATAATATACCTGAGAAATATACCTGCTATATTTGCCAAGATCCTCCAGGTACAGAAATTTAAGATTAGACTTCTGTTATATATGTAATAAATCTTCTAGTTTATCGGTATCTAATCTATTTCTACATCTGTCTCTCTGAAAAATTACACTATTTCCCCCCTACCTCTTTCTGTCACTGTAGGTAAGTTTCAGAAAGTTTAATTTAATGTGGATGCCCATGAATCAATACTATGGAATTACAAAAGGACAGGAATGGAAAAGAATGTTTTTGCTGTGATGACCATCTGTCACACATTTGCTGTGCTAAGGATTTTACTGTCTGACTACAGCAAATGAGTGTAGAAAACACTCGGGAAGCTTAAGCAAAGATTTCCCATGGACACATCTTAGGGGGATGTGGCTGCACCTCTCCCCCAACAAATCAGGCTTAGATGATCTTGAAAATCGGTCAGCACAAGACTCCTGGCTCTCCTCAGCAGTAGCTGTTGTTGTTGGCTGCGTTACCTGCTGTTGTGGTTTGACCCTGGCCCAGTGCCAGGCACCCATGAAAGCCTCACCCTCCCCTGCCACAGCTGGGCAGAAGAGAAAAATTTAACAAAGGGTTCATGAGTTGAGACCGAGAAAACACTGCAAGAACAAAACAGGCTCAACTTAGAGATACAAAGTGAGTTTATTACCAACAAAATCAGAGGAGGATCATGAGAAATAAAATGAGCCCTTAAAAAGGCCTTTTCTTCCCTCAACCCCTCCCTCCTTCCCACCAACAACACAGGGCAACAGAGCGTGGAGGTTTGGTCAGTTCATCACTCGAGGTTCCTTCTGTTGCTCAGCGAGAGGAGTCCTTGCCCTGTGAGACCGTGGGGTCCCTCCCACAGGAGACAGTTCTCTGTGAACCTCTTGGACGTGGCTCCAATCTCATGAGCAANACAGCTGTTTCACCATGGTCTCACCATGGCCTGCAGAGGAATCTCTGCTCTGGCACCTGGAGCACCTCCTCCCCCTCCTTTGCCACTGGCCTTGGTGTCACCATGTTATTTTTCCCTCACATGTCTTCACCTCCTCCTCAGACTAAAAGAGAAAACGGTGCACCTTATTTTGATTTTCTTGTTAAATCCACCGTCACAGAGGCATTACCAAACTCTCTAATCTGAATAACTTTGGCCAGCAGCATGTCCATCTTCAGAGCAGTCAGGTTGGATCTGCCAGACATGGTGGAAGCTCACAGCAGCTTCTCACAGAAGGCACATTTGGCCACCATCCTCCCCACAAAACCGGCCTGTGCAAAACCAGCACACCTGCAGTATCCTGTGTGTTGGTATTTACGTGAGGTAACACTGTCAGAGTTGATTAAGCAATATGTTTGCTCCTCCTCAGTGCATATTTTAAAGCGTCTTGGTCCCTCTTACATACATAGCAGGTAAAATTACATTTAGGGGAATATTTTCTGACTTTCTGCTGTACTTATCACAAAGCCTTGCTGAAAGTGGAAATGGATATGGTTTGGGCTTGAGTCTGTGTCTATAAATGGCAAGAAAATGGATCTCTGCTCACCTGATGGAAAGACCTTTTTGGTTTATATATGTATTTGGATTGTGCTCTTTAGGTTTTTTTGGCTGCTGAAAGCTACAAACTATTTTGTACTTTAATTCAGATTTGTGTAGTGTGTTTACTGCTGGTTTTTGTACTCTCAGCAGTGAAGACATGCTACACTTAAATTTTAAACTTCTACTACAGACAGCAATATATAAGGTTTTCTTAAAGTACCCTGCTTCTAGGATTTTAACTTTGTATTGAAGATATTCTGTGTTATATCAATTGAAGGTAGTTTTAAATGGAACCAAAATGCACATGCAAACTAAAGTTGTGTCATCACTCTTGAATATTAGTGGTTTTATTAGTGCAGAAACTGATTACAGCTTCATTTATTCAATTGATCATTAACTATTCATTTGAAGATTCTGAAATTCACACTGGAGATTAATTTTTACCTCTGTCTTGAAAAAGGAAAGCGTGTCCAACTTTTGGACTGCAAAGATGGCTTTTCAGTGACTGCTGCTGGCTTGAAGGGAGCTAATAGACTGTATGAATCTGCAAAGAAGTGGCTTTTAAAACTGTGCATGGCTACTCAGCAAACACTTGGGAACTTTCCCCACTCTAAACTGCTGGGATTTGTAACAGCACCACTCATTCTATTAGAATTAAAAGCTAATTTAATGTAATTTTGTCTTAAAACTGTACTAAGTGTTATTTTACTCAGGTCTTTTTGAGTTAGGTGGGAATTTTAGAGGTTTGTTAACATTTACCCTTGCTTACACATAATCAGGATGATTATGTAGCACAGTTGCTTGTGGATACAGCCTGGTGTCTCATCTTAAGGTTATGTACTTCAAAAGGGAGCACTTTTTATCTCAAGGGCACACATCAGCTCAGTTGTTCAGGTGACCATGAAGTTCTCCAAGTCACTACTCTATTCTTGCAGACTGAACTTTACTTTCTGTCACAGCTGTCAGATTCTCTAATGCAGAAATTAAAGAGGGAGGGCTAATACAGGTGGCCAGGGGTGTCCCCAGTGTGGTTCTGACCCTACCAAAAATTCTGCTCGAATTCCTGCTTGATGCAGTGTATCTGCCTGAAAGGTTGAGCTGGTACAGCTTTCAAAATTCCTTTTTACACAGTTGTGATTTCTAATGCCACCTAATATCCATGGATTGCTACATAGTGCCAGCCTGTCTTACTCTGCTGCCTAGTAACTCCAGGGTTGGTTTGTTTTGAAAAGTTTCTCTTCTAGTTGATATTATATTGCATATATTCTTATACTGTAATTAATTAAATACAGTAATTAATTTCATATATTGATTACATAAGTGTATTATAATATAATTATTTCTATTTAATAATTAATATATATTGTTTGATAAATAATAATTTAATTACTTAATATGAATTTAGTGTTCCATATTTAATTATTAACTATTATATATTTATATTTAATGTTATTTTAATATTTTATTAGTATTTAGTGTTTTTATTAATTTTATTAGTTGCATTAATTAAATTAATTAGTTAATTTTACTGCTTATATTGGACACCTTTTTTTGCAATTATGGTTCTCAGTCTGTGCTCCAGTTTTATCTCTGGATGCTGAGCTGTCTACTGAGAACATCTGTAGTAACTGCATATTTTACAGGGTGTGAGAGAGCATTTGTTAGGTATTTAGCATGAAGGCTTTTTTCTGTGTTTGCAGTTCAGCAAGCATCTTTCCTTGTAATACTGTTTGTTTGGTAGTTTAAGTTATTTCTATTGATGCATTTATCACATTCAACATAATTTCAGCTGTAGTTGATATTCGTTATCAAGAAATAGTATTGATACTGATACCTCTTAAGATAGAATTATCATTATTAGTTATTAAACTAATAATAACTAATAATAACTAAATACTAAATACATAACCAGTAATAATAAAATTAATGATAAAACATAACTAGTAATATTAATTGTTTATTAAACTAATATAAAACTTATGTAAGTTTTATGTCAGAGCCTCATCCTTGATTCCTTCAAAATCTTCAAGTACTTCTCCACAGCAGTACTAATACCTGCTGATGTTAAAAACAAGACCACTGGGAAGCTGATTGCCTTTTTCTGCATTTTTCTCTCTGCAGAGAGCTGTATTCAGAATGTAACTTCTGTCATAGCCATGGTTAGACTGGACAGTGTGGTATCCTGCTAAAAATACATGTTTCTCATGTGTAACTGCCTGTTGTGGATTTCCTTTGGTGGAATCGGGGTCTGAATGCTTTTACCGTTGGGCAGAGATTTTTGGCTTCCTGCTTTACAGGTTCTTCGTTTCTTCAGAGTTATGTCTGCTCTTACAGGATTTTCATTGGTTCTGTTGATGAGAACAAACAAGCTGTTGCAGTACCGGGAGATAATCAGAATTACTACCAGCAATGTCAACATTTCATTTTAACTCACTCATTACTGTCACTTTAGGTCAAAGGTCCAGTTTAAAGTACTGGTATGAAAAGGAGTGGTTAAGTAATGGTCACATGCATGGCTTAGCATTTTTGGAAGAAAATTATTCCCACCAGAATGCCAAGAAGATAGTGGCCACTCACCAGCTGCTCGGAGATGTTCAGCGAGTGATCGAAGTCCTGCACGGGCTGCAGCTGAAGATGAGCATATTACAGTAAGCAGTATTTAACTACCAGCTGCCATGTTCTCCTCAGAAATTAGACTGCAAGTATAAAAATAACCAGAAATTCAGACTTGCGTTTGTGCTCTGTGGATTTTTAACATAGTTTGAATTGCCAATGTGATCTTGGGAAAGGATGTGGCTGCTTGAAAACTGTTTAAGTGGGTTGAGTGTAAATGGGCAATGTGTATAAAAAGGGTTAAGCTAATAAAACTAATAATGATAGTTTTCCTGAATCACCCAAAGGGATTTTAAGTAAGAACAGGATAGGCTAATAAGCCATGGCACCATTTTTGCAGCACTTGCTTTCTTCATTCCAGGAAATCTGGTCATAGCTTGTCCAAGAGGAATCAGATCTTTTTGTTTGGTACAGTATGTTGTTCTGGTGCAGTGGGAGAGTGGTTGCACCCTCAGCAACCTGCAGCACTTGATTGCTGAACGAAGGTCATATCAGCTATACATATAGAGAATAGCATAATTATTTATATCAAAAGTTTTAGGGTTTTTTTTGTCAAATTAACTTTTCTGTATATTTTCCTATTTAAAGTTATCCTTGGGCTCTGATGACTGAAAAAAAAAAAACCCCAAAACTCAAATCTAGCAGTTTTAAATTTATTGAATTCCGTAATTATAATGTATTAGAACAGCAGCTATTTGGAAAACAAAGTAATTTTGACATTCTTTAGACCCTTTCCTCTAATCTGTAGTGATGCAGGAGGTCCACCGACCTGAAATAATGCTTAAAGCAAGAGAGAAGCCATTTCAATGTAGGATTTTGCTTTTCCATTGTGAGATTCTTTAGTTAGATCTGTAAGTAATCTCTTTCCTTTCTGGGGACTGAAACATAAATATTGTAAGGCCAGTCCTTGGGCCTTTTGTTACAGAGTGACACTTGAGTTTCAGGCTTTTCAGTTGTGAATTGAGAGTTATGTAGTACTGAAGTAAGGAGCACTGGGCGTGTATTGTGATGGCTGCTGCAGGTTTTGGTCCTTTTCTCTCCCATGCTGAAGGCGGTGTGATGGCCTGGCTTAATTAAAGGTGAGGTGCAGTCCCGTTTAGAGATCTGGTTAAAGGTTAAAGTCACTGTTTTCTTTACCATGATATAAATCAGAAGGGATTTGAAAAATTGGTGAATTAGAATATTATTGATGCAGATGAACAGGTAGATAAAAGATGATTGCACAGGTGCCTGAAATCATTAGGAGAGTGTTGCTCAGTGTTTCAAGGAGGTGGCAAAAGACCCAAGGTGACCCTGGCAGTGCCATGGGAGGAGGGTGAACCTTCAGCAGGCAGGAGTTTAAAGGTTATTCAAGTATTAGCATTTAAATTTTCGTCTTTAGGTAACTGGTTCATAATTTTTCAGAAAAAAATTCTGGTTTTTGTGAAATTACCCCTTGCTCTTTTCTGAGCAAAATAAGAGTTTCTTTAGGTGTAGCAGATGAGTGGAGCTCGAGCAGAAAGCTTTGGTAAATGAACACCTGGCTTTCACTTCTCCAGGCATACCTTCAGGATGGTTCCCCAGGGAGATACATCCTTGCTAGGCCAGCCCTGGAGGCAAAGGTGCTTCTATGAAATAGTCTGAGCACATCCTTGGCGGCTGTACTCACTCTGGTTTCCTCGGAGAGATGGTGAGGAAACCTGAGCTGCTGCAGGATGGGTTAGAAAGCAGTTACTACCAAAGTCAAGGAGTCATGTTTTGTTGAGTGGTTTGGTGAGCAGCTAGATAAGCTGGATCAGCTGAATAGAATAAGTCCATCCACCTTTGCAAGGAAGCAGAGAGGGGGAATTGAGGGCAGCCCTCCCCTTTCTGTGCAGGTGCCTTAGAGTGAGGATTTGCTCTGCTGTGTTCCTGAAGCCTGTAGCAGATGAGCTGCCAGCCCTTTGAAGATTGCACAGTACTCTGCTTTGCTCTCCTTTTACTGTTGTTTTAGTGCCTGACACACAGAAGAACATGGCTTACAGTGCTCACTCTAAATCTTTTGTTATATCTGTAATAATCTGATATCTATAGCTGTCCCTTCTGCTGCAATTAATAATGTATTAGTCAATTTGAAGACAATATTAAAAAGAATTTTTCTAAGAACAGATGAAGGGAACTGTGGCCATTATGGAACACCTCTACAGTGTTGGTGTACCCTACCTTACTAAAAATATCCCAGTTAAAATTAACATCTGCTGTTAATAAATTGCAAATATTGAAGCAAAACGTTCCATGAAGGACCAACATTGGTGAGAAGTTGTATGTGGTTGTTTTTTTGGTGTGGTTTTTGTTTGTTTGTTTTTCTGTGGTTTTTTCTGGGGGGGGTTGGGGGTTGGGTTTTTTGGGGGTTTTTTTGTTTGGTTGGGTATTTTTCCTTAATTCTTACTTAATTTCTTTACGTAAGAGGATAGTTTGCTTAGTCACTTTGGCATTTAAATTGGGTGGTTTGCTTTTTTATGTTTGAACAGAAATAAAGAACACCCTGACTTAAAGCTTTGGTGTCATCCGTGGAAGCACATCACAGTGGATGAAAAAATCCATACAAAACACATCATTCACTTCGAGGAAAACTGTTGCAAAGAGGAGACAGCAAGTTATAGAACTTGGAATGGGACAGTTGAGAAACCCTCAACAATTCCTTCTGTGGAGGAATCTTACATTACAAGTGAACACTGTTACCAGAAGCCTCGGGCCTACTACCCTGCCATAGAGCAGAGGCTGGTTGTGGAAACAAGAGGTTCAGCCATGGATGATGGAGTAAACAGAATAAGGGAAAATGGGGATGATACTCTCTCAGAGAGGTTTGGCTGGAATCTGGACCAAGAAATATGCAAGGTGGAAAATGAATCCAAACACAATTACTCTAAGGTATTTTATTAAAATAGCTCTGTCTGGCAAAGAGCATGTGTTGCCTGGCAACCTGCAAACCTCAGCCTTTTTAATATTTTAAGTTGCCAATAACAATTAAAATTATAAATGTCATCAACTCCTTCATTTTATATTATAATTTTAAAAATATAGGTAGACTTCTGGACCTCAAGTTGTTTGAAAAGTGTGAACCATGCATTAGAGTCCAGTCACTGGTAATTCATTGCTGCTTACTT
Organism: Regulus satrapa; assembly: GCA_013396955.1. Lineage (NCBI taxonomy): Eukaryota > Metazoa > Chordata > Aves > Passeriformes > Regulidae > Regulus > Regulus satrapa. The sequence continues at coordinate 80,924 of VWZN01013564.1, read as the reverse complement.
TCGTGTGTTAAATGAAAAACAAACACTAGCAAAGAGAGAACAGGCCAAGCATGCATGATACTACCAAATACACTGGTGGGCCAGCTTCTAATTATTTCCATCTTGTTTCCATGTTCCTTCTAATAGCTAAATTAATTTTAGGTTTGTCAGGCAGTACTTCAAGATGGAAAAAAATAAAGGTATCAGCCTGAGGTGAAATTTTAGACTGATCACCACGGAATAGTCCTGTATCTTCTTACCTACTGGAGGTTTAGCTTTTCAATGCTTGGTTCTCATTATCAGCTCTGTCAGCCTAGTAGAGGCCTTTCTATTCCCCAGTGCAAAAATTTTGCTTTTATTAGTCCCAATTCCTATGAAAAGTAGGCTGAGAAATGTTGAAAACTTTCTGGGGAATGAATGAAGCCTCTCTGCTCCAGAGCCAGGCTGGGAGAGCTGGGGGTCTTCAGCTGGAGAAGGATCCAGGGAGAGCTCAGAGCCCCTTCCAGTGCCTAAAGGGGCTCCAGGAGAGCTGGACTGGGTCAAGGGATGGAGAGACAGGACAAAGGGGAATGGCCTTAAGATGGAGAAACCTAGATTTTAGGTGAGATATTAGGAAGAAATTCTTCCTTGTGAGGCCCTGGCACAGGTTGCCCAGAGAAGCTGTGGTTAAAGATTAAAGGTTAGAATAGCTCTTATTTCATCCATATGTAAGTTGTAATTGGCTACTTTTAACTTCTGTCATTCTGTTGAGATTGTATTGTTTCCTAGGCAGGCAGATATTTCAGTTCTTCAATCTAAAAGAGCCTTTTTCTGAAGGCTCATCTTTCAGCAGAAGGATTAGAAAAGTAGGAGAGTAGAATGAACACTGCTGATGTTGTAGTCAAGTTTTGTATGGAGTGGTAATGCTTGCTTGGAGATGGTTCAGTGAAAGTTTTAGTAAAGTTTAGATTAGATTCTGTAAGGAAAAAAATCCCATTTCACTCCTAAATTGTTTGTTCTTTAGTTGATTATTGTCAAGTAAAAAACAGCTTCAGCATTCTCTGAGATGCACAGATTCAGTGCAGGATAAAGATGTGGCAGGAGGATAGCTGCACATGTATGTGAACCTTCAAAAAACCAGATGCTTGAGAAGTACAGATATTTTTTAGCAAAATACCTGTGAATATATGTTTCTATTTAGATCTTCCTGCCCAAACCAGTTTAGTATCCATGTATGGACTGTCTCTCTTGCTCACTGGCCTGTCATGAGCTGAGCAATTCGGGGAGACTGGAAGGACTTGGGCAGTTCTGCTCCCCAGTTCTGTTTCAATGTAACAAAGAGTTAATGTGTGTGTGTTTCTGCTAGGTGAGAGAGTCAGTCTCTAAGAAAGTGTCTCCAGAGGAAGCTATTGAAATGAAACTGCTGGAAAAAGACAAAGAAGGAGTTGTGAACTCACAGCTGCAGTGGCAGCTCAATCTTTTAGCTCATGTGGAATCTCTGCAGGATGAAGTCATACACAGAATGGATTTCATTGAGAAGGAGCTAGATGGTAAGTAGTGTTGTTCTAGTTTTTAAAATAACTTTTTTTAAACTGAACTACTTGTTCAAAACATGTTAACCAGAATTTTACTTTTTCAGACCTATAAAGACATGAATGTTTCATTATCACATTTCCTAATAGCAAATAGCCATACTGCTGATGTGGTGGATGGATTTTAAAAGAAAGAGCAGAATTTCACAGAAGTTAGGTCATCTTTAAATAGTTGCATCAGATATTGTACCGGAACAGCTTTGTGTGTTCTTGGGTTTAGGTTTTTGTCATTTTCCAAAACTCTCCTGTTTGTCTGCATTTCTCTGTTCTTCAGGGCCTTGCTGGCCCATTCTGGATGGTCTCTTCAGTGCACAAGGCTCTTATCCTTTCCTGTCTCTTCCAAATTCTTCACTTGAATTGTCTTTAAGATTCTCGTAGTAATGGAAGACTTATAAACCCTTTGTGTTGCATTAAATGATTCAGGATAGTTCTTTACACTGTTAAGTCTGACAATTGGTTGTGTAGTGGTTACAACAGCAACTTTACTTGCAGGAGAATCCAACTTCACCCAAGTAAGAGCCCTCAGTAAGTAAGTAAGGTACTGAAGAGTTGGACACCTGAAGGACTGCTTCAGGTAGTGAAGGTCAGTCAGGGCTGTTCTGTGTAAAGAAGCTCGGGTTCCCACAAGTCAGACTTTTTGGACGTGCTGCTGGGCAGGCTCTCTGCAGTGTGTTGCCGCTTTGAGCAGGAACTTTATTACTCCAAGGTGGGATGTAGCAAGTGACGCAGTAGGTCCTGCCCATGGATCAAATTCACCTGTTGATCTGGTTGGTGCCAGTGGCTGCTCTTAGTTGAGGTATTTGTTCTGTGTTCAAGGTTTCAGTCTTCATCTGCAATACTGTCAACATCCCCAGAACTCATCACAGTCCAACCTGCCCATCTTCCTTGCGGGCGTGTTACATTGTCACTTCACTTGTCTTTCTGCTCAGTGGGATTTCTTGTTTCCCACTGAAAAGCTTTTGAAAGCAGGGGTTCCTTTTCCTTGTGCAGTGCTCGTTCGTGCTTTTGATCTTCATCCCCAATTTGTGTTACCCAGTTCTGTCTTGCTCAGCTGTGTTCCATAATGATGACAGATTTCTTTCATTATGATAGTCCCATCCTTGATGGCATAAAGTCCCTCTACTACAGTGTCCTTGCTCTGGGATTGACACAGATCAGAGGAAGTTCAGCATGACATTTCATAGTGTCTGGTCCAGAGTTTTATTTTCCTGCCTTTTCCTAGGAGCAGCAGCTTCTCCCCCATCTCCATGTGAATTATTTGGTTATGTATCAAAAGTCACTTGCAAAGAGTGGTGTGAGGTGTTCAGTTTTATGATTTCTCAAATAAAAGTTTTAACAATATGGCCCACTGCTTTCTCAAGACTTGCAAAAGATTTAAAGAATTCTTGCTTTTTGGCTTCAGGTGAGCCGTTTGCTGACGACTGCAGTAGTGACAGTTTTTGTTCTCTTTGCAGTTCTGGAGAGTTGGCTGGATTACACAGGAGAGCTGCAACCCCCAGAACCGCTGGCTCGACTCCCCCAGCTCAAACATTGCATAAAGCAGCTGATAACAGACTTGGGCAAAGTGCAGCAGATCGCGCTGTGCTGCTCCACGTGAGGCTGGAGAACACTGGGTGTTCTGCCTGCACAGCTGGAGTGTCTGATGGGAGCAGCTCGGAATCTGTAAATGAAACTAGCATGCTGGTTGCATGGGATGCTGATTGACTTCAGGGACTTTGGAAGAAGTGTTGTTCAAAGAAGAACAAAAAGGTTATTTTCAGGTCTATTAGACGATTCTAAGGTGGAAAAGGTCATACTCTTGTCTCCAGAGGTTGCCTGTTGGTTGATAAGTTACACTCAAATTTTCACTCCTTACAAGTTGCTCAGCAAACGGTAGAGCTTTTCATCATAAATTGACTACAAATTGTGCCACTGAAGAACAGAGTTCTAAGAGCCAAAAAGGTTTGGTTGGCAGGGGTTGTAAATAACTTTGCATAGTTTAAGTGACTCATGTCATGTTTTATTTCTTCTGGTTTATGCATACTAGCACTCAATATTTAATCATTAGGAGATGTTATAACAGTTTCAGACTTAGTAAATATGAATGTCCAGCTCTTGACTATAAAGTGTTATGTGGAGGTTTTCAAGTAACGGTGGCCTGACCCACACTTCTGTTACAGTGAATAATGTAGCAGGAGGTTGCAGGTGGATTGCACTTATTTTCAGAATAAATGATTGTTTTCCATATTTATCCTGTCACTGTCACATGACTTGGTACTGGGGAAGCCCATGCCCTTGGTGTTCCTGTGCATTCCTGAGCTCCTCAGCACGGCCCTGCTCTGCCTCCTGCAGCAGCTGCTGCTGGGATGCCCTCATTGGAGCTCTGCAGAATGCCCTGGGAGAGGACTGGAGCCAGGCTCTGAGTTCACACTGCAGCATGGGCTGTCATGGATGTGATGTATTTTCTACCCATTTGTTAATAATTGCCATTCCAATTATATTTGGAAATGTAGAGTTTTTTTTCAATACTCTGGATGTGTTAATTGTAAAGACTTGCTATGAATGTGTGGTTTTGGGAATCAGTTTTTGTGTAAATAAAGCCTCAAGATCTATGCATGAGGTGCTGTCCTTGCAGACAGAGAGTGAGTTATTATCTTAAACGGTCTGTGTTCACAAAGTCCCTTTTTATACCTTTAAGTTTTAATTTTTAGTCTGTATTTACTTTGTCATAGCAGGGTGACAAGACTGCTGAAGTTCAGTCATGTTATACAGAACCTTTGTGAGCATTTGAGAGGTTCAGAGTTTTTCAGCTGGAGATCACTGCTCCTGCAGCTTTAGTTTTCCTTCACAGAAGCTGCTGAGTTCAGTTCCCTATAGTGAGCTGGTTTTGCAGTGAGAGGGTGTCCTTAAAAAGCTGGATTTGTTACCTTATTTTATTGTGTGCAGTGGAACTACCAAAGGGTAACATTCAACACAGTTTCAATGGAAAGGCCCGTAACTGTACGAATTATTAATTTGAAATATATATCTGTAATGTGTTTAATATGCAAAGAATAATGAAAATTTGAAATACCCAATATTATTGTAGGAGTTACAGTCTCTACATGGTGAATACTTTATTTCCTTCAGAAAACAAAATAATTAGGCTGTTCTAGGTAGTAACTAAGGCTTTTATGCCAAGATTCAGTTCAGACAATAATTTGTCTCAGTTTTGTAGTACGCAGTTGGTCTGTAGTGAATGCATCACACATACAGTAGAAAAATAAACTTAGTTTTCTGTAATACAATTGGAATAAAGCTTACATGGTATTTTAAGGCTCACATGGCTCTCTGAAGATGAGACCAATGCTTATACTGTGGCTCATTCCTGTCAGGTACCTGAGCTCATTGTCTCTTGAGGAGGTGGTGGTGACCAGGCAGCCAGAACAGCAGCAGAGGAGCCTCCCAGGCAGCAGGTGATTCTCAGGTGAAATGGACCAGAAAAAAGCGTTCCCTGGTTAGTCTGTACAGCAGGACACGGCTGGGTGGGATTAGCTTGGTTCTGCTCCCAGTCTGAGAGCATTCAAGCACCCAGTTGCTGAGCAGGCTTCTTGTTCCAAAGGGGAATTTCTTCTCAAGCAATGGCTTTTGTGTGCTCATTGTGTGTTTTCACTTTTCGGTTTATTTTTTGCTCAGGGCAGTACTGGAGGTTTGGAAGAAAAGGCAGTTCCCATGGGTAGATCAAGTGGCAGATCCTGGAGACTTGCATCCCTTCAGTAGTGCTGGGGAAGCCCCTGCAGATAAAGACTGAAAATATTTATTTAAAATAGAGTAGTACTTCTCATGTTCAGGGAAGGTTCTTCATTGTGCTCTGCCTGGATTAATTTCTGTCCCTTTTTTTGCAAGTTTCCTCATTGTTATTTTTAGTCTGGACCAACTGTTCAGACTGACAGGTCACTTTTTTGTTTCTTTAAATCACTGGTAAGTGAATGCAACATAGAGCCTTGGTGAACTGAGCAAACATTGCACTGTGGGTACACACGTGTTTGTTGATGCACTATTAGAACCAAGGGGCTGTACATAGAATTTTGTTTTGGAGCAATATTTGCAAAACTTGAAAACTTCTGTATCTCGGTGTTTGGAATAAATAAAAAATAGGTTTTTGTTGGTTAAGTCTTAGTAAAGTCTTTGTTTCAATTAATGGTAACTCAATAAAATAATTTTGGAATTTTTTTCGTTCACATGGCTTTGAAATGCAAATACTGTAGTTTGTCTGGATATATATATATCTTAACTGTTGCTAAAGTCTGGAAGTTATTGTTTTCCAGATCTCTTATATAAATAACCTTAATAGTGTGCTAGATATTGTTTAATGAGGAGCTCATACGTTTTGTTCCCAAATCCTAATATATGGAATATATTAGTACCTAGTATGTGTGGTTTGACCCTAATTTTTGTTCTGTTTGGATGAGCAGGCTGTCAGGGGCAGGTACAGCAGCTCAAGGCAGAGGAAACACAGCATTGGTCATGGTGTGAAGCAAGGAGCTCTGGATGCAGCTGGACAATCCATACAGAGAAAATACCTGGGAAGGGGGAGACAGCTGGGGAGGGCTGGAGAAGCAGCGTGCCTGGCCCAGGGTGCCTGAAGGTGGGGCCAGCATTGGTGTCCTTTCAGGTTCCATCTCTTCCCTCTCACTTTCCCCAGTGGGAGGAAAGCAGATCTATTCCCTTATCCTAGCAAAATTTCCTTTCTAACTTCATTAAAACAAACCAAAAAAAATTTCATGGAACAGGATTTTAAGGCTGGAGGGTGCATCACTGCTGAAGCCTGGAGAGACTTGAGCCCACTGATGGCAGATCCCAGCGTGTCCCACTGCTCGGTGTCCTCTTGTCATTTAGTGATGATTTAAATGTCAAAATTGGGTTTTGAAATTGTGATCTGAATTTGAAATAATTGTGTGCCGTGGCTTGGCATGTTTTGACGTCCGTCCAGCTGTGGGAGTGCTTGTGGCTGGGCCTTGCTCTGGTTTTCCTAGTAGGGTTCTGGCCGTGGCAGTTGTTCAGCATTGTTCACAGCTTTGTGCTGATACTTCAGGTTGCACAGCAGTTCTTGCAAAAGGAAAAAAACTGTACAGCTCTTGTCTGGGTAATACCTGCTTCAAGTAAGCCCAAATGAGAGCCTTTTGAAACAGGTTAAGAGTAAATACCACTTCTTTTTTTTCCTTTTACAACTTAGAAGCAGGCAGAAGAACTGAGAACAAACCAGCAAAACTGGGATTCATCCTGTCCTGCTGTGGAGATTTCCTGCTGGTGGTGCTTGTGTGCTGTTGGGATGTTTTAGAGGAGAGGCTGGAAGGGGCCATGCAGCACTGCAGTGCTCCATACCTAATTCTGAGGGTCTGCGTGGGCTTGGGAGTGGAAACTGTGTGCACCCTCTGGGCTCCAGACTGGTGCCTTGGGCAGCGAGTTGTGGAGTTAAATGCACACATGACCAGGGAAGGGCTGGCTCCTGAAACGATGGTTTCTGTGCCCTTGGGCCCATCGGGGTGAGGGTTGGGTGGATGCTGAGGCTCTGAGCTGATGAAGATACTTTGCCTTCTTTGCAGCTCCTCAAAATCCCTTTGGTCCCAGTACACGCTGCTGCAGGGAAAGCTTGGTTTGAGGGGGCTGAGGGGCAGAGCACAGTCTTACTTGGCTGGGTTGCACTTCCAGACACTGCTAAGTGCACGAGACTGGACTTCATGGGTCAGTGGCTCAAAGCATTCCTCAGTTGTGGAGGCACCAAGGTGCTTTGCTTGAACAACAGGCTATGAGCGAGGTGCCAGCCAAACCTTTTGGCAAGGTGGAGCCTCCTGTCAGGGAGGGTCAGATGGGGCACTCACGCCTCGGCCAATTGTCTGAGCTGTCATGTCCTTAGAAGGCATCATAAACCATCAGGGTCTCCCAGAGTGCCCCCGGACTCTTTTCTAGGGCTTTTCACCAGAAGACTGAAAGCTCCCCACATCAGGGGAAGTAGCTGGGCATTCTTGGCCTGAGTGTACTTTAACCCAGGGGCTCCTTTCCCCCTCCCCCATGGATGGTCCTGTGCCCAAAGGACAGCTGAGCTGCAACAGTCAAGACTTATCAAAAGCCAACTGGATGGTGGGACTTCCACATTCTTACCCTCCTTCCCCCCCTTTTTCCTTCTCTTTTCCCCTGTATGTGTCCTTGGGTGATATTTCTGTGGTTTCATGTTGTTAGAAATGACAATTTAAAATTTTTGAAGTAACTGTAGTCATGTTTGTTTGCCTTTGCCAAAGGGGAAAGGGGGATGGGGGGGTGGAATTGAGGTGTCTCTTCAAAAGACACTATTCACTAGGTGAAGCCTGATGGGCTTAAATCCACATCTGCAGGTTGGGAGTAGCAAGAAGATACAGGGAAGATAAATGGACATGAAGAATATGCCCTCCTTAGGTTGGAGTCATCTGGTCTGGAAAAAGATTGATAAGAGAAACAAAGAATGAAGACCAAATTAGCATCGAAATTGAAGGGATCCAATAGGAGATGGAATACTGAGAACTGTATGATGTAGAACCAATGAATTAAAATTTCTTTGGGTCCTAAATGTATAAACACATGAAAAATCTGGCCAAGAATTTAGGTAAGCTGGAATGATTTCTTCTGCACATCCTGTCTGGAATAAAGTAATGCTTGATTCTCTAACACTTGAAAGATGGTATTGGAGAGTTTCTTTCATTGCTGCAGCTTCGGTGACCAATTCTGCAATGCTTTCATTTTGTTATATTGCAATAGATAATAATCAAAAAGGCTGTACATGAATACTTGTATTTTACTTCTCTGAATAATCTATTCCTGGCACAGATCAATTTCTTTCCCCATTGTTCCTAGAACAGCATTTGGCATGTGAAGTTACACATTTAAACCTACTGGGCTTGTGAATTTGCCCAGAGAATTGGCTGAGGACCAGCACTGGCCTGTGGCTGTCTGGGGCCAAGGGCTATGACAGGAGCAAATCCCCCCAGGTGTCAGTGAAATCAGCCCTGTGGGCAAGTCACAGTATGTTGACCAAGCCTCACCAACCTGTGAATGAGGTGCCTTTTAATTCAGACACTACAGATGGTTATTGCTGCATGTCCAGCAGGATCCTGTTTTATGGAACTTAAAATCCATGTGTTAAAAGGTTTAAAAATCAGCTCCTTTGAGCACAGTCTTGGTGGTGAACTTGCTGGTTGCCCCCTGGCTGCTGGTCCCAGCAAGCAGAGTGGTGAATGAGGGGGGTGAGAGCACGCTGTGGGTCCATGGCTGCTGCTCAAAGGCCTGCACAGGCACCCATGCTCCCACAACAGTTGTTGCTAGGATTTGGGAGGGCTGTTCCTCCACCTGGGTTAGGATTGGATTTGTTGAAGATTTCCATCCTCTCTCTGCTGCTGTAGGAGTGCAGATGCCAGGGGCCAGTCAGGGTTCCTTCTCTGCAGCCTCTGCCTCCTCCCCCCTTGGGTGCTGGGTGAGGCTCAGTGCTCTCCTGTGCCAAAGTGTCCACTGAGGGAAGGACAAGCCCTCGTCCAGCACTGCTGCCTGCCTGGCTCTGCCCTGGGCCTGGCTGTCGCAAGCCAAGGTCCCGCCAATGGACCCCAGCACCAACAAGTGACAGTGGCTGAAGCAGGAGAAGGCTGAGCTGGGGCGTGGGCGTCCACCACAGAACTGTGGCTAAGTGGGGCTCTCTCCTCAGCTGTTCTTCACCACCTTTCCTGTGGGGTCTCCTCATGGGTGTGAGTCTCTGAGAAGATCAGGAAAGAGGTGATGGCTTCCCTCAGGCCCTGGCAGATGGGAAAGTTCTCTGGTGAGGATGTGTTCTCTGAGAACAGAAGGGAGCAGAGAGGGCAGTCAGCGGAAGCCTACTGCCCCTCAAGGGAGCCTCAGCCCCATCCCAGCTGCCCTCACCTCTCCATCTTCTCCCAGTGGAACGATGGCTCCTTGACAGCAGTGGGTGTTGTGGGGGCTGGGGCTGCCCTTGGCCCTTCCTGGGAGCAGAGCTCGCTGAGAGGGCAGCAGAGCCCTGGCTGAGCTCTGGGCACGGAGCCAACAGCATCAACAGGGTGCACCCCTGCCCCCAACCCCGGGCACAGCTGGGCAGGGGGGACCGGCTGCTACCTTCTCCCCTCCCTCCTTTTAGGGCATGGGACACCTCCCCACACGCTGCTCAGGACAGCTGGGGGCTGGTGGGGCAGACCAGAGCAGTGCTCCACCAAGGTGTGCACGCTGGGGAAGGTGTGAAGCCATCCATTGCCCATCCCGAGGATGCAGCAGTGGCCCAGGCACTGAGGCCTGGGCAGTACACTCCTGGCAGGCACAGGGCAAAGGGCACTTGGCTGGGCTGTCCCAGGCCCCTGTCCTGCTCAGCCCCACTGCCTGATGCACTCCTACATGCTGCAGGGATTCAACCATGCTTCAGAAGCAGCAGGCACCACCTTTCTCCCCACGGGCTTTGTGGCTGCGAGCACCTCTGTGCCAGCCCCGTGCCATGAGCATCTTCAAGGCAATGTAGGTGATAGGGGATGGCCGGGACATCAGGTGGCATTGGTGCACCTGGCAGGATCTCCTCACTGTGATGTGTGTGAAGGGGCTCTGTTTCTTTTCGCAAGCTGAGCCGTGTCGCTTCTCTGCATAACCCAAAGCTGCAGGATCCTGATGGTGGTTTGTTCTTCTGAGGGCTCACAGCAGGGGCTCAGCAAAGAGTGGGGAGCAGCAGCAGGAAGCAGCCCTGTGGGCAGGGCCATTGCCACTGGACATGAGCAAGGGAAGATTTCTCCCTTTCACTCCTTGGCACCTCACTGGGAAGGACTGGGACAGTAATGGAGATGGGTCTAAGGGCTCTCAACTTGCTGGTCTGGCTCTCCTGAATTAGGAAGGATCCACTGTGGTTGCCTGGACAGAGCAGCGGCTCGTCCACCTTCTCCCAGCTGATGCACTCCTGCAGCCACCTCTGCAGTCACTGGCATGGGTGGCTGGGCTCCTGGCTGCCAGGGACACCCAGCATCCATCCTGGCCCAACTGGGGCATCTCTTGGGGACATTCCAGCATGCCACGCCATCCCCCAAGCCCCAGCACTGCTCAGAGCAGGACACCCTGGAGCAGTGGCCAGAATCTGGCCTCAGGGTTTGCCAGGTTCTGTGGTAGAACCAGGGGCCTCCTTTGAACAGATTGTTCTCAGAATTTACCTGTGCTGGATCTTGGCCACACAGCTCCTGGGGATGTGGCACTCCTTGCCAGAAATTTCTGATACCCCCAGCCACCACTCCCCATCCCTGTGGGGAAGAGGGATGAGCCATCCTGAGGGACTGAGGCTACAGGATGGGGGGAAGAGATACACAGGATGGCCACTACCATGGCCTCACAGGCTGGACACTGTAGGAGTGCGGAGACTCAAGAGAGATGCAGAGCTGCTCCTCCATCCTCAGGATGGTGGCCACCCCTACACTGCCAGGGCCCGGAAACCACTGGGTCCTGCAGGGAGAGAGGGCTCAGCATTCCCTTGGCAGCACCAGCCTGGAACCAGGCAACATGGGGTGTTGGATGAGCTCACAGCTGCTGGGCACTCACCTGCCTGAGAGGGCAGTGGAGTCACGAGGTCTCACAGATGCTGCTGGGATGCTGAGTGGCTCCTCCCAGCTGGGCAGATTCCCCATCCCTGGGGTTCAGCCCCCAAGGGCCTTGGCCTGTGCTGTCTGGAAGAGATTTGGTTCTTGAGTAAGGGTTCCCCACCCTGTCCCAGGCAGGGCATTGCTGCAGGGTGATGCCAGCATGGTCCAGGACAGGGATCTGGGCTGTGGCTGAGCCTGGCAGGCAGCTCCCCAGGGAGCACTTTGGGGAAACCAATGTCCCATCACCACCACTGAGCATGTGTGGGAGCTCCCCAGGACAGGGCATGCACAGTCTCACGTTGGAGATCCCCCAGCCAGGCTGACTCCCTGTGTGCTGCCGTCCTCCCCCAGCCCCATGTCCCCCAGAATGTGGGTCACCCATCCCAACGTCCCAAGCTGCTGCTTCCCATGGAGATTGAGCAGTTGTGGGAATGCCTCTTTCAGTTCCTTGGCCATGGAGAGCTGCCACCAGACCTGCCCAGAACTGTCCCAGGCTGACTCCCTCTCCTCCCTTGCCCTAACCCCTTCCTCCTTTTGAGAGAAGTGAACTCACCTGCCCCTCACCACTGTCACCATTGTTTAGGTGCTCTCATGCCCAGGCAGCCATTGTCCAGCTCTGCCCTCCCTGTATGGAGGGGTCTCAGGGTGGCAGTCCCTGCCCTTGCCAGACCCTCCTGGTTTGCACCTGGCCCTGCTCTAGGGCTGGGTGTTCATGTTCAGGTCCTGGCGCTGCTCCTGGCCGTGCTGCCATGAAGGGCTGTGAGGTGCTGAGGCTGCAGTTGCTGCTGCTTGCTGTGACACTAGAGAAGGTTTCTCCTTTTCACTCAGTCACAGTTGACCCAGCTGAGCCCCTCAGGGCCCTGGGTATGGGCACCAGGCCCAGCAAAATCCCTGAGGGCACTCAAGGCACTGTGGACATTGCATGACATTTATGGGTGGACAAGGGGTATAGATGGGTAGCACTTGCGAGTGGGAGCAGGGATGAAAGGACTCGTAGGTTGAGGCTGGACAGGCACCATCCCCAGGGCGGTCTCAATGAAAGGGGAGTGTCCCAGGGTGCCTCCTCAGTTGTAGCAGCACCAGAACCCTCAGCAGGTGCCTGGTGCTGGATGTGATGGGCGGGGGGATGGGAGGAGGTGTGATGCTCACAGACCTGCCCAACACGGTGTTACACCCAACACTGTCCCATACCAGCACAACCCCACACCCAACACTGTCCCTACACCCAACAGTGTCCCATACCAGCACAACCCCACACCCAACACTGCTCCGTGCCAGCTTTGCCCCAGACCAGCACTGCCCAGCCTGTCCATACCTGGCCTGGCTGGGCTTGGTTATGAGCAGCCCCAGCTCTGTCCCATCTCAATCCTCTGCCCTATCCAGGCTCAGCAGCTGCTGCTGGTGTGGAACCATTCATTGCCCAAACTGTGCGTGTGTACCATTCACCCTTCAAAGCAAACACTGCTTGTCTCAGCCAGCATCATCCACCCTCCCCCCACCCTGTACTGCCCTGTCCCCCACCCCCTACCTGAGGTCGGGACCCTCTGATGTACACATGCATCCCCTCCCCTGCAATCCAGCCCTGAGGAAGGTCCTTGGTATTTGCTCTCAGCAGTATCTGAACTCATGGCCCAACTGAGCAACACTTCGTGTCCCCCCACAATTTCCTGCTGTGCCCCCAGGGTGTGAACAGACACTTGCAGCCTCCTGCTGCAGCCCTGCTACAGCTGCACCTCCTGTTCTGTCTGTTTAAAAGTGGAAGTCTTGTCAGCTGTAGCCACCTTGGTAGCATGAAATGCACTCAGGTTCAACAGAGCTTTTGGGCCTTACAATGCTGCTGGGTTTCAGGACTCCCTTAAGCCTGCCCTGAGCTCAGCAGTGCTGTTTTGTGAGGGGTTGAAAATGTTCATGAGAAGATTCATTTGCTCTTGGAAGTGCTGGTGCAGCCCCACTGTGGTTCTTGGGGATGTGGGGTGCAAAATCATCATGCATAGACAACAGAAGCATACCAGGTGTCTCAAGCCACAGGAGGGGCTCAGGAGCCCCCTCTTCCTGCTGGCCTAGGCACATCTGGGCAATGCACCATCTTGTGCACCTTGATCTGGTGGGGGGAACTAAGGCTTCAGGCAAAGTGAGGCACAGCCACTTGGTGTTTCAGGAGTTTGAGCAAACGATTGTTGTTCAGAGGAGCAGGAACCCCTGATGTTCCCAGTCCTGTGTCCTCCTCAGTGTTGTGACTGACACAGCTCCACCCTGAACACCACCAGGGTGGCATCCCTCCCCACTGCTCATCCCACCACCCTCCATTTTTCAGCCTTAAAAAGAAGGAAAAATTCCAACACCAATCCTGAGCCTTCCAATTCCCAGTCTTTGGCTGCTGCTCCTCACAGCATCTTCTGGCACCAGAAGAGTTTGACTCCATCCCTTTTTGCCAAGGAACATGCCCAGGTGTGAGGGGGCAGGGGCTGGCCATGATTCCACCCCAGGGCTGGGGGCAGCAGAGCATTTTGTTCATGAATTCCTGGGTACTGCAGAACCCTCCCCTCTGCCCCCGCCTTCCCCCAGCACTTGAGGCCCCGCAGCCCCCATGCAGAAACCTCAGCCCACGGCTGTGAACCGCATTTTTCCATGAGTGACCCAGAGCTGAACTAAGCCAGACTCACCCTGTGCTGCTGAAGGAGCCACCAATACAGAAATCTGGGATCTTGGGCTGGACATGCCACTGAATGAACTCTTATTCCAAGGTTTTGGGCAATTGGGAATCTGGTCCTAAGGGTAAGCATAGGAAAATGCCAGCTCCATTTGCCTGCTGGGTATCCCAGCTCCTGAGAGCAGGGAGAGGTCAAGGAAATTCCACCAATTCACAAGGTCTTAGTCCAATCCCTGGGCTGCCTCTCGAAGGGTGGGAATGCACATTTGTGCCCTGCAGCTCCAGCTCACACTCCAACAGCCAGTAGGGATCAGGATCCAAGCCCAGGGAAGGCTGTCCCAAGCACAAGCTCTGTGCCTGAATTTGGTTGGCATTGTTTGTGCCACCCAATCAAACACTTTATCCCTTTCTTAGACTAATTTTTCACCTTGGGTTCACATTTGATTTTTTTTTGCTTTTTTAACAGGAAAAGCATTTGCTTTCATAAAAACAAATCTATGTTTCCCAGTTATCTTAAGGATAATTAAATCTTTCCAACCACCAACTGCAGATCTTGCCCTGCTTCTGCCTGTAAGCCACCACAACTGCACTCTCTGCTAAATCACTCCTCTTCCAAATTGATAAAGTCTCATGTCCATACTAATCTGGGCTCCTGGTGCAGGAGCAGTCTGGGGCTTGGAGCTCCCTTTCTCCACATCACCATGAAGGGCATGTGAGCCAGTCCTTGCTGCGGGATCATTTCCTTTAACTCATTTCACTGTCATTTAAATACTGTGTTTCCTTTCTTTAGGGCTGTATTTCTGGAGGCAGTACCATTCCTGGGTGCAGTCAGCTGGCATTAGATCCCAGGGCTGCACCTACACTGTCTCCTCTCCTGCACATCCAGCAGTGCTGAACCTCCCACCTGTGTCCAGGGGCTGGGTTTCTTTGGCATTCTCCTGTCTCCTATAAACTTCTGGCTTTGCCCTTTCTACCACCACTACTTGTTCATCAATAAAACTGGCCAATTTTTCTCAATCTCAACTTTCATCCCGTTTGCAATTCATGAGAACACTTGGTCTCATTTCTAGAATAACCTTCCCCAGGGTCTCACAGCCCAGGCTCAGCAGAAGTAGGCCCTGGAAAGCAGCAGGGGAAGAACCAGGTGTGTTCCATGCCAAGCTGCTGCACGTCACTTCCCTGCTCCTGGCTGCAGGGTGGAGGTACCAACAGCCATCCCAAACTGCTCTCTGCCCTCGGTGCCGTGAGTTGTTAGCTCTGTGTCACGTTTGTGCAACATGCCAGCGCACAGCACAGCTCCAGGGACAGCAGGTGGCTCCGAGCACTGGCTGTTGGGAGGTGCTTCTTTGTTGTGCTGCTGCAAACAGTTCTTGCCTGTGCTGTGTTGTTTTCATTCTGGACATTTCTATGGAGAGCTGGCCAGCTCTCCAATGCCCTTGGACAGCCTTCTGCCAGGAGCCACAGGCCGGCCAACCAAACCCCTCTGGAGCAGAGGTGCCCAATCCTCTCCCTGCCCCTCCCTGTCCCAGACACTGGTGTAGGTAGAAAGAGAAACACCAAGAGCACACAGTGTAACAATGAAACTCAATTATAGCTTTATTCAATAACCGGTACAAAGTCCCCCTCAGGCAGAGCCTCCCGGTCCCATTCCCTACCTGAAATGGAGCAGAACGTGAGCATGACCTTGGGAGGAATTGGCTCCCATTGGGTCAGGGCTGCTCAGCAGTGAGGAAAGGGATGTTTTGCTTATCAATTGAGACTTGCAGCAGCCTGACCACTCATCCCTTTTCTCCCATTAACACCAGACCCTGGCCTGTAGCAGGCATCTGCTGTCCACCCTTGGTGACCCATCCAGGATGGATGGCCCTTCTGCTGGGTGAGCAGAGGGTTGCAGAAGTGGTCTAGACCCAGGGCTGCTGGAGTTTAATCCCTTATACTGGGTTAATAGTGCACCTTGCTAGTGTAGTTTACTGCTTATTTACTTTGTTTTTTCAGGAGGCTCAGGTAAGAAATCACTCTGCTCCTTCTTAACACACATACACAGGTAAGACCAAGACAGTGTTCCTGACCATTAGTCTTTCTCAGGCTGCGTGGCATGTGAAACAGCCCTGGGGGCACACAGATCTTCCAGGGGGTTCTGCATCCCAGCTCCACACTGCGCTGCCTGCTCCAGTGTTTGGAGTGCCACATCCTCATGGTCTTACTTTCCCATGTCCCACCAATGACATACCAACTGCACCACAAGGATCCTTTAGCAGAAGCACAATTAAAAAGCAATTCTAAACCTCACAAAGCCACGGAAATTATACTTAAATGAAGAGGGGAGACAACGGCTGTCATCCAGATTGATACACAGCACAGACAGGAGATGGCATCAGCATGTACAGTAATGGGACTTACTAGGACTGTGGAATGACAATGAGTTTTAAAGAGACTCTGATGCCAAGGGGATACAGAAAAGATCAAAGTAATGTCAAATACAGACTACCAAGGAAGTGGCTGCTCAGATGGGCATGCACAGGTTAGAGAGAACAGTTAATGCCATGTTGGATCAAATGCTAAATTCTGAGTGGGTTCAGTGGGGTGAGTGGAGCTGTCTGAATCCAGAAGAGGGGCCTGCCTAACAGGATACTTCCATGGTCTGAGGTGCAGCCTGGAGGTCAATTCCTTCTGGGGTTCCAGCACTCCCTTCCCCATGGGTGCTGGCATGAGAGCGGCTGCGGCTGCTCTCGCCAGAGCCCACGCTGGAGGAGGAGTGGCTACGGGAACGCATCAACCGGGTCATGCTGGCTGCTGGCACTGCAAGAGAGAACACATGTGGGACTCAGACAAGGAGACAGCTCCTGGACACTGGACCACACTCACTCAGGTATGTGTCACTGGGTAAGCACCAAAAGAGCTGTACCCTTCAGAAGAAAACTCACTTTTCACTGCCAAAATTAAGTCTTTGCATGTCTAAAGCAAGATGTTTAAGGCCCAATTTCAAAAGGTCCAAGGTGAGCAAATGCCAAGAGTGTAACTGATCATCTGCAAGTGCAGCCACGGCCAGTGTCTGTGCAAACCAAGGCAGCATGGATGACCTTTTGAAAGTTAAGTCTCATCACTCTAGAAAACCACAGAGCTGAAGTCATGCAACAATCAACAAAATACAAATGAAACGTGGAAACCCATAGCACACACGGTACAATGATCAGCCCACCCACAGCATGACATGCTGAGACAGAGCAAAGCGCCCGGAGAACAATTCCACTCAGCACACAGACCGGGGCCGAGGTGGATGCATGGCTGGAGGTACCTGACTCAGTGCTTAGGTGGCTGAGCTGCACATAAGGGACTGGAAACAACATGAGACAAGGAAAGGGATGAATACAGGAAAGAGCCAATTAGTTGCGGTGTGTGACTAGTGGCTGCACTACTCCTGGGACCCCCAGCCTGTCCTTTTGTTCCCAACTCCTTCTGTTTCACTGCACTGAAAGCTCCCAGGATTTGTAAGAACAGCTGCTAATGAGTATCTCAGGGAGATGCCAAGCTCACCTAAGAACCCATCAGGGCCAGATCTCTTCAATGCCTGTAACTGAAAATCACACTGTACCTGGTGACATTAACTCCTCACTGCACACCCCACACCTGCCCAACAGAGATACTGTTTCCCTGGGTATATATTGTGTAACTCCAGATATGGGACAGAAATTGATGTCTTTGGGATGACATTATCAGACTCCTGCCATAAATCTCCTTCAAGGCCCTTACCTTCCACCTGTAGCATCAGCAGAAGTACATCCAGCTGTTCAGCCTATGTACAGCAGGCACAGGAACAGCTGTTGGAGAACTGGTTTCTGTATTTCTTAGCAGTGTCCAGCTATGTTTTGCTTCTGCCTTGTTCTACCCAAGAGAACTGACCATGCTCCACAGCATCCCAGTCTTGCCCAGGAAAGTTAGGAAACTGTTCTGGGACCAGCTACTAATTCTGGAAGGAGAAAATTGGCCTGTCCTTCTCCAGTGCTGCATGTCCTATTGACAAGAGAGCTGTCCCCAAAGTGCTGCTGAAGCCCTTGTTCTGACAACAGCACTTGCTGACTTTACTAACACTAGGAACACCGCAGACATGAACATTGAAACACTCTTAGCGAGGCTGAGGGACCCTCCTCACACAGCATCTTCCTCTGCAGAATCAGGCTCCTTTGGCCAACACTGGAGAACATGACTGTCCTACATGTTTGTGTTACCTGCAGAGCCCTGAGGAAAAGGACAGGCTCTGCTAAGCCCTGACCATGAGCTGGCAAAGCTGTGAGAAGACCACTGCAAGTGTCCCTGCTCTCATGGTGGCCATGCTGAGTGGTCAGCCAGTCACACAAAGCCCTTCCCTAACTCCAGTTTTTGAAAGCTCGTCATCCACAAAAGGGGACTCCTGGCCCCAGCAGGCAAGAAAGAGCTGCCAGAGTGCACTGTGAAGCCCTTCTTGGAGATAAAGAAGTAAAGAAGCCCTTCTACAATTCCTCAGGAACACCAGAGGCAGGAAGCTGAGCAGCTGTTAGTCTGACACACTCAGGTGACAATGTCTTCTGCCCCAAGCATGGGGAGGAAGCCATAGGGCAGGACATGCACTGGTGCAAAGCACAGCCCTCTCTGGGCTCCCTGGGTGCTTCAGAAGAAATCCAGGAACCCGTTCTGCCATTAGTGGGATTTGTTCTGGAGTACTGCTTAACCCTGGAGAGTCTGAGAGAAAAAGGAGCATCTGAGGAGAAACAGAGGAGCTCTCATACCCAGATTAGTCATGGGGCTGCACTGCTACCTCCTTCCCCTTTGAAGAAGGTATGCACAGATTTGCTGTTCTTGGGAATACATTTTTCTGGATTGGCACAGAGACAGACTTAAAAGGTTTTACCAACACCAGCAACCAGAAAGGAGTCACCAACACAAGTCAGGGAACAACACTAGTTTGTTAAGGCTTGTCAGCACACTAGCTGATTTTCCAGCATGGATGGATCTCCTGGCAACCACACTAGCTTGAGGATAGGGAACACAGATGCCAGTGGGCTCAAATGGACCAGAAAGCTTGAGTTCCCTTCAGGACAACCCTGCTCCAAGCCACAAAGTTGTGTTTGCCACTTACTATAGCCCATTCCTTGCACGAAGTACTTGAAGGCTTCAGTCAGCTTGCCAGGCTGTGGAAACAGAGAGGTGGCTTTAGTGCAAGCAGAACAAAGGGCTCTGTACCACCCAAATGCCATGGGAGAGAGAGCCAAGGTGTGTCTCACCTGAACCACCTGGGGCAAGCCCCCGCAGTCGGCCATCTGCAGCAAGAAATAAAAGGCAGGTTGAGCTGTCCTTCCCGCCCAGGACAACCCCAAACCAAGACAGCACCACCCACCCACCAGGGCTGAGAGCAAACACCACACTGCAGTTTCCACCACCTCACCTCTACAGCCAGAGCAAGGCCAAGTTGATACACCTGCTGCTGAGGGAACCCTGCACCTTGGAGGCCATGTCACCAAGTCATCTCAGGCCACTCCAGAAGCCCAGCACCTTCCCAGCCAGCCCTCCCCTGGCCACTCTGCCCAAACCTGTCACTTTGCACTTCCATACAGACTGGCACACTGTGTCGCCATGGGTGAGGGTGGGAAAGACCAGTACAAAGCTAGGAAAAAGGATGTTGTTGCTGCAGAGAGCAGGGTGGAGGCAGGGCGTCTCTGATAACTCTTACGGATCTTCCCTGCCAGTTAAAAGTGGCCATAAAGCAAGGATTGGGGGACTCCCTGACAAGCTCCTTCCTCTCAGCTCTGGCTCCATGGAGGAGGGAGCACGCCCTGAATGACTTTCCACAAATTTCTCAAAGCCAAATGTATGGAAAGCAAAATCTCAGTGGAGCTGAGCAAAAATGATTCTGGAGTGTCACTCGCCTTCAGAAGGGTAGTTTTGGTCGGGTCAAGACGTGAATTGCATTCAACCTAGAAAAAAGGAGAGAGGGACATAGTGTCACAAAGAAAATGTGAAGATTCAGATATAAAATGTGGAGTAGGTATACCAGAAGCAGTGGCTGTCTTCAGCAATGGGAGCTTCTCTGGAGCCAGGAAGGACCGAGCAAGCAGAGATCATGTAGAAAGTGAACAATGAATAAAAGATCCAGAGAGGAATGGCAGGTGTTCCATCTAAGGGACCTTGTGATGACAGGTCATGACTTCAAGTGAAATAATCCCCTAGTTTTGGGATGCACAATAAAACCCTGGAGCATCTTCCGTGCTCCGACAGCAAGACTGGCAGGGAAGAGACTTCTGCACAATGAGAGAGGTGATTCAGTCCCCTGGCCAGACAAGGAGGCCACGACCACCTCTGCTTGGTAAGACTGCTGCAAAAAGGGAATAGGCAGGGGCTCCATAGGAAAAGCAACCTCAGCAGGGGAGCTTATCCTGGGCTGGGGACCTGGGCAGCCAGACAGGCACACTAAGATGCAGAAGACCCTAACTCATACTTTGCTGTGGCAAATAAGCAATGGGAATCTTCAAGGATAGTATCCTAGTAAAATCAAAACTTGCAGATTTAATTTCAGACTTCCAGGTCAAACAGACCAAGATAACAGGCCATGGCCAGAAAATGCTCTCTATACATGGCTCCTAGGTTTTAAATTACTGCTTCAGGAAACTCCTATACTCTTCCACAATTTTAGACAGCTGCCCCCTGGCAGCTGGTTCTAAACCCCGATCTCCCCACAACCCCCGGCTGACAGGGCAGACCAACATCCACCACAATCACACTACCCTGTGCCATGCCCCTTTTATAGCTGTGCTGGGAGGGAAGTGGGTTATGGGTGTTTGTAGAGGACAACAGCTGCAAAGCGCTGCCTTCTCCACCACAAGAACTGGAGTCACTCAGTTATTTTTAATCCCCAGGTAGCCCAAAAGCAAAATAACAGCAATTCGAGACTTGAACCAAACTGTAGGCAGCAGCCTGGCAGAGCTCGGGGAAGGACACATGATCCTGAAGAGAGTCCTCTGCATCACCGACTGAGCAGGGAACTCATTCAGACTCTGCTGTCTTCACCTTGGAGGTGCCTGAGGCCCATTCAGGGCTCCCAAGCCTCGGCTCTCCCATGAGTAGCTGGAGGACTGAAAAAGAGCTTGGGACAAAGAGCCACTGGAACTAATTCTGAGTAAGGTGAAAGCACTGCAGGGTTGCTGAGGGACTTGTGGGGCTAATATCACCAGAGGAAAGAGTTCATGCATACATACCACTGCTTCCACAGCAGGTGAGTTGTCACCAACAACAAGCAAGGCAGGGCACCTGCTCGAAAGCCAAAACAGAGGTGTTACTCCAAGTGCATCAAATGGGTTTCTGAGAAGGCTGAGCTCTCTGAACCAACACCCTCATGAAAGGCTAACAAAAAAAGGCTCAGCAAAATCCCTGCCCACTATCACCTTGGCATTTTGTTGTACCAAAACATTCTCCAGGACTCGCAAATGTACTCAGACTGTCCCCTCCCTGCACACCAGCTGCCACTGCTGTTGCACACATGTGCCTCTGCCCGTGCCTTCTGGAGAATCTCAGTGTGTTCTTCCTGAGAGGACTTCCAGACACCTCTGCCCCATTGCAGCTGACAGTCGTACCACAGCCTAGGATTGTCTTGGATAGTCTTCCCTGTGCTTGGGCTTGGTGCAGCTCTTGCTGAGAACCACTATCTTTTCTGTTGAAGAGACTGCACAGTCAGTAACTGAGATACGGCTGATTCAAACAACTTACTTGAGTGTTTTTGCAATCATTTCATTGACACCAACAACTGGTCTCTCAATTTCCAGGTCTTTACGACTGAAAGACAAAACAGAACAATTCTTTATTAAATCTGCAGAGGAAACTGGTTATCATGGGGCACACAAAATCCAACCATGAGTGCTGGTGCTAGCACCCAGGCAACTCTGTGCATCATGCTCTGAGCAGGAGCCCCACCATCACCCCCAGAAAACAGGATCCATCCTCTCATGGTATTGCTGTGTGCCCAGAGATGAGCTACTGAGGTGTGACAGGGTCTGGGGGCAGACACAAGGGCTAGGCTTGGCTCAGGGTAACAGCTGAAGACTAGGCTTAGGACAAAGGCTCCCCTGATACAATACCCAATAGAATAATATCGATGGCAGCAAATCTACTGAGTAGGGAAGCTATGGGAGCTGTCTGTCAGGTAAAAAGGTATCCTATACCTGTTGTATGAGGTGAGGAACAGCTGAAGGTTATCTTGGTTAATGTCCTGCGCAATATGAAGCCTGTATGTTTGGATCAAATCTAGATTTGCCTGCAGTTCCTCCTGTAAGAAGCAGAAGAATTGAAAAACAGGAAACACTTTTCACAAGAAGCAATAGCTGTAAAAATGCCAAAGCATTAAAGCACGTCCATACACGTCATTCTCTGTGAACAGTGACACAGAGGGCAGTGACTCCAGACTGAATAAGGATCCCAGAGAAATGAGGTGTTTATGTGATGTGCTGGTGGTACATGCCATGTTTTGGTAATGTGACCACACTTTTACACCTGGCAGTGCACAAGCTGCTGCAAGAGTACAGGTATCCAGAGATGGGATAAGTTAACTCCCAAACCTCGGTAATGCTTACACAGATACAAATCACTTTGTGTTTGGCAGGTTTTCCAATTATGCTCAATGTTTAAGAAGCAAAGTACGTAATAATACTAATAAATGTAATAAAACAAAACAAAAAAAACAAAAAAAAAACCAAAAACAAAAAAAAACCAAAAAACAAACAAACAAACAAACAAACCAACAAAACAAAAAAAAAACCATAAGCTGTAAGCCTGTGACCAAAGGAAAGTTCAATTCCAGCACCCAGTTCTAAGAAGAAACTACATTCTGAGAGAACCAAAGGCAGCAGGGAATGCAAGAAAGCACTACATACAATGAAGGGACTTGACAGTGGGAAGAGAACAGGATGTGCACAGGAGGCAGCGGTGCTGAGAAGGAAGCATTCCTTGTTGCAACAAGACTCTGGATCAGGGACTGATCTGCTGTGAGACATATACAGTGTGCACAAGGCATCATCCCTGTTACTGCCCAGTAAGCTTGCTGGTTGAGAGACAGCTAATCCCAAACAAAAGACATTGCTATATCCAGACTTTTCAGGAGGGACTGATTTGCCTTTGATGAAACTGAAGGGTAAGATAAAGAACAGAATGCAGCAGTTCAACATCTGGACAGACACAAGATCCAACTGCCAACTCCCAGCTGACCTGTGCTCTACCCACAGTCCAAAGGCTTCCATGCTGGCCACAGAGAACTGCCTGCCACTTGTTTCTCTGGGCAATGTCCTGGGAACCACAAAGGACTTCTACCACCCCTGCATGGTCTGGAGACAGGGCAAGAGTTGAGGATGTGTGTGCCTCCCAGCATGCCAACCCAGATGTGAGGCTGATACACAGAGAAAATGGTGGGGCTGAGGCAACCTGTGGCAACTAGTTGGGAGCAGATACATACAGAAGTTATAGCTCCATGTATAGTTGCAGAGGCAACACTAGCATCTGCTGGGTACTTACATGGCCAAAATGATGTGCCAAGACAATATCCACTATGTTGGTTGTCCAGCCTGAAAACTGAAGAGTGACCGTGAATGAGGAGGAGAGTATCAGGAAAATGCAGTTTCACCACACATTGTAAAACAGCTACTCAGAGGAAAGAAAACAATGAAGAAATTATTCAAATTCTGTAAGAAACAAATGCCTGAAGCTTGGGATGGACATGCAAAGCTTCACAGAAACTGCATAGATAACACAGCTCTCCAAAAAACTTGAAACCTTAAATAACTTCAAGGGACCAGAATAAGAGAATAATGAAGATATTCATTATTCAATATCAATCAAATTAAGCCTGCAAGCAGAAGTACTAAATCAGAGGAAAGCTGAGTGGTCCAAGCAGTTTATCTGCATTTCTCATTCACATGATCACACTCACCCCTACTCCTATGACAGACGCCATACTATACTCAGACTAAGAAGCAGGCACAGAAATGAAATTGTACAGTTTTCATCAGAAATGGAAAAATTCCTGTATTCTGGTGTTGTTTTTTCTTTAATCTACACACTGTTCATTATGTGCTGTGGAGAGCAGATGTGTAGAAAAGCAGAATCTCACCTTGGATGCTGCCCAGTCAATCCATCCCTTTGCACATGGATCAACATTAATAAGAACAAGTCCTTCCACCAAATCAGGGTGGTTGAGCTGTGGGGAGAGACCAGAGGCATACTCAGAATGATTCAGCCCACACAGTGGTCAACAGCTGGTGCAGTAACTGGAAAACCTCTTTCAAAAGGTGCAAGACAAAGCAAAATGCAGACAAAGTAGGGAACTCCTCTGGGCCAGGCAGCAAGCGGCTCCCAGCAAGACCAGACCTGCCTCAGTTGTGGCACTGGGTTGCTCCACAGCACCTATAGCCTCAGCAGTGTCTTTCTGGTGACCTGTGTACCTGGCACAGCTGCAGGTCCTGCTCAGGCCCTGTGTGTTACAGGGCTGGGAGCAGCAACCTTCTCAGCTCCAATCCAGCACCTCTGTGAGGAACCTGAAAAAGCTCCTGTACCTGGAGAGCACTTCTTTCTCCTCAAGGAAGAGGCAGTCTTCCCAATGGAGATGGGGCAAATGGCAGGGGAGTTAGTGCTGAGGCCCCCAAACCCCTGCAGTATGGAAAGCTTGAGCTACAGGGGCACCCTCTCCCCAGAAAGCCCCCTCCTGCAGACATCCCTTCCCCTGCTCCATCCAGCAACCCAAACCCTCCAGTGGACCTCGGGCTGTTCCTGGGCAGCATGGGAACTTATGAGAACTGCTTGCAAACACAAACTCAGAAACCAGAGGCAAACAGCCTCTGCTGAGTTCTGGGCTCACTCCAAGGCAGCTCCCCTGCTCCACTGCAGTAATGTGAAGGAGAAGGAAACACCTCTGTCCTCAGCAGGAAACTGCCCGCAGCCCAGGGCATGTGGCAAGGGCCTTGTGGCATTTCTCTGAGAACTAAGGCTGATTTTCACAAACTCCTTTTCAGCAAGGCTGAAAACTACCCAAGATACAGAAGGCAAGGAACAGCGAAACAACAGTGCCTCACACTGCCCCGCCTCAGTCCTGACTGCAGGGAATGGGAAAAAGAGAACTTTGTGTAAGGAGCGGCAGCTGCCCAGTCTTGAAGAAATGATAGTGGTGTAAACAACTGGCAAATCTCTGCACTCAACAACCGGAAGGAAATTTTATTGAAAATGTTGTATTTCTGGGGTTTTCTGACACTAACTCTGAAAGACTCGGGCAAATTCCCAGGCTTCTAAATGATACCCACTGATTTCACATGAACACTACACTAGAGAGAAACGTATAAGCAGGTACTAAAATAGAGGCAGCTCTATTGTGTAAGGGGAGAGCAAAATATGTTTCTTTCCAGTGACAAAGCACATTCCTGATCAACGCTGGTTTGCAGCACATCACCATTCTTTGGTGCCACAAACAGTGGACACAGGACAGTAATGCAGCTGGTCTCTGAAGACTCAAGACTAGCTGTTCCTAGCACTCAGGATGGGCTCTCCTGACTCAAAGGCATCACATTACAATCTTTCCATGCCTGGCACAGCTTCAGAGTAACCCTGACTGCTCCAACAACCATCTGGAGAGAGGCTGTTCTCGCATGGCTCCCTGCAGCCGTTCTGTAATTACTGAATGTTCCTTTTCCGGTGCCCCACGCAGTCAGTCTGATGAACGTGGCCACAGCCCACAAGCAGTGAAGAGATACTTACGGCACACCTGCTGAGGACATAAGCGCCAGCTCCTAGGCCAATCCCAATGAAGCTTTTCAGGCTGAAACACAGGCATTTCACAGTCAGCACAACCAACTGAGCTCAGCTGAAGCATCACTAGAGGCAAAGACTTTCCCCTCTGCATCCAGTTATGCATTTATGGTTTGTTCTCAAAACAATGCAGCAATGATGCGACAGCCATAAATTGCCTCATGTGTCCCCAGTACAGAACTAGACAGGGTCACACTGGCTGGCACATGCTTGTGCCTCTTGGGATACCTCAGTGAGCATATCAGTCATGGCAAGAGTCAGAAGAAGGTGCTGGGATAGTGCTATCCAGCTGGCTCACCCCATTTCCTTTCAGAGACTTACTTCAGGTGTGTCAGAACAGCAGGTAACATTTCAGCCAGTTCATCCATACTGGGATACTGGTACCTGAAAAGCAAGAGAGCACCTCCAGATACAGCCTGACAGAGGTTATCTTCCAGTTCTACTCAAGGTAGGAGGGACAAGGAACACGTGGTAGACATGTGCACAGGTTATTAATGTGCAACAATACTATGTTTCAGCTGACTGTGTGGATCCCATCCCTCAGAGCAAGACTAACACAGAGGTGCAGTCTTTTGGGCAGTCAGACTTCCGTGGCAAGATGGACAGATGAAATGCCAGTTTGACTGCAATGTGCTGGGTTCATTTCAAGTCAGAAAGGCGGTACCAGGCTCAGCACTAGTGAGGGCTTTACCCATGTCCTAGTAATTGGAGAGTTCCCTGACTGCTCCTTGGGAACCTTCCTCATCCTACAATTTCCTTGGCTGCTGACACCTGCTTACCACTACACACTCAGCCTGGCAGTCCCAGCTGGCTTAAACCGCGTGCTCCCTCAGTCCAGACTGAACAACATAGGTCTCTGCAGAGCTCTTACCCAGATGGGAATGGGGGGGCTCCTTCCTGTTGGCCTGGTGCATCCACATGGCACACAGCAAAATGATGGGTGATCTCTTGCATGTCTTCGAAGTTAAAGAATGCGTTAAAACAGGATTTGTCTGCAACAACAATAAAAAAAAAAATTAGACACTTCTTTAAAGTTTACTGCAAGCCACCCTCCAAACACCATGGCACACACCTGCAAGAGCTCAAGTTCCCACTGAGCCCATTGGGCACTGGGTGCTGGATGATGTATATGCTGTGCCTCAAAACCGCAATGCAGCAGTGAGTCTCAGCAATGGAACTGCCATGACTGGAAGGCAGACAGACCAACAACAGTCAGCCTGCAATGCCTGGGAAAGCAGGGCCTTGCAGCACCTGGGTACTCAAAGCACTCACAGAGGAGCACCTGTGAGAACGTAACAGTACATGTGGGGTGGGAAGACAGGTCAAAAGAGAAACTGAGCCCACCAGAACATTATAGTACTGCTGCAGCCATGTAGAAGGGACTTGTTCACCTGCCCAGCACCCAGGGAATGGATGTGCTATCACACAGTGCACTACGGTGTGTTGGGTAGACTTATTTCCACTTTTCCACCTTGGCCCTACCTTTCAAGGGCTGTTGGAATGGACAGGGGCACACCACGTGCTCTCTCTCCTGCAGACCTTTATCTTTTCACCCTGGAATGACCTCAGCTCCATGCCAGGCCTGCTACTCCCCACTCTCAAAAGCAAATACCACGAATAATCACTTTTTCAGGGTCCTGGCAATGCAAGGGCTTACGGTTGAGGCCAATGTCATGGTATGTGAGGATGACAGGTCTGTTCCCCTTGGGCATGCCCCGCATGGTGACATGAACCACTCCGAAAGCTGTCTCAATGTCATGTTCCTGCAGAGAGAGAAGAAGGAGCCCCAGTGTTACATGTGCTACCCTCACAGGGAATCCGAACTGAGGGCCAGTAGCAAGGGCCTCATTCCCACTTTGACACTGCTCTCCTACCCATGGTACAGCTTTTGAAATCATAGAATGGTCTGGGTTGGAAGGGACCTTAAACACCATCTCATTCCACCCCCATGCCATGTGCAGGGATACTTTCCACTATAGCAGTTTGCTCCAAGACCATCCGACCTGGCCAATTCACAACCCTCTCAAACCTCTGTATCCAATCTCTGTGTCCAACCACTGCCTAAAGTAGCTTGCTTTTGTAGAGATGTGCAAATGGTCTGAGGCTGCATCTTCCCATGATCAAGATCTCTGGGATAACTATGGACTTTGGAAAAGCTGTGGAGATGTCAGGAAAACTGGGGATACAACATCACCTGTAGGTCCCTTCTCTCATCTACAGAAATCAATAGAGAGACATGCTCTTACGGAAACTGTGAAAAGCACCAATAATTTTCTTGATATTAAGAAAATATCTGCTTAGGAAAAACTCTCATGGTTCAGCTGGAAGACTGGACATTACAACCTCAGAAATATGTTTTACTAGTTTACATTATATATATATATATTTACATTTTTTAACAGTAATTTCAAACAACCTGAAAGTCATTAAATCAAATAGAGGACTGGTAAGAGTACCTGGCTTGCAACACACCAGAAATCCACCGCACCCCACTTCCTGGGCACTCTAAGGACTGGTTGTGGGGCAGACAGATTTAGCTCTTGTAGTGCAAGACCCTCCTTACTCCAGCTGTGCTTCTTTTCAAGGCCAAAGCCTCTCTGCCCCAGGAATGTTGAAACAGGAGGATGCTGGCCCAGCCAAATCACATGACATGGCCTGAAACCTTCTCGAGCTTATCTTTGAAGTGTGACAAGACACCCCTACTGTCTCTGTCCTCAGAATGCGTCTGGGTGTTGCCTGCATGCAGCTGTTGCGTTGTGCACGTGCAGAAGCTGGAGTACTTATCTACACAGCAGCAGAGACCCACCTGCAGAAGACATTACCTTACCTGAGGCTCACCTGGCTCCCTTTGCCTTAGGAAAGGATTTGGGGTAGGAAAGGATTTGCCTGTGTGTGCAAGCAAAAGTGTGTCCACATGGCAGGAATTCCTGTTCTCAGAGCAAGGCTGCACAAGGTAGCCCAGGGTGCAAACTCTGCTTCCTCAGCCTCCAGGCTCTGCCCCTTGCCCATGTCTCGGCTCTCAGGGCTGGGCAAAGCTCTGTCCTGTACTTCTGAAGGATGTGCTGTGCAGCCACAGCACTGGACTCCAGTTTAGTGCTCTCCAAGCCCTCAGGTGTTAACGAGTCCTTTAAATAAAGTGGCCACTTTGGTAGAAGGTGACTGGCAGTGCAGGTGGCTGGAAGGGTGAAACACAGTGAACTCCCAGTGAACTGGGACCTTAGAAACACGCTTGGATCTGACTGGAAAGGAANGGCGGCCGTGCCCGGAACTGCCCCGGGGAAGGGCCTGAGGCGGGAGAGGCTGCGCTGGGCTCGGCCTCTGCTCGGGGCTGCGCCGGGGCTGCTGCTGCTGGGCCTTGTGCCACACACACTGCAACCAACTGCTGCTCCTGCGCCTGAACCTGCTGTGCCTGCGCCTGAAAGCCCCCCAGTCTCAAAGTGACAGTAAGCAGAGGGAACCCATTCCAAGGGAGGTTCCCGCCTTCCTTAGCAGACGCCTGTCCTTCAAACCAGGACAAGACTGAACATAGCAGCAACATAAGTAATTCCACCTTTAACAAATCTCAGTAAGCAGCACTTGAACAATATGAGATGCTAAATCTGCAAGCTTCTCACTCTGCCTTGTACAGTGTCAATGCCTCAGAGTGGGAGTGCTTAAGGCTACTTCTTATTTCTCATGTTAGTTCCCTGGCAAGGTGGAAATCCTCCTCCTGAGAAGAGCTCTTCTCTCTGCTCTTAATAAAGTGTATTGCTTTTTAAAGCCTTTTCCCAAGGCTTTCTCCTTTCTACAAAGGGAGCAGCAGCCACTACAACTAGATAAGGGTTTCTACCTTTACTTTTTTAACTGCTCATCAGCTATCACACTGATCTCTTTTTCAAGATTATCTGGAGAAATAAGATTGACTTTACCCCCTTCTTCCCTAGTTTCCCTACTGGTAATTCTATGTCAGTTTTACTAGCAAACTTTCTTTTATCTGAATCTTTCCCTTCCCTGGAGTTTTAGGGCTTTTATTTCAATCTCTCATTGCAAAGGACAAATCATTTTCAGATGCCACACGATTAGAGCACACATGACTCCCCATCACCTGTTTGTCTCCAGAACAGCTCTCCCATGTATCAAAGCCACAGGACAGCACAATACAGAAGCTTAAGTACTACACTTTAGATGACAACAGTCTCTACACTTATACAATATAACTGCTACCATGAACTGCCTCCCAGAAGTTATTATTTAGTTACATTATGCCTGGCTTATTACTCTCTCAAATGCTGAGCACAGTAAGTCATTTGGTGGGGGTGGTGGGGTAGGATACCAGAGCACTCAATGAGAAAACAGGAACTCTGCAGGCTGTACTCTCTGTCTTTGACAAACACACTTCCTTCATGTCCTTCTTGTAGATACACTTCACAGCTGCACAGTGAGCTGTCCTGCCTGTGTCACACTGCAACAATGCTTCCCTAACTGCTGCCCAGTTCCAAAACACAATTCTGGCACGTTCTCTCCTGATATTTTCCCTTTGCTTGTGTAGAAGTGTTGTGTTGGAAAGTAACAGACACTTCCGAACTCTGGCACACTTGGTTTCTTTCTGCTCTTTGCTCAGGCCAGCTATGACACACTACATCAGTGCAGTCTGAAAAGAGATTCAAGGGTTGTTACTTTGCAGGTGTCTAATTCCAGCCAAGGTCTGAAAGCTTATCTGGTCTAGGGCAGGGAAGCAGTGATACAAGAAGGCTGGTGGAAAACACGTGGCCAGGAGACAGCCAGACTTTTACAAACCTGCAGTCTTCAAAAGAAGAGAGATGAACTCAAGAGAAGCTCATTATCCACAAATTGTGTTTTAAAGAGCTGGATAAAACTCAATTTTCACTTAGGGACTTTATCAGAAGTTTTTCTGAAGGTATTTTTATCTTTTGTCTTTATTTGTATAGAAAGTAAAAATAAACAGCAGCTGCAGCCCACCTGCTGCAAATAGGAGGTGGGTAGCAGAGGGAGCACGAACCCCAGAGCCGGCTCCAGCCCGCGTGGGCACAGCCTGTGCCACACTTGCTGCTGGGACACAGTGCTGGGCAGGCAGCTGCCACCAACCTACTCAGCACAGCTGGGAACTACAGCTTCAAACACCGCAGTGCCTGGAGGCTGGGAATGAAAAGAGCAGTGATGGAGGAGGAACAGAAGGCATGGAGACCAGCTGCAGCTGTAGCCTGCAGGGCTCACTTCAGGAGCCTGCCCTTGTGGAAAAGGAAACAGGGATACAAGTTCTCAAGTACCTGCATCTTGTAACAGTTGCTCACAACTTTCCTAACATCCAACAATCTGTAGGTCAAATGAAACTTCCTCAACTGGAGGCCCGATCTTCAATTCTAATGGGGCTGCTATCCCCAAACACTCGTGCCTTTGATACCTCTCTTTCCCTGTAACCAGAGCAGCTGAACCTTATTAATGTGTGGGGTATAGAAGCAGGTAACACCCCATCTTGTATCTGCTGATTTTGCATGAGGTATTCTGGCCCTTGGTTTGGAAGCTGGGGAGCAACTGACACATTTCCATACTCCCCAGAAGTGCCATCCTAACAACTCGTGACCCTCACATGCCCCTTTCTGGGCTGAAGTGCTTAGGACTATCCAGGGACCTGACCCTGACCATCCTGCTGTCCTTCAGAACTGCCCCAGGGAGCTCCGTCCTTGCTGAGCCAAGGGGCCTGGCAGGATGTCAAACACATACAGGCACATGCTGTGGATGCACGAAGAAGCACAATGGGGTTGCTTTGTTCTCTGTTCCCAATGAACAGGGATTGACTTGCTTTGCTGAAAGCCACAAACCCTCTTCTGACATTGTCACTCATCCCTTGCAATGTTAAGGTCTTACACCTCTGAGTTATATCCCTGAGCCCATGCTTTCGTTTTCCACTCTAGGAAGTTTTGACTCAACGTGTAGTGCACTTTGTTTACCCAAAGGCAGATAAGTTTTGTCACTGCACCTTCCATCACTTTTTCCATAACACTAAAGAGTATATTTAAGCAGCACAGGTCCCGGTATAGATCTCCAGGTACTCCTCAAGTGATCTCAACTGTGAAAACAAATGCTGGGTTTTTAAAACCAGTATTTCATCCATTAGTGGACGTCTCTGACTGCATGGTCTCCGAAGTCCCTGAAGAGATATATCTTAAGACGCCTTTTGGTCCTGTCTCTTGGAAATCCAAGTAGGCTGCATTGACTGAACTATCTTTATTTATATCACTACTGACTCTTTTGAAGAATCCCAATAGCTCTACAGAGCAGGACTTCTTCCATTTAAAAACTTACATTACCCTTTCCTAATAATTATCAGTGTAATTGATCCACTATACTCTACTAATTTTATCAGTCTGTCTAGTATAGCTGGTCAGTGAATTCCCAGAATTCCTCTGCATTCTGATCTGTCTTATAAAATATCTGACAGATGAATCATTGGGCACCATTGCAGCTTCAACAGAGAAGCATAACCTCTCACTTAACATCTCAAATATTTAATCTTTAAACTTATTTAAAACTCCTGGGCTGATACTTCTAATTCTGGCAACCTGTTACAAATGCATAAATATTATTTTCGTAGAGCCTCTGCAGCAGGCACTGTGGGTTAAGGCAGGGTCTGTGCTGACTCCCCACAAAGAACATTCCAGCACAGTACTCTCTGTGAGTTGCTCTGTGCCAAGCCTGCATGCAGAAAAAATTATGTCTGTTTTTTCTGCTATGACTAGCCCTAAGCCTTTCTTCCAGGTTCCATTTTGACAGATCTGAAACAGGACAGCTGGCTTTTTCCCCTTTGCAAATCACCTCTTAAAACCCCCTCTGCCTGCTTTGTTCTGTTCATATATATAATTTGCTAGAGTTTATAACTTCTTCCATTTTCTCTAGCTTTTTAAAAAATGCTTTGTTTACAATAGTCTTCCTGCCCTTCTGTTAGTCATGCTGGCTTTCTGGCACCTTTCCTTGTCTCTGCTGTGATGAATGGTGGGCATTTGCTCTCTGCTCAGTTTATGTTCAACAATCTTCTCTATTTCTGTGCAGGCTTTGTTCTGAACTTTGAGTGCAAAACTAGTGATGTTTTCTATGGCTTGCTGCTTAGTTTCTTCCCTTTTCCCCAAGGAAGTTGATCTGGAATATGTTATAGTTCCCATCACAGAGCAGCTCTTGGAAGGCCTAGAATACATTTCCCTGCCCTTAGACTCATGTCAATGACAGCTTCTCACACTCTGGGTCTCCTTAACCTGCTGCTCCATAGAAATTAAAATGTGTTGTTGCCTAGATGCAACCTAGATTGGCTGACTTGATGATGAAATGCCACTGGAAAGAGTCTTCCTGTCCCTCTTCCCTGCCCCATGTCCAGTGAGCTGATGGTCTAATGGAAATCTGTAAGTGGGAGTGCAGGGTTGGGTTCACTGTCCTCCGAGTTTAGCTATAATCTCTCTGGTGCCAGCTCCTGAGAATCTCTGCTCCTGATCAAAGACTCCTGCACTTCAGAAGTGTGTGTGAACCATAGTGGTTCTGTATGTTGTATCACTGGAAGGTGATACAACACAACCAACAGAAGCTTTAAAATATCTGAGATCAAACTCCAGCAAGAATTTGCAGTAGGGTATTTGCAGAAGGTCAGACAAGGCTGGGACATTATTCTCTTTGCCTTTAAGATTTCTGAATGCTTCTCAAACTAAAAAGGAAAACCCACACTCAACTATGACTGACAAAGCCTATATCTACTGTGGGACTGATTACAGAAAGAAGTAGGCACGTGGCCAAATGCAGGAACCATGCCTGACTGCCACCCTCTGCCTTTGGCCAGAGAGGGAAACAATGACAGTGCCACTGACAAGGTGCCACCTGGTAAAGAATCCATTCAGCTCCAGTGGAACTGCAGGTTGAGCTCTGGAGAGGCAGCAGGAGCCTAAACCTGCAGCAAGAGGCTGAAGACCCTTTTGCAGAAGAGGGCCCAAGGACCTGAGGCCCAGAGAGGGGACCCAGACTCAGGGACACTGCAGCAGCTAAGGACCTCAGACTTTCCCTGCACTGTGAGGGGATAAAACCCCAGGGGCTCCTTTGTTCAGGGTCTCTCTTTGGAGCTACCAGCTCAAGCGCTTATTTTGTTCCTTTGCTATTTAGTTGTTGCACCATGATTAAATTGTCTTAGGGATCTGGATGTCTGTGACTCTGCTGTGGAAAACCTGGTGTAGAGCCAGTAAGAAACCTGCTGTGACTGAGTGTGGGATGTGTTGGTCCCAGTTCAGGTGGTGTGAGAGTGACTGCTAGAGTAGCTCCTGGAGGGCTGGACAAGGAAGTTTCCTTAACACCACAAAAAATTTCCCATATTGAGAAAAAACATTCTGAGTGAAGGAGTGAGGAGGCATCCAATGGCAGTTCCAGAGGTGTTAAAGCCTTAAGCTCCACAAACTCACAGGCAGCCCAGATAGCCACCCAAATTCCAGCCATGCTCCCACAGACCCAGGTCACAGTGTGATCCAGTACATAAGTTTTAAAAGTTATTAAAGGCTGAAGAAATAATTTGCTTCACAGTGGGAATTATTAATGAGTAGAATTTATATTACCAGTGCTTTTCATGACTAATTTATAAAGCTTCTTTTTTGGCATTACCAGATGAGTTCTAGTCCCAATGTTAAGCTGCTCAAAGTTCAACATTAATTCCTTAGAAAAATTGGGCATTTATTTAATTTGGAGGCTGGCAATAAAAAACACATCTGTGAAACCCCTTCCAAAAATTTTTTTTTAACATGAAAACCTGGGAGAGCACAGAGCAGCAAGGCGGCTATTGCTTGCACTCTGCTCAAGCTTGCTGAATGTCTGTACTAGCATACGGCTAGAAATATCCTCAAAAACCTTTAAATTCAGGACATTCAGTTCCTGGTCCATCTAAGGCAAAGAAAACCACCTCTGCCCCTTTCCAGTAAGGTGGAGGAGATGCAGATTACTCAGGTCTGGCCTTCCCTCTTTTCGCTGACTCTGTGGCTACAGCTATTTATGTCATCTCTGCCAGTCTTGGCAAAGCTCAATCACCACACCATGTTCCTGGGACAGCCTATCCCTGCTACTAACTACGGAGAGATTAAAGCCGAGACTCCATTGTCTTGCTCTTGACAGCAGCTGCTCTCAAATTTCTACACATTACTAAAACAATACCATAAACTGACTGTAAACTAGGCAAAAAAATATTGTAAGACTGTAAAACATCACCACCTGGTAACTCTTCCCATTTTAATACTGCCAACCTTAAGGCAGCTGGCAGCTGAGTGCTTCCCAGCTCCTTCTCAGTGCAAAATTATTTTGGAAATAGTAGAGTTGAAGGAGATGGCTGCTTGGGAAGCACATCAAAATCAGATTTAAAACAACATATTGAAGTAAATTATTCATTTCCATACAGAGCAGAAACTTATTAATAGGAAACACAGTATGATCTATAGAGACAAACAATAGTTTCTGGTACTCTGCAATTGGATTAAGTCTTATTTAAGAGAAATGCTGGGTGAGAATTGAGAGCAGCAGAAAAATGAGATGTGCAATTCACTTACACAAACACAGAAGCAACAGGAAACAGTTCCAAACACCTGTTCCAGAGGCAGGGGACAGTGAAGTATGGACCCAGTGCGTCTCTGTAACCCTTGCCAATGCTCAGTGTCAGCCAGCAAGAGCTGGCTTCAAATTACAGATCCTGCCAGAGAACAGACACTGGCTTTGCAGTCAAAGGAATCAATCAAGTGAGCTCCAAGACGAGCATGGCTGACAGGCTGGGTTTGTGCTCCCAAAGCAGAAATCACAATCTCCTACAACCACCCAATGCTGAGACTGGTAAGCAATTCATGACAACATGTCTGAGATGTAGAAAAGTGCACTTCTGCATCTCCTGCCCCGCCCATGTGTTACAAGAAGCAGTTAAAACCACAACTGGCACACCAGTCAAGTATCCAGTGTCATGAGCAAGGCACCCAGCACAGACTGAGGAATATGTGGTGTTTCTTACTCCTGCTCTGAGAGTAGATCCTCTCTTCCCCATCTAAGGCAGGAAACTCAACTTGCCTAGACCTGTAATAGTTCAGGGTGAATTAAACCATGGCAGCTGAGCCCTGCTCTGCCCAAGGCTGGCAGGGGGGCACTCTGCACTGTTGTTTGGAGACAGAGTGTGAGACTGCAGCCTTCCTCAGGGGCTGCAAACAGAAGAGGGAACCTCTGTCTCTGTCCCATCCCCTGGGCAGTGGACTGAAGCTGCCACCAGCTGCAGACACACAGCCTTTGTAAACCTGAGCCCTGCAAGAGGGAGAGCTGAACGTGCCGATACACAGGTGAACCTGAAATACGTGAATGTGTGACTACTAGACTCCAGATCACCTTAAATCCTCAAGGTACCTGGCAGGTAAGCCAAAGGCGATGTTTCTAGCCAAGGACAGTCCTCCTACTAATATGATTTCCCAAACAGCATTTCAGTATCTTGCTGAAGACAATGAACGCCTTATAATCTCCTGAAGAAGAGAATGCAGGGCTGTGTTCTGTGTCTACAAACTTTCCACATCCCTGGGGAACTAGAACTGCATTGAATTCAACCTGGTAGTACAGTTACTCATTAACTGCTGCAAAATACCATTAATGGATGTTGCATAATTGATGAAAATCGCTCAACCTAAAGCACATATATTTGCTTTGCTCTAAAAATTAATTCACAAGAACATAATAAAAAAAAATAAAATACAGGAACTTCAAGTATTATAAATGCATAATCACCCCTTTGGCACACTGTTGTCACAGAATATAGAAAGCAAAACTAATGTTTAAGTAAACCCCGGAGAAAGACTGCGGAGGTCGGTAGGACCCAGGAGGGAAAGCCTGCAGCCCTCCCATGGAGAAATTCCTCCTGAGCCAGTGTCTCCAAGGTTAGGGTGACAAAGTTATGTTTTCTGGTCATCCAGTTTGAAACAATGTAAATCCAATGTACCAGGTTGGCATTCCCCTCCCGTTCCACCCGTCTTCCCTATATAAACCCTGCTCCCTCAGACCTCCGTCCCTGGCCCCTTTCACAGTGGGAATAAAATCCCTCTGTGGAACCCCACACGGAGTCTCCTGTCCCTCCTTTCGGGTTGCCTGGACCTTCGCTGGACCAGCCAGGCTCAAAGAGCTGAAATCCCTCTCCAGGAAGGTGCCTGTGCCACCGAGAGTGCCTGTCCTTTCCTTTTCAGGACGTCAAGCAGGTGCTTCTCCGGAAAGGTTGTGGCACTCCCACTGGCCCCCGCAGCCCGCCGGGACAATGGACTGTGCACATACACCTAGAAGTAAGAGTCATGGTGTATTCCAAGTCCAGCTAGCTAAAACTTTCCAGAACTCAACCTTGCAGTTTTACCAAAAAGTGAGCTTTTAGACAGAAAACCAGATGGGAGGAATCACAGGAAAAGCTTCCCAAGAAACATAAATAATGCAAAAAAAAGGAGGCCAAAGTAAAATTCTACTTTAATAATTGTTATCTTTACAGTGTTTTTTGCTGTGATCCCAGAAGTCAGTACTTTAATGGTGATGCTAGTTTTAATAAGATTAGGAGCAGCATTAATCTAGTAGGTATTTAATAGACTTGCTTTCGAGATCAAAACATCTTATGTGTTCTAATGAATTTCACTCTAGCACTTAAAACAAAAGAACTCGTTCTACAAATCAGAGGAACAATGGGCCTAAATATCCCAGACAAAATGTTTCAAGAAGGGTGAGAACAGTTCCCATTATTCACAAACAGCAAACCCTTCTTCAAAAGTGCTAGTGTTCTTTCTTATTTCAGCACAGTAAACAGAAGGCGCCTTAAAACATCTTGTATTCAAAGCCACCAGGTAGCACTCACAAGCTGTCTTAAATAAAAAATGAACACTGTTTCCAAAAATGAGCTGAGTTTCAATTCAACCTCTCCAACATTAGGAAATGCACACAATGGAATATGTCAATAATCTCTCAGCAGCACATTCCCTTTCTGACAGCAGAGCAAGTAAAAATAAAGTGAAGAGACTAGGAAAGGATAAGCAAACTTTTAAAAATGCAGATTTAAAAAAGCTTCAAACTACTTTAAAGTTTATATACTTGCAAAAGAACTTTTCCAAAATGGAATCTATACAAACATGGGCTTACTGAAAAGTGACACTTCCAGTAAAAGAAAGCGGCAAAAAACTCCTTATCAAGATTTGACATTACCTCTGCAAATATCGTGCTGTGTTTTACTCCAGGCACAAGCAACTGAGTATTTCATTAATGCCAGCAAGACAGCACATTTTCATACCAGGCAATTTCTTTCTTCCAAGGGTTTATGCACGCCTTGTCCTTTCTGCTTCAGATGAACCCTGCATGTCCTGGACTTACTTATTCCCACCTCCTCCTCCTTGAGAGCCTTCTGCAAACACTCACCCAAATCCCAGACCACCTCCACACTCCAAGCCCCCTTCTGCATGGTGTGTGCTGAAAGCCAAACACTTCTCTGCCTTCCCGTTGGTGAGAGGCAGCAGAGGGGAAGTGTCAGCTCAAATGATCAAATCAACTCATCAGATCAAATGCTGGCTTATTTCATACTGAAACATAACACAGGTTTAGCTGGATAGTTTTACAAATATATCAGCATGCTTCTTCATTTCTATTTAAGGCAAATCATCTCAAAAAGAAGAGAGAGATGTAGGCTGAGACAGAACACCTACTTCTGAAAGCTGCAGAGGGTCTGCAGATCATAATAAAAGCACAGGCACAGCTCTGTGAACAGTGCAGGTCACCACACCATCTGTCCATCAGCATTCTGGACCATCTGCCCACGGACACTGGGAAAAGCCAAGCCTAGACTTCATTAGGGTTCATACTGCTTGCAAGTAAAATGTAGGTCTCAGATTTAGGTTAATACTTTTTAGTTCTGAGAATAACCTAAATTCATGCTGATAAAGACTGCTAAGCCCCCGTGCTAGCTCTCTACTTCATCTCCACTGCAGTTCCCAGATTATGTGGGGTTGTTTAAATGATGCCCAGGCAATTGGTTCTGTATCAGGGTTAGCTTTGGTTGCTTACATATGAACAGTTTATGAAAACCAGGA
Organism: Regulus satrapa; assembly: GCA_013396955.1. Classification (NCBI taxonomy): domain Eukaryota; kingdom Metazoa; phylum Chordata; class Aves; order Passeriformes; family Regulidae; genus Regulus; species Regulus satrapa. Next base: position 42,235 of record VWZN01013564.1, on the reverse strand, counting down.
CAGCTGTATCTGGAAGTCAGCTGTACCAGAAAAGCTAAAAGCTTCCTCACAACACATTCACCGCAGAGTAACAAATTTCAGAAGCAGGAAGAAGCAGAAACTCATGCTGTTGACCTTGCCCAGATTTGATGCTAGCAAGTTACTCAAAAATAAAACCAAACATATAGGGAAATGAATAGAAATTCACAATGTCATTACCCCTTTTCACCAAAGGAAAGATCTTACAAACCTTAAATATGCATGATACATTGAAAAGTAACACATCAAATGTACAGAAAAAGTGTGGGGAACCTGTGTGCCCGGCTCTGCACACCTTCTAGAGTCAGCAGCAGTGCTAATGACATGTTCCTGAGATGGGATTAAATGAAACATTTCTCCCATTCATAAGCATGGCCCAGCTACAGAGAATACTTTGAAATTCCAGATTTCAGCCAGAGGGAGGTCTAAAGGCACCACAGAACCGACACTGAGGGTGGCTGTTACCCCGGCTGTACCCAAGGAGAAGCTTGGGCAGGGACACCAGTCAGTCCGGGAAGGAGCTGGGACCCGGAGGTTAGTTCAGCTGGTTACAGCATGGTGCTAATAGCACCAGAGATGGGGGGATCAATACAGGCCATTCACTTGAGAGTTGGACTCTATGATCCTTGTGGGTCCCTTCCACCTGAGCATACTCTGTGAAATTCTGCGATGGACTTACAGCAAATGACCTTATAGCCAAGGGCACACAATAACACAGACAAGTAAAACAGGACTTGTTCCAATATATCAATGTCTTTTACCGGGAAGCTCAAACTGGACCTGCATTGCCAACAGGGTTATCAACCCTGTGCTGAGAGAGGCTCACTTTTCCCTCAGCACCTCCTTCTCTCACTGCACTGCCTGCAGCCCTGCAGGTAGAGCTCAGGACAGCTGAGCCAAAGCTACAGCTTTAACTCCATTTCAAACATCACTGATGCCATGGACTCATATTGCAAACACTACACTGTATAAGATAATCAAATCAATCTCACAAATCCTTTAATTTTTGCCGTAAAACCCACCAGGTCCCTTGCAGATGTTGCTGCTATTGGAAGCTGATTGAGAACATCACTGCACTAGAACTGGAAACCATCTTCCAGGTATCAGCCTTCAGCAATCTGTGGCCAGTTTGTGTCTTTTCTTGTCAAACTGAGATCCTCCCCAAGGCTCTTCCTCCCTGTGAAACTCAGGACAAATTAAAACATTGCCCCAGACTAAGTGCTTTTAAATTTTTCCCTACACAAAAGAATCTTCCTCTAAAAGCCCTGGCAAGCTTCTTCACTTCAAATTCCCCTGACATTGGTAGAGTCACAAGAGTTTCACAGAGGACTGGATATGGCAGCTGGATGTGCTTTGCTAGATTAAAACGCAGCAGTAATTTTTCACAAGACATGAGCTCAGTCTCTAAGTGTAAGCACAGTTCCGGTTACTAGCAACGAAGACAGAAAACCCAAGGATCCAACATATGCTCCATCCTCTCTGGCAGATTTCAGAGACTTAAACCAGCCCTTGGGGTACTTTCCAGGTATGATGTAGGGGACGGTCAAGCCAGGTGTGCCCTGAAACTACACCTTGTAGTGATGCTGTAGGAAGGTAAGGCTGGGACAATATTTATAATCATGAGAGACACCATGTTAACAACTTGCTTAAAAAAAAAAAGAATAAAAATCTATATATTCTACATGAATTATATGGTTTCCCAGAAAGAACATCTTGCCTCCTGCCCAACTGTTGCCATGGCCACCAGCTCACTGTAGATCTACAGCAAAGAACAGAAGCAACAAGCCTGTCCTTCCTGGCCTAGTACTTCCCAGAGCACCACTCCCTGGCTGCAGACCACTCAGCTTTTCCCAAAGCTCAGCCCTGGAGAGGACAACCACAGGTCCAGGACATGCTGAGTGTGCAGGGTGGCGGCTGCAGTGCCAGGTTTCTGTGGGGCTTGCCCAGCTTCAGATCTGGAGCTCTGTTTAAAGAAAAGTGCAGAGAAGCTTTGCTTGTTGAAGGAAAGTGTAGAGCCAAAAGGCAGCAGCTACACACAGCTCTGTGACATGGCCTCTTTCCCACCTTCCCCCTCCACTCTGGCTCCCAAGACCATGCCACTCACAGCCAGGGAGGGCATGGGCACGCCCAGAGCTTTGGTGGGTCAGTAGAGGACTGGCAGCAGAGGCCAATACACAATATATTCATATTCTTCCCAATCCTGGCACAGAGACCACAGCAGGAAGTGCCTCTCCTGTCTACACTTACTAAAAGGCATTGCATTTTTACCCATTACCCATCTGACATGGGAGCACACTTTACCTTTAAAGGTAAAAAGAGAACATATAGATAGATGGAGACATGACAGAACAGGAAAGTGTTTAAAACCCATTATCCAACTTTACTTGAAAAGAAAAACCATTGCTTAACACTATTGCTGTTTTCCAGATCAGACACTTAAGTTTTAATATGGTAAGATTAGTGATTTTTATACTCATATGCTTTCAAATACAAAAACTCACGATTGAGCTAAAGCAGTACTGATGTGTAGCTGCCCACATGGCGTGGACACCATCAGTGTCTGATATTAAGAGAAGGAAAACCTATGAGCTGCCTTCATAGGACTGTATTTACTACATTCCTGCTGTGCATAGGCTGGCAAATGGTTTTCTGGAAAGGCCCACCTCAGCAGCTTTCTATTGCAGCATGTATCACATGATGCTGCCAGTGCCTATGTGCTGCAGCAGTGCTGTATGACCTGCCCTGGGCTGAGCAGAGCACCACAGACACAGCAGCCTCCAGCTGCTCGAGAGGAACAACAGCTGCTAGCTGCATACCCACATGCTCGCTGAGAAGGCAGCAGGATAATCTGGTATGGGAAATGAGCCTGAACTCCACAAGATGCCCCACAGAATCTCAGTACTTTGCCTATCACAGAGCATGTCTTCTGTCTTGGATGCTGGTGGAGCAACCACTTCTACAAAAGGATTATTGCTACAGCAACCTGAGCCATTGGGCTCACCTCTGTACCATCAATAAACTCCCGGTAAACAACCAGGCTGTGTCAAAACAGGCCCAGAAAAGCAGTGTGCTGTATCTGGGGCAGCTCTCTCACTTCATCTCCCTCTCAAGACAAACAGGTAGAACATGCAAGCTCCTCCTTTCCCAACCAGTGAACCAGATGGGACATGAAAGAGCTGCAGTTCTTCAGCATAATTAATTTTTCCAAGAAATTGTTATTCAGGAGACCAGCATCCTGCAAAATGTTGTATAGCCTCTCCTCTGAGAGAGGCTCAGAACTTTCATGCTGCCTGGCATGCAAGGGTGAAGGCTAATTTCTGTGACTCAATATATTCCAGTTCTTATTGATTAAACCTTAACAGGAGCTAAAATTAAAATACAGAGTTGTTTTTTTTTCTTCTCTCTCAACATTACTGCTAAGCTATGGGGAGTTACTAGCCAATCCTTGTCTCCTGCACATGGTCTTACCTGACAGTCGAAGTCTTGGAAGTTGCGGGCTGCATTCTGTTAACAAAAAACAGCAAAAAGAAAAAAAAAAAGAAAAAAGGAGATCAGCACAATGTCCAAGAACACCCCCAACAACATCATGAAAGTTTCCCACAAAGATCCCTGTTATAGCACAGTCGAGACTGGCTGCAGTCTGGTAAGCACTGAAATGCAAGACCTGTACAAGCAAACTCCATGCAAGGTCTGCACATTCCTACACAAGGTTATGGAGCTGTAAGGAGGCTCCCAGCTAAGGGAAGGGAGTACCTGAGGGCACAGCTGAAAGTGTTCAAGCAGGGACAGATGCATATAGGAAGGACACTGGCCACAGCTGGGCTGCATATGGGTCTGGATTTTGTCTACTCCTGGTATCCACTAACAATTTGGATGCAAAACTCCTAAAGGACTACTACATATTGAGTGCAAGAGAAGAAGCCATGCAGTGAGCTCCTGTGCAGCCACTGCTGCAGGCATGGGATCGTTTCACAACAGACACAGGAACCTGCAAGCTCCTGAAACCTGGAACGGGAACTGCAGGTGAACACAGTCAGCACAGCACCCACTTGCCATCCTGCAGCTTGGAAGGTCTGCTGGAACCTGCTGTGTGCCCATGTGCTTTGTGAAACACTGTCTCTAACCACACAGTAGGTTACCCCACTGAGAGCTGTCAGCAAAAGGCTGAGCAAACCACTTGAGATATTATTCCAGCTTAAGTGTTTTAGGCATAGTGTTGGATACTGGCCAAATGCCAGGCACCCATGAAAGGCATTCATTCACCCTCTCTTGCTCTCAGCTGGGCAGAGGAGAGGGAAAAATATTAACAAAGGGCTCATGAGGGCTTCAGATGAGGACTGGAAGAAAACACTCTAAGGGCAAAACAGATTCAAATTTAAAAGTGTAAGATAAACAGAGTCAGAGGAGGATAATGAGGAGCAAAATAAGCCTTTAAAACACCTTCGTTTTCCCCCTAGCCCCTTCTTCCTTTCCACTGACAGCGCAGGGAGACCGGGAGTTGGGTTTTGGTCAGTTCATCACTCAAGATCTGCTGTTCATTCAGGGAGAGAAGTCTTTTCTCTGCTGTGCCATGGGGCCCCTCCCACAGGAGACAGTTCTTCCATGATCGCCTCTAGTGTGGCTCTAATCTCACAAACAGCAGTCCTGCCAAAACTGCTGCAACATGCATCATGCCCACAGGCAAACAGTCTTAATAGTGCTGTGGTGCGGGTCACACGTCCATGGGGTGCAGTCCTCTAAGGATAGGCTACTCTAGTTTGGAAGCAAACATCTCTCTCTGTCTCTGGAAGCAGGGGCTCTCTCTCCATTTGGGTCTCCCACTGGATGACAGCTTTCTTTGGCACCCACCCGCTCTGGTGTGAACAATTCTCTCACAGGCTGCGAGTGGATCTCTGCTTTCCCCATGGACTCCGTGCATCACAGGGGGACAGTTTGCTTCACCACAGCTCTTGCCATGGCCTGCAGAGGAATCTTGGCTTTGATGCTTGCAGCACCTCTTCCCTCTCCTTCTCCACTGGCCTTGGTGTCACCATGCTGTTTTCCCTCACATGTTCTCACCTCCGCCTCTTCTCTGACTACAAAAAGTCTGCTGCTTGTAGGCACCACTGTCAGCAGGTTCCACTAATTCAGAGGTTCCTGCAGGAGCCCGCAGTGCTGAGAAGCTGATCCTGTCCAGGTTCCACAGCAGGGAGTGGCTCCCCATGCTCTCACTGCCGCTGTTTAAGGCCTCTCTCCTCGCAGGGCACTGGGAAGGAGGAGCTGCTGCCCCTGCCCTGCCCTTCTTCCCGTGGCCCGGCGGGCTCGGGGCGGCCAGGCGGGCAAGGCTCGCCCGTGCCACGCCAGGATGGCAGCAGCTGTGGTGTCTTGCCACCCCTGCATGCTCACCGCTTGGATCTTTCTTCTTAAATATCTCATCCAGAGGCGTTAGCAACCTCTCTAACTAGGCCAGCAGCACGTCCATCTGCAGAGCCATCGGAGATTGGCTCTGCTGGACATGGTGGAAGCTTCTAGCAGCTTCTCACAGAAGCCACTCCTGTGCCCTTCCCCCTGCTACCAAAAAACCAGGCCGTGCCAAATCAACTCAGCACCTTAGTACTCAAATTACTAGGAGAAAACTACGATCACATATGCGCAACAGAAACACTCCAAACATTTCTTCTGGCTGAGCGCCCTCATTCCTCCCCATTGTAAATACAGGGCCTTGTTTTCCTCTCTGCAGAGCCTTGCCTTGTTAGTAAGAACAAGGCTTGCCACATACATTCTGCACTTTGAGACACTTGAGTTGAGATATCTGCAAATCTGTTTTGATAATCCATTCCCCTCTTTCATCCTCAGAATATTAATTAAGTATTGAACTGTGGCAATGTATTGAGCAGGACATAGCAAAACCCACTAAATCCTCAGGATTGGGAAAAAGAAAATAAAAAGTGGTCTCCTCTTACTTCAGTTTGAGACCCTGAAATTAACTGAGATTTCTGACACCACCACCAGCTTGTGAAACATGTCAGTTGAGTCACCCATTTCTTTATGGAGAAATGAGAAACCTCAGTATACAGCACAGGATTTGGATGGTGCATGCTAAGTAAAAAGGAAGGTGATCGGAATTTGTATTTAGAAAAGTCTGAGATTCCCCTAGTGAGTGGGGAGGAAATGACACAAAGCAAGGAATGAGGAGGCTCTGAATTGTGCTGCTTATTTTCAAGGCATACCATGAGGCAAAAGAAGCTGACATGCCCTGACTTCCACATACTTGATTTTAACCCATTGAAAATCTGATTTTAAATAATTCATTGTCTTAACCTGAGAAACTTTACAGCAAGTTTTTCAGGCCTCTGAACATGCCATGGCTGTACCTCAAAGCACAGAGCTGGCTGGGCTGACTCAACCCAGCCTAAGGGCTGCCCATTTCATTTCCTGAATCTGGCTCTGGCATTCCAGTAACTTTTCACTGAGGCTGAATTAACAGGAATCAAAGGTCAGAATAATAAAGTGTCACTGGGATGGGATAGTTTTTCTGATCAGGCAACACTCTCTTTTTCTCTGTCTTTCAACTAAATGGGAACATTTGAAGTTCCTTTGCTTCCCAGTAAAAAGTCACTGCATTTTCATGAGCCAGAATGAGATGAATAACCCTGCATTTGATATGAGGCTTAAATTACATACAAACAAAATAGTGTTTATATTCTTTAAAAGTAAACGTTGTAACTTTTTGCAGATTTGAGGCAGAATGAAGACAGGATTCAGTGGTCCTCAGAGGCATTACCTACTGTTCAAACAAGTGAACAAGATACAACCCATTTCCACTTCCCCTGCTTATTCCACTGGTTACAGAGTTTGAGACACCTGAGCTCCTTCTCTGTGCACAGTAGGCCTTGCATCTGAGGAGTTCATGAGCACTCACTCATTAGCGCCTTAAGAGTGTTACTGTGCTATTTCTGGCCACTAATCTATGCTGGCTCAAACTCCTGCATCTAAAGAGGGTTGGTCAGTAAAAACCTTAGTGAATTGCCAGCTCAATGGATTTTGGACTCCCATATGTTGCACAGAACAGCAGGTTACTGACACCCTCATGTTACCACACCCTCATGCTCCATAAACTGTGTCTAAAATTACACATGTATTATCTCAATCTTGAAAGTCTTAAAAAGGGCCAGACCTTGGAGGTGGCTGCTCCCTGAGACACTCATTTTGTTAAAACAAAGTGTGAAAAGGAGAGGCACAGCATACTTCTCTTCCCATGCAGTACCTAGGATGGTTTTGGAGCTACACTTAATATTTCTCCCTACTGAGATACCATATATTTCCTGTAACCTCAACACTGAGTCAAGCAAAGAAGTAATCCCTCTCTATGTGCCCTTCTGCACCCTGGTTAACACCACTTGGTGTATTGTTTGGATGAGGACTTTGCATTTGAACTACAACTGACACAACACCAAGGACTGGATGGGGCTGACCAGGCAACACATGACAAAAAAACTGTACATTTATAAAGTGAAAAACATTTAGATTGGGAAATGCCTCCTAAAGTTGTTGACTGAAGCAAGGGCAATCTACCCAGCTGAATTCAAACACAGAAAATCCCAGGAGAATCATGAGCAAGACCTGGGTCACTGTGTTTAGGAAGCTTGTCTTTCGTAAATGTTTTTCTTATTTTGAAATTACAAACTGCAGTCAAAGCCTGTATTCCATATTTTTATTTGTTGATCTACACTTATTTTGCACTTTCAAGACTCATCCTTCCAGGAAACACTTTCTTTAAAAATGGTGGAAGCCCAGTAGTCAGCACTACTCTATCAGAACAGGCAGCTGGACTGCAGATTTCAGCTGTGTTTTTAGATTTCATAGATACTAAACAGATATGCTAGAACACTAAAGAAATGAGCAAAAACGAATCAGCACAAACTAAAACACAGCAGAATTTCAGAGATTTTACCCATTTTGTCAGGGACATTGCAGTCTTCTGCAAGCACACTGAATGGACAAAACACCACAGTCAGCCCTTTCACAGCACAAGCCAGTTCTTCATCCTCAGCCATCAAACAGCAAAGCCTTAGGAACTCCTTCCCACACCACTGGGCTTAGCTGTGAGCTATGGAAAGTGACCCAACCACATTGCTTATAACCACAGTTTGCAGATGCAAGATGCTAGATCTTGTTGGGATGCCTGTAATGAATTTAGGCACTCTCAGCAAGTTTGAGGCAGAATCCAGTGAGGCTCTTCCTCCAGTGAGCCCAGATGCTTCTTCCCCAGCCCACAGAAGACTGAGTGAAAGACTAACAGCAACTGCAGTACAATGATTTTCCAAAGTCTCAGTATTGCATAAATCTGGACTGCTTTAACTGGGCTCTGCAGACATTAAAAGGAAATTACTCTCCATTACTAAATCCAGGGAGACATGGCTGTAACACTAAAGAATCATTTAAGACTGAATTTTTTAAACAAAAAAAGAGTAAAACAGCCAAACCAAACAACAATCCAAAACCAACCAAAGCAAAAACAAGACACAATCCAGCATTTCTCTGACAAGGAGAGGTTATTAGAGGTTCTACAGCTACACCAGATCAGGAACGGGATCACCTTTCCAACTGCTGCCCAGCCTTTGCAAAATCCTCAGTGCAAGCACAACATACTGTTTGGCCAGGAGCCCAAAGTGACCCGAACTGTGGTGGTCTGTCTTTCCCCAAGACTTTGGAAGAGTGGGTGGTGGTAGATGACCAGAATGGGGAAGAATTTACTGGGGTTCACTACTTGAAGTTCTTAAATCTGTAGAGAGATTCTGGCAGTTAGGGCTCCTTGCCAGACACAAAGTCATCCCAAGTACACCTGGGAGGACAAAGCAGCAGCCAGCATTACCTTGTCATTCAGGAGTGGTTTGATCTCTGTCAGCTGAACATCCTGCAGCTCATCCATTGTGCTGAAAGTAGAGCCAGTTAATCCTCAAAGCAGCAAATAGGGACTCTGAAACAAAGGCATATTGTTAGAAACAGTATTACAAGATATGCTAATCAAAGAACACCTAGAGATTTTTTTGTTAGACTTGTCTGTGCTTCAAATTAAGCCTTCAGGAAGCTGTTTCTTGATGCAACACAGAGCACCTCTAAGTGCAGAAGGCAAACCCAGTGCTCTCACTGTGTCAGTCTGGTTACTCCTTGCTCCGTCCACTGAAAACCACCCATTTCAAGTGAGAAATTTCACCTGGTTCCATGCATTGCTGGTATTTCATCCATTGCATGTCTGGAAATTAGCTGGACATTACACGATCAGCAGAGTGAAAACCTGTTTAGTATGTGGTAATACTGATTTCCCCTGCCATGCCCTGCATAGCCAAACCCCAGCATCCTGCTACCAAAGGCAAGGCTGTGCTATATCCCCGAGATGTACAGCCAAAACCACACCTACACACAGGAGATGGAGGTGTGGAGATCCACGCTCCTTGCTGGCAGAACATTAGAGAGTCCAGAACTCAGGGTAGCCCTTCCTGTACAAGGTGAGACATAAAAATGGTCCTAGGACAGTGCTGGTCCAGTGGAACACGTGCAGACAATAGTGTCAGCTTGGCAGCCCAAAGCAGCATTCTATCCGATGGTGCAGAATCAGCAAAGGTAAGGAAAAAATGTAATCAACAGTATAAGAAGCTGCCATATGTCTTTGGGAAATTGATGAGGCAGAAGAGACATCTTTGAGTGTAAATAAAGCAATGAAGATAGAGGAACAATATGGCTGAGTTTACAAAGCATTTAATTTTTACTCTAGACACTCTAGCTGTGCTTCTAGACAGAAGAATTTCTAGTGCAAGCACCTGCAGCAACAATAAGAGGGCTCTGGCAAGAGATGATCACACCTGACGGTGTAGACTACCTGGTTGTTCAGGAAAATTGCACCTATTACTGCAGATGAAATAAACAAATTCACCAACTTCATTTGATGGAACAGAAGTGAGCATATGGTGGACTTCCTGGGCGTCAGCTGAGCCTGCTAGGAAAATACTTTTGAATACTGTCACAAATCAAATTCTTTGTCTAAGATATTACAGGCTACAACCATTGAAGAAAAAGAGTAGAAAAAGACCAATTGTGTTCCAATCCACCTTAATTCAACACAAGCATGCACTGGGGAGGGGAGGGGCCCTCCCTCCAAATGCTGTGCATAGCTGCACCCATTGTGCCAGGGCTAACACTGGTGTGGCTGAAGCCAGTCTGTCACAAAACCAACCAAAACAAAAATCCTTTTCCCTCTGAAAATCATCCATAGGAACATCCATCTCTTTTAGCTCCTTTGCTTTGGGAATTCAATTATTTTTCTTTTTCAGACTTCTTTTTTTTCTGTAAAACATACCAGTTGTGAGAGTTTCAAGAAATCAGTTTAACTACAGGCAACAACCCCCTTACCCCACAATGAATTTTTATTCAGGAGGGGAGTAAGAGCCATTATGCAGCGCACTGTAAGCCCCAGAGAAAAGCTCATTACTGTCACACTGCTAAGATATTATGGAATAAGAAAATATTTAAACTAAGGAATTACAACTTCCATGTACACTGGGACTGATGAAGAGCTCAACACCTACCAGGTTCTCTCCAAAACAGCATCACGTGAGGTTACAGACACAAAAGGAATTTCAAATAAGCATCACAAAGCTTATCTGCTGATAAGGTGCAGCCAGGTGACACAGTACTAGAACGACCACCTTCACATTATTAGTTGGAGAGCCTACCCCTTCTCTTATGCTCCTTTGAACAGACACCCACTGGTGGCAGGCAGGAAGGTCATACTTATCCCTGGGGTCACCCAAGAGACAAAGAAGTTGTTTGCTCTGCCCAAGGAATTAAAAAGCTTTGCACACACATGCCACCTTTCTCTGTGGGTTTTTATACACATGGGAGTTTTCCTGAGCCTTGGGGTCACACCTTAAATTTTTGCCTAAACCAGAGTCTACAAAGAAGGAGGGCACCAATAAAACAACCCCTCTCTACAGAGCTGGGGCTGACCAAAGAATGCCTCAGAGCACCAACTGCTCTGCATCCAATTGCTCAAAGAAACTTTTGCTATAGCCTTGCAGATATTTCTTCTAGTTTCTGCTGAGCTATACAAAGTCCCAGAGAGGCCTGAGATGCATCCTACACAAACCTGCCCAGGTACACCACTTACTGTCAATACAAGCATGTCCATGAAGTGTGCCATGTCTAGAGAAGGGGAGACAGACACATTTTGTACCCATGCACTACTCTGTTAACCATTTATTACATGAGAAGAATAAAAACCTCAATAGTAGGGGCTCAAAGCAGGGATTATCAAAAACATTTATCTAATCAACCTTGATTTAGTACTTGGTCTCTAGGTGCAGCTACAGTTCAGCACAGTCAGCCTGGGAAGCTACTCAGCTCATTTGCACATTCTCACCCAGAAGCAAGACCTACAAAGGATCCCACCAGTGGGAACCAAATACTGAGGTGAACCTGGAAGTCACTGAGAACTGCTCAACTGAGAGCAAAATCACACAGAAAGATTCAACTTCCACAGCTCCAGATGGTGGATTTTTTTTCTAAACATTGTGATTCTAGATCTATTCACCTAGCTTGTAAAGTTTTTTTTAATGCTGTTTGAAGGAAAAGGCCCCATTACTGCTTGTAAGTACCTTTTTTACCTTGCTGAACAAGCTCTTCCCAATCCACTCAGTAGTGAGCTCTCCAGAAAATGACTGACACAGCCTCAGGACTTCATCTGCATCTGGTCAGAGGACAGTCCATTGGCAGATGCATGTACTTTTCTCTACACAAGGTTTTAGCAAGCTCAGTGTGATTGCCCTAGATTAAATCTGGGTAGTTTGTCATTACAGCATAAAATCTACTAGCTCTACATGACTATTGACCACAACTTCACCCGAGCACCCTGCTATACTTACAGCAATATGTATTTTGGTTTGAAACATGGCAGCAAACAGGCACCTTTAAGCAAAAAAAAGGCCACCACTAAAAAAAAAAAATCTCAAAAGATGATGCTTTATAGTAGAGAGACCTCTGTAGAGCATATCTCCAAGTGCAGAGGCAAAGGAAAGGGTGGGGTGTTGATGAGCTGGCTATCCGTCTGCTCCAACCATGCTAAAGACTCCTTGTAAAAGCTTTGCAGACTTGTCTGCCCAGGAACCAATTTTCTCCCTCCATTCCTCCTGTTATTTAAGGAGATGAGCATGTCATTTCATAAGCTGAAAGCAAGTTTAAAATATCACAACAAAGCAGCATAAATATTCATAACACTGAAAAGATTTTTGTAGAAGACAAGCCACAGGCAAAGCAAAAAGTTTGCCTGAAATAATCCATGTATAAATCATAGATTTTTTTTTTCTATAAATGGCCCAGTACCACCTGCTTTGAAAGTATTCCTCTTGCCTCTATTTGTATATTACTATAAATACACTCAAATCCCCCAGCTGAAACTATCCGTCCCTTTCCAAAGGTTTCCTAAAGGCTGAAGTAGATTCTAGGCTCCTTGAAAACCAGTAGGACAAGAATCCAGGAAAGATATGGTGAATCACTAAGTACAGAGACTAGAATCAGTGTGGAAGACAGAAGGGTACAAAAAAACAAGGCAGGCGAGCCCCAGAAAAAAAAGTCCACCTATAAATAAGATCTTAAATATGTGTTTGCACATTTATTCTAAGGTAAGGCTGCTCTCAATTTACAGCATTTCAATATACAAAGAAAGAAACTGTAGTAAAGTTCAGTAAGTCAAGAGCATGAGTCCTACAGGCCTGGACCCAACTGCAGTATCTCTTGGTTCTGAGGCTTTGCTTTCTGGTCATTCAAGCTCTGGCACAACTGATTCTTGCAGGGTTCAAAGCTGCAAGAGCTGGATCTTGAATTCAAACCTGTTTTCTTATGGAGGTACAATCTCTCCACACTATTTTAGGAACTCAGGGCAACAAAACCTTACATTCAGAGGCTAAAAAGTCTTGGTTCTTCACCTCAATTTGACTACAGCATATAATTTGTTACCTCCATAGACACTTGCACTATTGCTTTGTATGTTAACCACACTGAGGCAAAATTACACCCATCAGTTGTCAAGCTATGCTACAAAACATGGCATTAAATGTACCTAAACATATGCTCCCTCATTTGGCAGACAAGAGAGGCAAGCTGAAGAAGCTCCTCTCCAGGGACTCAGCCATGACAATTCCGGGTAAGGCTCCTGAGAACCACTCCCCAACAAGCCAGCTACATCTGATGAGATGGAAAGCACAGGTTGCTCCCAGGTATGCAAGGGAAGAGGGGAACAAACCCACAATTTGCAACCCATGCCAGAACCAAAGTACACTGCCCCTGGTCTGCAGGTTTGCTCCTCAGGCATGTGTTTCTTCAGCCATGTGTACCGGCTGCGTAGCTTTCCACTGCAACTTCTCCCTTCCTTTAGAAGGGGATTCCCACTTCCTGTGCCTCATATGCTGCTCTCCCCCAGATGGGAAAACCAGATGGCCTGGCAAGGCTCCTCAGCCTGGCCAGGCAGACCACAGTTTTGGCATACAGATCTCAGCTAATTTTCATTTATGGGCCTTAAGACCCTTGGGCATTCCTGCTCTGTTGCTCCTCTGCCTCTGGACAGCAATATGCTTCCCTAAACCTGCACAGGCTACTCTGTTTTCTATAGTAAAATGCTGGCTGACATTGTAAACTTCCAGAGAAACAGGCAAACAGCCCAAAATCAGTTTCAAAATATTTTCCAAGGTTACTCACTTTGCATTCCAGCTTATGTATTTTTGGGAATGTGCCACATGGTGCTCCACCTCCAACACAAACTGTATGCCTACAGAAAGAAACTGCGTTCTGCTTCACCAGTGCAGTCACTGCTTTCACTGTTGCCAAAATGATTTTTGCTTTTATATTTCCTTCATACATATTCATAGTTCTGTAGACTATTGTTGCATAGTTATAGAGTTCCTAGCTAACTCCAGTACTTTTCCCTACCCTGATAGGCAGAAAGACAAAACACATTCCAGAGGTTCCAAGCCCTGCGGGCCCAAGGTTAGGCTCTCTGGGAGCCAAGGTTGAAATCAGCTCTTTGAGACATATTTTCACAAAAAAAGTTTAGCTCTTGTC
>VWZN01013564.1:16915-28037 GCA_013396955.1 Regulus satrapa | reverse complement strand
GTGTAAATTCAAAAAAGGGTAGAACCAGGGAGGAATTACCTCATCACTTGTGCTTCTAACTGGGAATTCTTGTCTATTATGCTAATTTAGTAAACTTACAAAACTGTATGCACCCTATGCGGGCAGATTTCCATATCTGATCCTGGAGATGCCAAATAAAGACCAGCCTTTATACTACCTCCTATACAACTACTGTCTCAAAAGTCTGTTGTTTTATTCCTAGCTCTTTAATGCGTCACTGTACTTGAGCAAAGCTACAGCAGCTTCCTAAACCACCATGATTTTATGTCTGTGACAGCTGAGCTACATCTAGGACAGAAATGTCAGCTGGTTCATACAATTTCTAAGGTGTTTAATGTGCCCACTTTTCCACTAATTCTGGATGAATCCAATTTTAAATTAAAAGCAGTGTCATATTGCCATGGGTGTAACTGAGCTCAGCAAGCAGAACACTGTCCCTGGCGATCGCCTGAATTAACAGGCATTGATTACAGGCCTGGTTAAGCAAAAATGCTATAAAAGTCTTTAAAGGGTTTTACATTACCTGCACAAGTGCCCATGAAATCACTGAACTATGCTGAGCTCTCCTACACAGGACTGTCCAAGAAGTTTTAGAGTGGGGTTCATTCGAGATATAAACTGGAATGAGAAATTTCTCCGATTAAATTTTGTGCAAATTACTGGCTTTGAAAGACTCTCTTCTGATCATAGTATCTCTTTCAAACAGCTTTGCAGCATTTCCCTTCTCCCCAAGGCAAATGAAATAAGCAGTGACTGTTACCACCAGTCCCATTATATGTCCTCTGTCCTTTGGTGCCCAGTGGCATCACTCTGAAGTGTCACAGCTCACACAGCTCAGGCTAAACCACAGAGTCCTTCTTGCCAGTTTCGTGGTGAAGGACACGTTCAATTATTTGTTCCGAGATGCTTTCATCTCAGTCATCAGAGTCACCTACTACCACCAGCCTTGCAGTTCAAGAGCTCCCACCCAGGCACTAGAGAGGGCTCTTGAGGGTTTTGGCTAGATGTTTGTCCAAACCCAAACTCGTGTGGCTCCTCATCAGCACTGGCACCATCGAGGCATCCACAGCACCCTCTCCTCCTCGCTGTGCTGTGTCCCCACCCTTCAGGCACTCCCCGTGTGCAGCTAACCTCAATTGCTCCTAGCACACACCCGGCCAGCGGGGAAATGCTGTCTGCAGCAGGAACATGCTCTTAAGCAGCTTATGATGAAATCTGACTGCTTTCCACCAGACCCTTTCGTTTCCTCCGCAGTTTTATTTCCAAGCTTGCGTCTGCTTAATTTCAGCCAATGCTTCCTACCATGTTAGGACAACACTCAACTGTGTTTTCACACTTCAAGTGAAAAAAACTTCATCACATGTGAATACATATTGCATTGAGCAAGTAAAGTATTCCAGAGCAAGGTGAATTGGAAAGCTGCTTAAATGAGATTTGAACAATGATTTTTATAATTAAATAGCACGTTTCAATTTACTGAAATTTAATGCTGATTTTGCATTTTTTATTTCTCTTATTGAAAAAGTTGCATTTTCACCAGTTACTAAACATTAAATTGAGCTGATTCAAAGCCAGCTTAGATACAGCTTGGAACAACCTGGTCTAGTGGACCTTCATGGGCCCCTTCAACCCAAACCATTCCATAATATAACCACTACACCAAACTGAGCCTTCTTGCTGTCTCTGAGGAACCAGTATATAAGTTATGTATAGCTAAACAAAGAATTTGTCAGATCTAAGTTTCCATATGTTTTAATGCAAATTTGATTGATTTTTTTTGTTTATTTGTGTGGGGTGCTACTGGGGCAGAAGAAAAATATTGAAAACAAATGTATAAGAAAAAATGTGTAGAGTAACTTGCATTTAAACTTTGTGTTTGCTCAAATATATAAATTGTACAACCTAAACCAAATGTAGTAACATATTAACTAGTGAAGGTGATCTCTTGGCATATACATTTGTATATTATACATATCTATATATATCTATATATATGTGCAGTCTGGATAAACCAAACTTTAAAATCAACACAGACAAGTGCAAAGTTCAGGAAGAACAAATAGTTCTGCTCCTCAGCAGCTAAGAAGACACAAATGCTTCTGGTTCAGCTCATTCAGGTAAAGAAGAGCCTTTCACAGTGCTGTATATGTAAATACATCTAAATCATTCTAGTGTCTTCATAGAGTAACCCCAACCTTTTCTTCTTCACTCAAACTTGAAAAAATGGATTTTGGCCATCAGAAGGTAGAATACTTCCAGGCAAAAGCTGATCAAACACTTCAATGGCTACAATTCCAAGTTATCCACCATGGTGGACATGGGAGAGTCTGTAAGTTTTATTACAGCAAATACATATTGTTCAATTTTAAATATTGATGGCTATTAAGAATATTGAACGTAAGCACATTAACAATATGACTTATTGACATAAGTCTCAGGATGCAGTTTCGCTATTTTAATTTGCTCTAGCTGCAAATTGCCTGCAAAAGGGGCATTCACAGGACTGCCACAAATTTTAAGAACACATTGTATGAAAAACAAATTGCTAAAATAAGATTTTTATTATATGCTTTTTGCCCCTTCTTCTTCATTAATGAAATATTCCTCTCATGCACGTGGCACTGCTCCTTGCCCTTCCCAGAACAAGCTCTTTCATTTTGGCCCAGCATGTGTCATTAAAGACAACCTCTTCTCAAGTATCAGTACCATTACTTCAGACCCATTGCAATGCCACACAGCTGTCCCTTCCATCCTTTCCACTCTGTGAATTTGCTTCCAAGCAGAAAATATCCTTGTGTGTGTTAGGCTGAATTGCATGTCCCTCCTGAGGCAGCTGGCCAGGAGGGGCTACTCCACCTAGCACAGCTAAAACCAATAATGGATACAGGACAGAGAATCCAGGACCAGTTCAGGAGGTAATGTCATTATTTATTTAATACAATTGTGAGTTTCTGCCAAGAGGGATGCTCTTGTCCTCCCTCCCTCCCTACGTGCCATTACATGCCATTCTCGTCGAAGAAGTAGTTTCCTTTTATCTAATGGGAATTTCCCTTGCTGCAAGTGGTATAAACAATGAGATTTTTAACCTGAAAATATCACAGGCCAGAATAAAAAGAAAAATTAAAAGGAACACATCAGAACTATTTAAAAATTCCCTTTCTAAAACTGTTTTATAACGAATAAGGAGTTGACTCAGATACTTCACATTAAAGGCACAGACGGAGCAGAAATTTGTCTCCTGGTAAATTTTTCAGGGCATATATCAAAATAACAGGCTTAAGATTAAATTGATTGTCAACTCCGAAAATGTTCAATATTTTCCAGAAAAAGAACACTTTAAGAACTGCACAAGATCTGAGTAGTGCATCATCCAGTCTAACTCCGTTCAGGAGCAAATGTCTAGGATATGGCAAAAGAAGAGCACCTGACAATAATTCCCCTTTGCCAGTACATCCATGTGTACTTCAGGCAGGGTCTGTCTCCCCCGAGTCCTGCAGAAGCTTCTTCCCCAGTGCACTGAAACACTGCTGCTCCTTGTGAGCACAAAAGTTATTAATTCTCACACTCTGTGCTGTAGAAACACAGTAAAGCAGCCTCACTCACGAAACCTTGGTGCCTCTCTCCTTCCTCGAGTTACAAAAATTATCAAGAGCTTGACCTATTATATACAGAATACTCTTTCATCCCACTACTACAACCCCCCCAAATATGCAATATAAAGTAACACACCCTGGAGATTTTATCAAAGACTAACTCTTTCTGACAGCCCATTTGAACAGCTCTGAGCAGTCACAACTCCCACTGCCCCCATGTGCTGTCCAGAGAAGGAACATTCCAATGGCCTTGGCAAACAGCAAGGATTAGAACACCGGCCTCAACCCAAAAAAAGCTTGACAATACCTTCTCGAAAGACAGGCTGGCTTGCCAACACTCACCTGGAGAGAAATTATCAAATACTTTTACTTGGTGTAGCATTTTCTTTCTGTAACATTACTTGCACATTTCTTCCATACTAACCTTTAAGCAGAATTTAAGCTGATGCAGGCACCTCAAACATAAAATGAGAGCCCTAGTTACTCCTGTATTAATTTTATTCACTCCAACATTACTCTTTTCCTCCCTTTCCAATCTTCATTTCCTGTTGAAAAATGGCAGCTGTATTATGTACCCCGTGTCCAGTATTACAATGTTATAGCTGTGGTTCCTAAAAAATCCTCAGAAAATATTTAAAATGTTCTGAAGAAGGGCAGCCATACCATAAGCTGTAAGAAAGACAGTATTAGTCAGGTGAGTCGTGGTACAATCAGGCACCAAACCCCATTGTAAAGAATATCATATTTGTTTAAGTCACCATGGGGGAACCAAAGAGTGGATATTCCTTTTAGCCTCGTCCACAGCAATTTCAGCTCATGAGCCTTGTAGCTGACTAGTGGAGAGGTCTGAGAACACCCACAGAGCACAGGAT
The DNA here is from genome assembly GCA_013396955.1 of Regulus satrapa. NCBI lineage: Eukaryota > Metazoa > Chordata > Aves > Passeriformes > Regulidae > Regulus > Regulus satrapa. Next base: position 23,551 of record VWZN01013564.1, on the reverse strand, counting down.
ACTTAGTTATCTGTGAAACCTCAGTAATACTCAGATCATAGTAACACTTTAAGTAAAATGATAGTAACTGACCACTGAACGCTTCCTCAGGGAAGGGTCCAACCTCAAGGGTCCAATTCCGAGCGGGGCACAGCTCTGTCCTGCTCAGGAGCAAGGGGTCCCCAAGGAGACACAAGGTCCTTGAGAGCATGTGCTCACACAAGGGACCATGAGGGGTTAGCTCAGCAATGCCAGCACTCCACTCCCTACTCTTTCAAACTGCAAATATCTCAAGGATCTGCAGATTAAGGTCATAGCTTTTATTTAATGAACGGAAAATAATTATATGCTTCTGTGACCAGGTGTCCTTCTGCAGGTCAGGAGCAGATGTTAAACACAACTCAAAAGCACAGTTCGCTTGAGTAGTTCATGAGTTGAAGTTAGGGAAGTTTGTCTTTACAATTCAGTAAAGAAACATTTAACAAGGTGCTAAATTGGCCAAAAATGGCAATAAATCAATTCTGTCAATAAATGTGCAAGCACAACAAAGCACAAATAAATAATACCTGTACAACGAAGCCATATCCAGTTTCCATGAATCCAAAATCACCTGCTTTTCTAACTCCTGTGGAGCAATCCCAAAACAACACCGTTGCAATTGGTTGGTATTTTAATGTCATATTATTTCTGTAGCAGATGCAGCTGGAACTACCACCACAGCATAAGAAAATGCCACCATCCCAGCTAGTGGTCAGACAAAGAGGATATAATACGTTTTGCCGTCACAGAAGTTTTAATACTCCAATCACAACCTGAAAACACCAGACACAAGACAAGGCTGTACATTCTGAGCTGCAGGAAGTGTATTTGACTCTACCAGGTATTTCTACTGTAATATTTTGTTGAGAAGCTGCACTGATTTTCCCAATGGAAATTAATCAGAAGGGCCATTTTGGCCTGCCAGGCTGCATATACCTACTGAAAGGATTTCTCTCGTGAGCAGAGCTCTAGAGCTAAGCTTACAAAGCCCCACAAACAGCGTTCTGATGAAATGTTAACTGCGGAACAAATCAGCTTAAATCCAGGGAATTGTTCCAACAGATCAAAAACTGGATGCCAAAGAGAAAGGAGGAGGTCCTGCTCCCACTTTAGAAATATCTCACTTAGTTTTGAGCCTGCCATCCACTATTTCCATTTGGTGGTCTTAGTCCTTTTATCAAAAGGGACAGTGAAAAATGGGGTTCATATACACACCATGCTAAGACTGTGCTTCCATCATACCCTCTTCAAAGACATCTTTTTGAAATGGAAGAACTTTGATCTATGTATCATTCTTTACAAGGACCCCACTGCACACCTTTGATCATTCTCATCAGCCCTTTCTGTATCTCTCCCGGTTTCACGGGGGCTTTGAGTGTGATGGGACTCATGCAGCACCTACACCACAGGTGCACTGTGAGCTTACACACCACTGTTTCCTACTTTGATCACTATTATTTTTCTACAAGCATCTAATCATCAATCTGCTTTTCTAAACAATGAGGTAATATTTTGAAAGAGCTGTCTATTATAGCTTCCAGTTCTGCCCCTGACTGGAAAAGCAATTCAGAGCTCATCACTGTACACATACATCTCCAGCTGCATTACTTCACTCTGCTGAGTTTAAAATGCTACTTTATCACTTAGTGCCATGGGATTTTTTTCATGTTTCCTCAAGGCTAAATATGATAATGTATATTTGCTGATACAAATTAATGTCACCTATCCTCAGTTTCTTTTTTGAACTTTGACTTCTCTGTGCTTTTGGCTTCTACATCATTCCCTGGCAATGGTTAATATTGTAAAAACACTGTATAAAATAAATCTTCCTTCTGTCTGATTTATAGCTATATTTTTATTGGATGTCCCAACAGTCCTCATGGTCTCAGAAATGCTGGTTATTCTTCACTCACCTTCTGTACCAGTCACCCTTTCATAAAGCTTTATTACTTCCCTTTGTCCTCCCGTTGGCTTCTTTCCAAGGTGCAAAGTCCTAAACTGTTTAATGTCTTCTAATTCCATGCCTTTGCTCTCTCATCACTTCTCTATCTTTTCTAGTTCTCTTATACCCCAGAGTTTGCCAGATTATGTTGATAATGAGCTCCAGTGATGATTATTCATATGATTTTACTGCTTTATAGGACTTTCACACTTCCTCGGGGAGATACATCAGAGCTTCTCTCTAGAAGTTTTCCTCAATGCTGCCACAAACCTTCATAAATGTGCATGCAACCTTTGACAAAATGCCCTGCTTCCCCCACCACTCCCAGAGCTGGGAATTTAATTAAAAATATTTCATTACATAATTTTAAATCTGAGATGCTCATATGCTTCTCTCTTGACCTTGAGTTGACTTCAACTTTGATTTTTTTTTTAAAGTAGCCCTTTTATGTACATTTGCTCCATTTGTATATGAGCAACACTAGGAGCTGCAAAGAGAAAAAGTGTCCACCCACTGCAGGGAAGTCCTACACTCCTCTCCTTGCTCTTACTGTAAGAGCTTTAATGAAACAAAGGGTGCAGGGAGAATCATCACAGGCTCAGGCATTCATTTATTTTCAAAACAATGGTTTGATCTGGTTTATTTAAGTTCATCATGATCTCTTTCTAGGCTGTACACTTATTGGAGCCTACAGGCAACGCTTCTTATGTCAATATTACTCAATACCCCAAAGTCAGAGATCAATTTCTTTGATCTAGCTGAACCTCCTCTTTAGCACAGAAACACAAATTTTTCTTCACAATTCCTTCACCAAACCACACACTGGGATTAAGTAGTCTTGTTTCTCTTGGGATTTTTTGAGTCAGCATGGAATAACTTTGCATTTAATGAAGGGACCGACACTTTCCACTGCAGTCCAATACTCTGGCACCTCATACACCCCTGTTAAATATTCACCTCAGTTAGGGATTAAATGTTTTGATTTTCCTTCAAATTAAGATGCAATCAGGGGAGAAACCAAGAAAGAGGTAAAAGCTCCAAGGCTACTTCTACTGCCTCTGCAGCCAGTTTGGAAGAAAACAGAATCCTCACCACCATCACTGACTGAAAACTCTTTTTCACCTTCTGCTATGCAACCAGCAATAATAAAAGTCATTGCTCTTCATCTAGCCACAGCGTGAGAGAGACAGCAAAGCACCAGTCAGCCAAGCTTCTTACCAGGTCGGTGCTGTGTTAATGCAGGTGCTGAGGAAAAAGCAGCAGCTGTCAATGTTGAGATGAGACTGCTCCTCCCTTAAAAATGAGTAAAATAAGGATGGAACTTTCTAACAGCTGCCCAGAAACCACTGCAGGCCTTGTCTGTTTGGCCGGACAAGAGAAAGAGATCCCCCTCCTACTGCAACTGCACGCAGGAGTTCAGGGGCACCAGAAGACACGAGGAGGAAGGCACCTGTGCTCCCCACATCCTGCCTTTCCCTGCATCTCTACTGCACGCAGAGCACTAAACCTTGCTGAGGGAAGCACAGACCTGGGGCATGGAACAAGCCCCATGATGGATGAAAATGGGAGTGCCAGTCTTGAAAGCTGAGCTCCCAGATCCTGGAATCACTGCTGCTCAGAAACCTCGGGGTTTTCTTAAAAACACAAAAGAAAATTTGAGTCTAGTGATTTAGGATAGGAAAAAATACTTCAGACTTCACTAAATGAAATGTCAAAAGATCAAATGTGAGCCTTTCCTTACTGAATGCTTTGACAATACAAAGACTGTAATTGCTTAAGTCATTTTTAGGCCAACAAGGTGACTGATGACGGTTACTACATAAGCAGTTCATTTTAACAGGGAGGCAGTATAAAAATAGCAGCATAAGTGCCATGTTTATAACCAATCCATAGCAAAGAACAGTTGAAGGCTAGAGATCTGAGAAAACATTAATACATCACATCAAGGAATGTAACTATTGCAAAGCAAGATAATCTACATTCCAACACGTCTCAGTTCAGACAATTAATGCTCAGGTAACAAATTAAGCTTTCTGGTGCAATGTGTTTCAAGCCATTTCAATTTTTTTCCCCAACAACTACCACCTACCAATGAGAGAAAGCAGATTCATATTCTGGAAACCTCCCTAAACGTCTGAAGAATGAAACAACACATAAAAGTTTCTATTTTACGAAAATGAACTATTGACAGTATTTCTCCTGCATTTATACATAGTTTTAAATTAATATTTCTGTTCTATTATTAATTTCTTCAAATCTTACTATATCATACAATGTACTTCTTCCTATTTCTTATTTTGTCCTTTCTTTAAAGGGAGCACAGGCTTCTCTGGCTGTTTTATTGCTTTTATTAAGAAGTTCCTGTCTTTATTAAAGAAAAATGAAACAAAGTCAAGGGCAGAAAAGCAGTTATCTTTTGTAAGGCCCAAAGGAAAACCTGCATTACTCCTCTACTACTGACAAAAAAGATAATATAATGCTCAATCAGTGTCTCCTCAATCTCTCTGAGAAATCCTATGCAACGCAACTTCCAAAGCTGGCATCTGAAGGCTACCTTAGGCTTGTTTTGCAACCTCAACAAAACATTTTTTCCAACAAGGAAAAAAGAAGATGAAAGGTTTTCTTCCCAGATCAAACCAGCTCTTGACACTTCCTGAAGCTCAGCCCCAAGTGACACAAGCCCACAGCTTGCTGTCCCTTCCCAAAAGCTGCTTGTGCACTGCCTCCCAGTGCTACACATTCCCATCTGCTCTTCACTGCTGGCACTGGAGTTCCTACACAAATTCTGCTCCCTTCAGGATATCACAGTTAATTTTAAAAATTAAAAAAAGAAAAAAGAAAAAAGGGCAGAACGACAGACTTTTTAGACATTTTTAGAAGTCACTGCACTACCAAGGAAAACAATGTTTAAAAAATGTTTAGTAAGGAAATATCATTTCCTAACACCTAAAACCACTGCCAGAAATTGAATGTATTCATGTGGAACAGGCACAGGACCCCCCTCCCGAGAAACCATCTGATAAGCTCTGCAAATAATTTTAAAGACATTTTTATATTGGTGAGTGCAGCATACATATAATTATAGCGGCCTAGAATTCCCCTTATAAACACTTTATTTAGGCAATTACTACCAAATGTCACAACAAAAGCCATTTCTCACAGTGTAAGCTCGATCACCATCCAGAGGGCTTGAAGGGTTCATTATCCTTGGGAAGCTTCTGGAGTACATGTGAGCAGGCAGCCTAGTGCTGACTTTGAGCAGTTCTTGAAATCTGGGAAACAACAAATACCTGGATACAGGACTGTCAGGCTACCCAAAATTGGGAAACTGTTGCCAACATTTCTAGGCACTTACAAAGAATTAATGAAGACATACTCGACATCAACAGGAAACCAACCAATCAAACAAAACCAAAGTAGCACAAAACCATTGGGTAAGAAGGCACAAGAAGTCTCTGTTACTGCTTTGGTATGACCGTCTCGGGCCAGAGGGGGGCCAGAAAGGTGGCATGACATTAAGATTGGAAAAGACCTCTAAGGTCATCCAGTCCAATCCTTAAAATACTAAATCGTAAAAAATCTTTCATTTACCACACAAAGTATAAATGTATCAGAAAGAAAGATGGGGGGGAGTGGGGCAGCAAAGAGGACAGCATTTCTTATCCCTGCACCTCCACCTCTATGCTTCCCAGCATGCCACCACAGAATTTCAGAAGAAGCAGGATAGTCCCCAAGGAAATCAGATCAGCAAAGGTTTTTAACTTCCTTGCAGGTCTGGGGGGAGAACTGGAACACTGGCTGAGTGACAGGAAGTGCTGCAGTACAGTCAGCCACTTTTTAACACCTCTGAGTAACCATCACAGACCTGAGATGGCTCCTTCTCTTGGAGCATAGCCACAGAGAAAGCAGTCAGCAACTACTGTCACAAAAGAGTCTGGTCACAGATCCTCTGACCACGGGCAGTATGTCCAGACAAGCACATATCCAAACAGCGGGACAACAAAAAACAACCTGGCTTTAGGTTTTTTCAAAAGCTTCGGCAACTGCAAGCATCAAACTTTGCAGTTCCACATCAATAACTATTCTGCATGTCAGAAACAGGAGAAATGCTCACAGTTTCTATTTTCTAAGATTTGAACTGCTGCCAAAGAGATCGGAGAAAAAGCTTTTGGAGAGCAACAGAGCTTGCACACATATGGAGGTGTTTCCTTGAACTTGGCTGGCAGCAGGAGAGACTTTAAGTTGTTTGGGGCATTTTAGTGGAAGCTTAGAAAAACTTTGTGACCCCTTGAAATCACAGGCAACTTCTCTCTGCCTCCTACCTCATGTGGTCAGCCCCACAACTGAGTCCAGGGGCAAGACAGCCATGAGCACCAAGTCCATCTAAAACAGTAACAAATACAGAAATTAAGTGCCCAAAAGGTATTGAAAACCTGGGCAATGCTTCTGCCCAGTGGGGCCAAAAAAATATTTTAAACCTTTACTCTCTTATGTCACAACCGTCCATAAGGCAGTGTTCCCAGGCTGGGGTGCACCTGGATCTCTCCAGCCCTTACTGCTGCTCCTCTTTGTGCTGCAGGTCTCGCTTTTTCTTCAGCGTGGCACCAGGAAAAAGCACAATGACACTAAGGTAGAGATGATTTGAATTACTTCATTAACTCCTTTGTACAAAGAAA
>VWZN01013563.1:626074-672010 GCA_013396955.1 Regulus satrapa | reverse complement strand
TTTCATCAGAGGATACGTGCCATTAGGGAAGGGGTAAAAAGCACGTCTTTGTCCAACATCTGTACCTGAAACTCTGAAGTGAAGTTACCTTTGAGACTCTCGAAACGCGAAAGCCGGAGAGGGAGAGTGCGTGGTGTTTGCCAGGGTGTGTCACCGGCGCTGTGACAGCCTCCAGTGTAGAACTTCGTGCAGTTTTCTGGTGCCTTCAGCTCGGCGCAGAGTAGCACGTCTCGGCGCAAGGCGACAGTCTTAAGTTGTGCCGGGGGAGGTTTAGGTTGGACATGATGAAGAAGTTTCTTCACGGGAGGGGTGATTAGATGATGGAATGGGCTGGACAGGGAGGTGGTGGAGTCACCGTCCCCGGAGGTGTTTAAGGAAAGCCTGGACGTGGCAATTAATGCCATGGTCTAGTTGACAGGGTGGTGTTTAGTCACAGATAGGACTCGATGATCTCCGAAGTTTTTCCCAACCTAATTGATTCTGTGATATGAGATGGCAGTCGGATCCGTGTTTAATAGTGTAACTATAAATGCATACTGGCAGGTTTTTATCGATGAGGTTAAAATGTGTTGTAGGATAGGTTCCCATGGAGCCATGCCTTGTTTCCATAATCCGTCCACTCTAACTATGGGTGCAGCTGCTTCAGTTTTCGTTAATGCTGAACTTTTCCATTCTTTGCTTTCTTCCTTGCAAGAATAATGTGGGAGGAAATCAAGGCTAACTTGCATGAAAAGTTGGGTGTTATTGTTTCTTTATCAGGCTGTTTTCTTACTGACACCAGATATACACAGGCATCTCTGCTTTATACCCACTGGAGCTCACAAACTGGAAATTCAGTCTTATTTAAAGCAATTGCTTAATGTATTGCATATAAAATGAATGAGTAGGACGATGTATCCTCGTGTACACAGTAGCAGGGCTGATTAGGGCTCTTGAATGCTTTTTTTTCTCTGTTAGCACTCTCCCGTTCCAGGACTACACTTCCCAGTGTGCTCTTCCCTGCACACAGCACATGCTTTGAGGCAACAGACCCAAAGTCAGCATGGGAAGTGCAAGGTCTGATGCTCCTGTGCCAAACCGGAGATGCGCTTTGAGGATGCGAAGAAGTCCCATCTTAAGCCCTCCTGACCGCTTTCCTGTTCCCCCTGCCCCTCCACTCGTGGTTCAAGCCAGCCAGGTTCACATTTGTCTGGTGCCTTTCCCGATTGGGTGACTGAATCATCCAGACCCACTTGGCTCTGCGTTTGTTTTGCTGGCGCAGAGGGAGGATGGCGTGGAAGCGGGCACAAGCAGCTGGGGAGGCAGCCGTGCTGCTTTTGGAGTGAGGCCGGTTCGGAGTCGTCATTGAACTGTTTGATCCAGCCACGGTGGGGCTGCCCTGAGCTGAACCTGTGGAAGTCGCATAGCTGCACACACACAGAGTTAACTGGGGTTATGGAGAGGTCTGCAGAGCGCTGGAATCAGGGGAAATGTTTGTGCAATTGGCAAGTGGGAGGAAGGAGGTTCTCCCTCTCCTGGAAGCAGCGAGCTTTTATATTTATTGTCTCTGTGAGTGCTGAATGCTGGAGTTATTAATGCCATGTTGGGGTGCTGTGCTCAGGCTCACCTGAGAGAGCACCTAGTGGAGAACACGGCAGGGCAGAGGAGAAGGGGCTGGAGCTGCTGGAGTGTAATTCACTCTCTGACACTCATTTTGGGCTGGTACTGGATTGCTTCTGTGCCTCTACTGTGCTTGGACGAGTATCCAAACTGACACACAAATCACAGGCCGAGCTCGTGGTGAGACGGGAGCCTGGGTTTGGGTCTGTTTTGGATGCAGTGCTCTCCCCACGGTGCATCCTGGACTGAGCTGAGTCTGCTTGGACAGTCCTGCAGCCTCCCCGTGCCGCTATCAATCCAAGTCCAGTTCTGCACTGGCCTCGTTCTCAGCATTAACTACCTGAAAACAAAGGCTCAGAAACCTTTTCTGGGGGTCCGGTTTACTGAACCTGTTCATCCCAAACCAAAATAAGACTTGAGACTTGTTTGGGATCGCTCCTTAAAGCTGTGCAAGTTTTCCTTCAGCTTTGATTTTGATCAGTCATTTTTATTCTGGTGATCCCATAGGAAAACCAGTTGCACGGTTTTGCTCTGCTTCCCAAATTCAAAGGTCTGTTACTTTTTGTAGGACTATCAACAGTGAAACCTACGTCTTTTCTCTTGATAACTCTTTATTTGTCCAGAAGAGCTGAGGCTGGGTTTTTGTTTTGGGTTGTTTTATATGCTTTAGGTCATTGTCTTGTTGAAGAAAACTTTCTTGCAGCAGTTAATATTTCAAATTTAAAAAAAAAAATAGGCCAAAATGCAGGTGTTTGAGTTTTTAAAGTAATAACTAAAAAATCCATAAACTATTTTAAAGGAGGTCCATTGCCTGTCAGCACCAACTGTGTTTGTGCTTCAGTTGTTGAATGGTGCTCCCGAATGTTACTCGCATGCAGATAATGCTCAGAAAGTGTTAATAGTTTAATAAATGTAGAACCAAGTAAATGAAGCTTGTGTTTTCACTTTCAAGAGTCCTATTGCCATGAAATTCCAGATACTTCAGTGAGAGTTACCAAATGCAATTGAGCTGTATTTTGGCATTTGAGGAAATGTGCCTGTCAAGCTGCCATAATAGAATTGCTAAAGGCAGTGTAATTTAAGGAGTAGTGGGGTTATTAATAAAGGGTTAAAACAGCAATGTGCTCATTTATATGGAAGTACAAAAGGTCCCTTGGAAGCTCTAATTGTGCCAGCAAACCTCACAGTTAAGGTAAATCTGAATTCCTGAGTGGTGCAGGTGTGGTGTTAGATTTTGGTGGTGGAGCTCTGTAGCAAGAGTTTAGAAGTACGTAGTGGTGAAAATAGATTTGAGTGTGTTCTTGCAGGGGAAGATAGTGTTCTTCTCTGCCTTTTCTCCCTTGGTTCCCAGAGGACTTGTCAGTTTGAATCTGAAAGCAGTGAGAACAAATCCCATCGGAAGATACCACGTGGTGGTGGCTAGTGGTGCATTTCTTGCTCCAGTTCAGGTTTTCTGGTGGCATTAGCAGCTGTGATGTTCGTGGGGAAAGGAATGCTGGCTGTTGTTTCTGGCTTTTGATAGAATGTCTGGAAAGCAGTTTTTGGGTACTGGGAGATGGAATCACAGGATGGGTCAGGTTGGAAGGGACCTCAGTGGCTCCTCTGGCCCAACCTCCCTGCTCAGGCAGGGCCATCCCAGAGCACACGGCCCAGGATTGTGTCCAGAGAGATCCTGAATATCTCTAGTGAGGGGGCTCCGCAGCCTCTCTGGGCACTCTGTTCCAGGGCTCCTTCACACACATGGTAGAGGGCTTCTTCCTCTTATTCAGGTGAAGCTCCTGTGCATCTTTCTTGTCCTGCTGAACAGAGGCTGAAGAGTCATCATTGCAGTCTTCAAGTTTGTCATTTGGCCGATGTTAGAAAACAGAGGCAGCAGTAGATGGAGGCAAATGTTTTCTTGCTCATTAGGCTGATGAGCCCAAACAAATAATGGTTTTTCACCTGAATTTTTCCATGCATCACTAAATGACCTGATTCTGCTTGAGGAGGACTTATGTTGCTTCATGTATCAATCTCTTTTGGAGCAGAGCAAAGTATTTTCCCGAACGTTTGGTATCATTTGAGTATCTTCATGTGGCCTCGTTGCTTCTGACCTTTGCAGCAGTACCTTCCTTGCCATTGCTGCTACTGCTGAAGCAGAAGTGTGTTAGCACAGACAGTACCCACCTTGCCCAAACGGCTCTTGTTAAGGATGGGTTTCCTTCCCCGAGCAGGGAAAGGCCTTTCCTTCGGCCCGCCGTGGCTGCCCTAGCTGGTGATTGTCAGAAAGTACCACAGTGAGCCTTTCCCCACACCGTGCCGAGTCCAGGGCTCACCTCCAGTGGAGCACGGCACGGCGTGGGCTTCACGGCACGGCGTGGGCTTCACGGCACGGCGTGGGCTTCAGTCCTGCTGCACAGAGACACCGAGACTGAATTTCACACAAGTCTTCAGTGTAGTTTCTGCTTTGACGCTTTTCATTGCCAGTGTTACAAAACCGTGGTGGAGTTGGGGTCAGTTAGGATACACGGACCTGTAAAATGGATAGATTGAAAAGTAAGAAAAGCCGAGTTTGAGAGTGGGCAGATGTTCACAGAGTTGGTCTTCTGACAGACGTTCAGGTGGGATGCTTAGCAAGGAAGTTTAAGGGCGTGGTTTGTACATGTGTGTACGACTTACATGTGTACGTTAGCAGACAAGCTCTGTGAATTATAAAACTATTCTAAAACTATTATAAACTACTTTAAAAGCCTATCCAAGGCTGTTTTGTAAAAAGGGCTGGGTCTGGGTTGGGTCTACCTATAGTTGAATGAATAGAATTAATCTTGAGGTTAAAGAAAATCCTTTCTGTTACTGGCAGCAAGGAAATTCTTTGTCCACTGAAAGATCTCAATGATTTTTCTTGATATTGATGCAGTAACTGAGCCAGCTTTTGCTCAGTGTGATTCTGTTACACTCTGTTGATAATCTTTACTGCCCTTGTGTAACAATTTGTAAAAGGCTCTAAAGCCTGTCAGTTTCTGGGCCCTATGTTCTATAAGATGTTTGAGCCAGTGTGTCTGTTAATATACAATACATTTGTCTTCACTGCGTTTCCCTAATTGCCTCAATCTTCTGCATCTTTGTGAATAACTTAATTACAAATCACCTTTGGTGACAAACATTGCTTTAGGTACTGGATTACGTAGGTGTCTGACATAAGGTGTCTATCTGGTCATTTACTACTCTTACCTGATAAAGCAGCAGAATTTCTACAGAAGTCAGTATTTCAACCATCTGCTAGTTGGGTGTGACTTTCCTCCACCGGATTGAAACGTGTCTTACAGTGGTCTGTGACCAGCTGTGAGCAGAGCATTGCCTTTTTAAAATAATTACAGCAAAGTGAAAAGGCACAATTTATTTATTGGTGAGGAAGTAGTAGCGAGGAGGGCGAGTTAAAATCAAGGGAATTAATTACTAATGTGTAAATGCAATGGTAAATTAATGGTGTAAATCAGATCTTTTCCTGCAAGTTATACAGAGTGAGACACAACTGTGTACAAAAACATTGCTACCTTTCTTAAAGGTATTTATGGAAAAGACACTGACAAAAACTAGCATGTGTTTTGCTAGACGTTTATGTTCTGTAAAATTTCAACTCTACTTGTGACCCCACTTAGTATTGGCACGTTGCAGCAGGTGTGTTGTGACTGGTTTGTTTTGTAATAAGGAGCAGTAAGAATAGGAGCCTGGGTCCTCTAGGTCACCATTGAGGGTTTTTTGAACTCTGATTTTTGAATGAAGATTTAACCCCATTCCAGAAATGTCCATTTTTCTGGTTTGATTATTTTCCTTTTGTTTTTCTGAACTCTGCCCATCTTTAGTTCTTGGAGGACGCTTGTAAAATGATCTTTGCCATAGAGTTCCCAATAGGTTATGGGATTTATGTATTGGGAGATAGAATCTTAATTGGATTCACGGCACGGCGTGGGCTTCGTCTGGAGTCACGTAGCTCTGGGGGTGTTTATCCACCTGTACGGATGCTTGTACAGGTATATCCATGGGTATAGTCCAGCTCTTGGGAAGGAGCTGGCATTGGCAATTTGTCAGCTTTAGAATTCCCTCCTTGCTGCCAGATGCCCCAGTAAGTTGTAGGACAGTACTTCACCTGTTCACAGCTCCCTGTACTGGTGCTAACGAACCTTCTTTCTTCCTAACGCAAATGCAGATTGCCATCTTTCCTCCCACCTTTCCCCACCCTGTGTGGATGGGGGGAGGGGGTGGTGTTTCAGTTTTATTTTGCTATTATTGCTGTTGGGGTATGATTTTTTTTTTGTTTTTTGTTCAACTCTGTGTCTGGGAAGCAGTTTCCTGTTAAGTTCTAATCATGTTTATGTTTTACTTCCAGTAGGAATTGGAACTGAATTTCTTCATCCACTTCTCCAAGCCTTTTGAAAAGTGACTAAATGCAACTGAGTCAGATTGTCTGTGGGCATGAAGTGGCTGGGAGAATCCAAGAACATGGTAGTGAATGGCCGGAGAAGTGGAAGCAAGTCATCTAATGACCACGGGCAGACCAAACTGCAGCACGCAGGAAAGGAGAATCCAAAGACGGGCAAAAATGGAGTCGAGAGGAGATCAAGCAGATGTATGTACATGTTCCTGCAGCTTAGTGCTGGGTTCGTTTCCTGGCTTGCAAACCAGGCTGCTGTCTTACCTTAATTCATGAGGGAGGTCTGCAGTCAGCATGGAGCTAACATCAGAAATATTAGATATGTATGTATTTTCTACATATGTGGGATGTGTTAACTCCCTTCAGGAATAGAGATATCTTCAGATCAGTTTAAAAGTCAAGTAAGAATAACGGTGTGTAAATTAATTTTGAACTGTTGTAATTATAAAATACGTGATTGGCACTAGGTGACAACTAGTGTGATTTGAAGTGGATAATATAATTTGAAGTACTTGCCCGATTTTCAATGAGTACGCTTGTAGAAGTAAACCCCATTTTTTAATCAGGTCACTTACATCGACAGTCATTCCTCAGTGCTTTTAAGGAATATGGATTCTTATTTTTGCTGTTGGCCTGAGATGAAGGATTAAATGCAAATAAAATCCTTAATTCTGTTTCTCGAGTTATTTCATCATCTTCCTCGATTGTTCTGTATTTTTTGCCTCCAGCCTGTGGGTTTGTCTGTCCCCAAATGTAGCTGGGCTCTGTAATGTCCCTTAAATTATATTTAATTTGTACTCTCTTATTTGCAGGTAGCGGTGCTTCAGGATTTGAGGGTCAAAGTCGTTATGTGCCTTCCTCTGGAATGTCTGCCAAGGAACTCTGTGAAAATGATGACCTAGCAACTAGTTTGGTTCTTGATCCCTATTTAGGTTTTCAGACACACAAAATGAATACTAGGTAACTTGTCTTTATTTTTCTAGAAAAGAATTCATCTTCTTAGTTGATGTAAATCAGCAAAACCATGGAATTTGGTGCATGTTTTAAGAAAGTGAAAGAATGCAAATTTGTGGGAAGCTTCTGCCTTTGAAACGCTGTTGCAAGTGAGTCTGGAGCTCAGCACTGCGAATGCAGCCTCTCACAGGGCTCCATCACTGTGTCAGTCTCGTGTGTTTGTGCTGTAGAACAGGTTGGTAACAGGCACCATTTTCTAGCCTAAACAGTTAACTAATTGTACGTTAAACCAGTAGTAATTTGAAGTCCTTCAAAGGCAGAAGCCAGCCTTTGGTAGCATGGTTAATTCCATGTGCCTGGATGGGTTTTTGTTTCCTTTCTTACTCTTGAACATCAGAAGATGTAGCTCCTGAGCAGTACGGTGCTGGTGCCACTTGATCGGAAGCTCTTGCAGACCCTTGCTGAAGGAGTTGCAACTCACACGTGCCTGTGTGGATAAGATAAAGGAATGTGCCAGCTGGAAACTTGCTGGCCAGAGTTGCAGCTACTTCTGCACTGTTACACATCTGTCTGAACGCTTTGGTTGTGAGCTCTGTGTGGTCTCAGGGTGTAGCTCTTGGTGCTTCTCCCTCTGCGTTCTGCAGATCTCTTAAGCTTCTTTGCATCCAAGATCTGTATTGATAGCTCAGTACAAACTATATGTAGACTGTAAGGTTCTTAAGCACAGCAATTGTGTGCTTTCTACTGAGCTGGAGTTTCCAGGCAGCACGTCGTGGGAAACAGACTCTCAGCCCTTCAAAAATGTTGCTGTGACTGTTTTTAAAGAAGGACAGCTCACCTGTGCAGCACGGTCACATAGACACAGTATCAATTAAGCAAATGGTGTGTATGCAGTAAAACTGATTGATTTAAAAATTACTGCTAGATGAATTGGTGTTTTCAAGTTACATAAATAGTTGTTGGTATGGCCTGACAGCATCAGCTGCACATGAAATAATTGCAGCAGTGGGGTCCTAGTAACTGTGGAGACTTACCCCAAAGAGATCTCTCCTTTCTGCTGTAGAGTGCAATATCCACCTTTAAGAAGCATGTTGGATTTTTTTTCCTCTTCCCTCCCCAGTATTGGTTACAGTAGCACGTTGTCCAGGTCGATATTCTTACAGTTTAGTTTGAAGTGTCTTCCTAGTTTCATCAGTTAATCAAGATGAGAATATAGGATTGAAAGGATTTTTTGGTTTTGTTGCGTGAATGATAGTCTGCAGGTTATGCACAGCTTGTTAGGTCTTACATGTTTAGCTAGGGAAATTATGCAGGCATTGTTTAATAGTTGGAGAAGCTACTTTCATAAATGTCCTGTGTTAATAGGTCAACTGAAATACTTCTTGAATTACTATTTTGAACTAAAAGGCTGCACAAAGGCCACCATCATGTATTTCTTCCTTTCTCCCTTGGAGAAGTTCCAGGCAGTCTTCAAGGACTGCAAGTAGTTAATAATCTTGGAGCACTATGGGAAGTACTTAGGGGAGGCTTACAGCTCCTACCAGATGCACACCTCCTGCCTCTGTCACACTGTCCTATTGAGAAAGTTCCTGATCTTGTAGTAATTAAAGTCCAGGCATCAGCATAGTTCTCATTTATCTTTTTGGGGCATTGATGACACCTGCTTGTTACTGCGGCTGTCACGCTTTGATTATCTTTTTCCATTCTAATTAACTGTAGTCTTTTTAGAGTTCCTGAGAGCTCTAGAGCTGCTTACTGTTGTTTTAATGGCTTTGAGGGAAGGTGTGGGGAAAGCAGGTCTGAAAAAACTATACTGCTTCCAAAATGCCAGGTGCCAGCACCCAAATATTGTGATGTAGTAGCGATTAAGATTTGCAGCTTACGTTTGGGCATCTTCTGTTTCAGTGCCATGGAGTCACATTAGTTACATAGTTCATGTATGGAGGTGTGCTTAAAATAAAACAGCCAGTTATGGTGGCAAGCAAGGATTTCCTGTTTCCTTGTTCTGACTTGTTGGAAGATGCACTGTGAAAGTGTCTGTGCCACCATTCTGCTGTGCTGTGTTGGAAACATGTAAGAGGTTTGTATTTTTGCAGCCCATTATAAGTTGATGATCACTTACTCAAGTTCTACTTGCCCTTACCTCTGGAAGCCAGGTCTGTATTTTTGTATGCATGAGTATCTTCTCTACTTAATTTTCCAGTTGAAGTTTGTAAATTTGATTTGTCTGGAGTATAATGATTGAAGAAAAAAACCCTCATAGTAAAGTGTCTAGATTGGTGTTGGAATGTCCTTGTTTTCCATCTTCTTTATATTGACTTAATGATCTTATGGTAGGGTGGTGACAAGAACATGGCTTTTACTTTACTTGCTGGGTTCTCGTGTTTTGGGTTGGAGGGCTTTTTCTGAGTGTACAAAAATCAAGTCTTGCAGTTTGTGAACGCCCCCATCTTGGCAATAGGGCTGTTGGCTCTGTAAACTGTCAAGGCAGGGATGTCTGAAAGAGCTGAACACTGTTTCTTCAAAGCTTACAACTGAATCCCCTAATGTGTTTGTCCAGCGTTCCTCTGAAATGTTTTCTTGTCACAAGGGATTTGGGGGACAGTGTGTCATGTAGCGAATGTCCTCAGTGGCTTTACCCAAAATTGGTTTTTTGTGGATCTCCAAGAGAAAGCAGGTTGTTTAAGAGCTTCCAACCCTCTTTACAGGCCCAGTTGTCATTCTTCCATCAAATTCATAGCTCTTATCTCAACAGAAAGCAGCTTAGCAGTTAATAAAAGGAATCCCATGTCTTAGAAAGTATGTTCTTGTCAAGTATCACTGCTCCAAGAGGTTTTGTTGCTTCTTGTACAAATCCTGTTATATCAGCGTTTGTTTGTTTGTTTGTTGTGGTAAAAACAAAACTCTTTTTGCAAGCTACACTTCCCAGGCTGAAGGTTGACAAACGCTAGTAAAAAAAAAACTAGTGTTAAGGAAAAAACTGGATTAAAACTGACACTTGTAGAATGCCAAGCGAGTTCCTGCCTGTTTTACCATCTCTTATTTTTGGGTGCTTTTCCCTAGGCTGACACTGAATCTTGAAGCCTCATGCCTTCAGATTAGTGGCTAATCTGCTCTTTATCTCACTTACAAAGGTGTAAATGTTCAAACCTTAAGCCAGATTCCCGATGGTATTGCTGCTGTTACCAGCCAGTGTTGTTTCCTGGTTCCCTAAAGCTCCAGCATCATGCTAGGGAATACTGAGAGCGCTTCCATTGCGTTTCTGAATTGGCAGGTGGTTTAGGAAGTCAGATATGGTGTGGTCTGTTGGCCGCTTTTAGTGAAGTTACAAACAGCTGTGTGATGTGGGTGGCTTTGTCTGACTATGTGGGACTGAAGCACCAAGCTTTAAGAATTTCCTTGTTTTCCATTGGAAACCTGGAGTGCTTGGGGATGATGTACAGGAAGCTGCCTCTCAACACTGCCTCGGCAGCAGTCAGTGACTCGGGTGGCTGAACTTGGCAGGGTGCATCACTCTTCATCCCTCAGAGTCACTGCTAGGCGGCAGAGACAAAAAGCACGGAGCACTTCCAAATCATTGCATTTGTGGGCTGTGCTCAGTCTCCTCTGCATTCTTCAGCTCATTTCAGAACCATGATTAAAGGGTTCAGGAGTCATCCTGAGTGAGGTCTGGAGGCTGAAAAAGCGATAGGGATTCTGCTAAATAAGGTTCCGTGGCCATACAGCTCAGCTCCAGTGTTGTGGTGCTGTGGAGTGTTGGGTTAGAGGTACACAACCTGTTTCAAAGTGAATGTTTTACATTGTTCAGACCCCAGTGTCTGCGTACTTTACAAAATTGTTTTGTTGGACTTTTGCATCAAATCTGATTTTTCTAGATAATTTTTACTGATAGCTTAATTCAGTAAAGCACTTTACCTTGCTCCTGGTTGTCTTCCTTCACTGTATATAAATTACAAAGTGATTACATTGGAACAAACTGGTTTGCTGTTCTCAAATGTTTTGGATTTTATAAAAAAACAATCACAACTAAAAATCACCCTAAACAACCATGCCCTGCCCCTCAAACCAACACCCACCACCTTTTCCAGTTTTCTTATTTGTACTTCTAGCTTCAGCAAAAAGTGTTGCATCTTCAGTACATGAGTGGTTTGCATCCAGTGGTCATGGTAACTGTTAAATTAAATTCACCATGTGGAGTGTCAGAATAGGATTAGAGGACAGTGTTAGGTTGTTGGTTTGGGGGGTTTCTTGTGTCCCCCATACTTATTTTTAAAAAGTGCTTCTTTGCTAACCATATTAAGGAGAATAAAATTGTGTGGTTTAGAATTTCCTTTATTTCTGTTCTCGGCTATATTGGAGTTTTGACCACACCAGTGTGTATTTAGTGTCAGTTAAAGACATTTAAGTAGTGTGGATTACTTTCTTCATTAAAAGTGCTGGTTTGAAATTTGACTTTTAAAGAACTTTTTTTTTTCTGTATGAAAACACTGGCAATAAATGCAGAACAACTTGATCATAGCTTGTATTACTAGTTTTGAGGAAAAAATACTCCCACTACAGGGTTGGGCAGGGAGGAAGCCAAAATGTATTTTAATGAAGTAAGTTGTTTGTGCTTATTTTAAATAGGTGATTTTCAACTCCTGTTCTGCTGTCTTGGATGTTTCAGAGGCTTGCAGTTTTAGCTTCTGTGCTCAGTCTCTGGTGCTAGATGAACATAAACTTGCTGTTTTCCAGAGCTACTTAGGTAGAAATACCATCCAGACAATGTGCCTGTTGTTAAAAGGCTAGTGGGATGATTCAGTTTTGGTAAGTTCATTCTTCTTGATGTTCCCTAGTCAGATGTTAAGGAACAAGATTTGGAAGTAAAACTCTTTATCATGCACTGCTATGCTGTGTGGAGTTCCATACTGGATCTCTGGCAGGATCAGTTTATCCTTTTTGTTCAAACTCACTGCTCTCAGTGACTGAGACTGAGCAAGGTACTGTGCTTCTGAACTTACCAGAAACTCTCCTTTAACTTCCTTTATAGGCAAGCATCTCACTGACCTTTGGCTTTATACCTTGGAGTTCCAAGAGTCTTTAAGTACTCCTGAGGTAAGAGAAACTTGAGAGAGAAAGAGCTTTGCTTCCCCGAGCTATATTCCTACATCTTCCTTGTTGAGACCATGTCAGTTTGCCCTTAATTGGGATGAGATCATCTTCTGTCTGATTATGAAACTGCAGTAGCCACACCTTTATCAGATCTTGTTGATTAGGGAAAAAAAGCATTTTCTTGGGAAGTCTGAAAAGTTTCTGTTCTGCAGGTTGTCAGGAAGAAGAGCTGATATTATTTCTATAAAACACAGTCGTAGCTGAGGTTTTTATTCCTTGCTCACGTCCAGCACCTGACTGTCTTGCAGCAGACTTCATGTCCCATGAGACCTTACCTGTGAAGCTGCTTGTAGGGTGGCTCAAGGAGTCTGTGCCTGTGAGCAGATTCAAACACCCAATGTGCCTTGTTCAGTTTCCATGATGGAATTTAATAAAGGTACTGTTCAGAGGAGGAAACCAGAAGTCTGGATAGACAGTTCTGATTTTAATTGGGGTTTTTTTTCAGACTGGGTTGGCTGGTTTGTTCTGTTGGTTTCCTTGTGCTCTTTCTGTGTGTCTTCTTTGATCTCGTCTCTTGTTTTACTGATAGTTAAAAGTCAGTTTCTCTGGCTCATTTTGTATGTATACATTTAGCTGTGGGGCCTTTCCATGCTGTCTTCATGGTGGAGCTCAGGAAACAGTTGTGTCGACTCTTCCAGCAGATGTGTAGGTTTGGGGGTTGGTTTTTTTTATATCACTTATAAATGTAGAAGCCCTGTAACACCAAAACGATAGAATGCAAGGTTGCTTCTCAAAATCAATTGATGTTTTGGTTGCAAAAAACTAATGAATAAAGTAATGAATTATATTCCTGGGAGCAGTGAAGTATCTATCAGCAGACCCAAAATTTTAAGGAACATTGGACTTCTATGCTTTCTTGCCTTCTTCAGTGTCTCAAATTAGAAGGTACCTTTTGCAGTATATATGGAGATAGACCTTTGAAAGAATAAAGCTTTCATGAGGATTTTTATGGAAATCTGGACTCTAGTATTCGGAATTTACTTACAAACTTCACATGCTCTCCGTTCAGTTTACACGTGCTGTTGAACTGTGAACAGCCCTCTAACCCAGGCTCAGGGTGCAGCGTGGCAACCCTTGGAGTGAAATGTTGAACATAATGATGGTTTCCAGCATCTTTCCAGGCGCTTGTGGATACTTCTTGCTTATTTAGATTCCTCATTATCTTTTCTCGTTATCTCTGTCTTGTCACTACGCGAGGACAGCGTTTTGAAAGAGGTGCTGCAGAGAGTCCTTGGTATTACTTTTTGGAGCCCTGGGTGCAGAGAGTCATGTTCTCTGAAAAGCCCAGTTCCTGTTTGAAATGCCTGCCATGCAGTCCAGCATTCATGTGACCTTGTAATGTCTCGGGGCTTTTACAATCTCTTCATCTCTTTCTTGTTTCCAGCCATCTTTTTGGCCTTTACAGGGCTTGGGCATCCACTAAGTGTTTTACTTCGTAGGAATGGTGTTACAAAAGTTTCTGCTCATCACTTCAATGAATTCCAGCAGCAGGGTGGTGCCTGAGACAAGAATCCATACTGCTGAATGTGATCCATGGAGGTGTGCCAGTGACTTTCAAGAGCAGGGCCTGGTTCCAGGCTACCTAAGGTAGCTGGTCAGGTAGCCATCAAGTCAGCATCTGAGAATAACGTGTTGTGAAAGACCTAAAACAGGAGCACTTGGGGCTGTAAGATGTGCTTTGAACTGCTAGAAAATATAGGGTGTTTGGTCCTTTTTCTGTAGGTCTTGAGAGCCACTTTTAAGCTTAGCCCTCCATTTTTTATTTTTTTTTTCTGTATTTCTTTTTCACACTGGTGGTTCAGTGGGGATACTGCTTTCTTCAGCTAGCCTAGACCAAGCTTCTGGGTGATAAATAAGTATGATGATGTCTATCAGCACATTCATTGCCTGTCTCAGGTGCTAATGCCCTTTCAAATGTGATGGCTTCTCCACCCATCTTTGCTCCTGCAGCTAAATAATGGTGTATTTTAGCATGTAAAATACAGTACCCCAGCAAGAACTGCCCAGTAAATCCTGTGGGTTTTTTCCTCGTGTAATGTTTGCAGATAGAGGTGTAAGCAAGTTATTACCCTTTCACGTTTGTGCAAATTGGTGAGCTCTCTACTTCTCCTGGTGGAAATGCAGTTGGCTCCTTGCTGGGAAAGTTGTTTCTGGTTGAAACTGAAAGCGAGTGCAAGTCCTGTTCTGAAACTAGTCAGGTTCAGATCAGACTATATGATTTTAAATTCCCTTCATCTATGAGGAAGCTCTGTTGTATGACTATCAAATCTGGGCAAAGTCTTTCTGGTTTGGGAGAGCAGAGATACTCGTACGTGTGACTGGCAAGTTGAGGAAGACTTTGGTGTGCTGCAGAACAAAAATAATGATTGTGTCATCTCTAGCCTGAGGGGAGTTTTCTTGCGTGATAAGGTCCCATCAGCTTGTTAGGTAGTTAGCTTGTTGGGATGATGATACAAGTATATTCTTCAATAAATTACTTGATTTGAAACTTCATGGCATGGTGTGTACTACAGTTGTAAGCTGGCATCTGTTTCTTGGCTGACTCCTGCTGTCTTGTTCCGTATGGTATCCCAGCCAGAAGAGAACTGATGTCTGCTCAGAGCTCCTTGCTCGTATCCTCTGAAAGCCCACAGGTTTATGCTGATAAATTTTGCTGGATCCAAAAAGGCCTAAAAAGGTGCTTATGGTTATTATGTCACAAGGAAGTTTTTCAGATGAAGATTTGAGAGATTTTACAAGCAGTAGCATGGAACGCTGATAGCCTGCTGAAAGTGATTCTTCTCCTAGGAGATCTGTCTTCATTGTATCAGGAGCATTAATACAGCTCCTTCCTCATAAGGAAGGAAATTGACTCTCCTGGTTGTTACTTATTTCTGACTAGATTCTTAGTATTTTACAAAGTGAAACAAAATCCGAGGTAACATTTTTTTGTTTCCTTTATACAAGTTGCGTGGAAGAAGCCATTCTTACGTGGTCATTTAAAAGAAGTTACTTGCAACATTCAGTGTTCTAAGGTGACAATAAGCCAGTTCATATGGCAGTAAAAAACCCAGGGTGTCAGTGAGGAAGTTGATTGAGGTTTCCTTCCCTCAACTTCTACAATTTTCCCCCCCTTTTTACATTTGTAATGAAGTACAGATTTCATTTGGTAAGTAAGAGGAGATAAAATCAGCACAGTAATGCACTTTCAGCAACAAGTAATGGGACTTACTCCTACACGTTTCCTCAAAAACCCTTCGTTTGTTTAGAACTTCTATCATATGCTCAGACACTTGAGTTGTAAAAAGAGCTGCAGATCTCTTGATCCTGAGAATTTTTCTTTGTGAAGAGTCCCCTAGGGTGTAGCATACATTTAAGAATACCCACACCCCACTTCTGCCCCAAAGCAGAGCACATGTGGGTATGTGCTCAGTCAAAGGCAATTTATAGGGATTTGGCAAAATCTCAAAGTGCTGCTTTCTCTGGGTGGTTTTGCAGCTCAAAAATGGAGCTTCCACTTCATGCAGGTATTTTCTGTTACTTTTTTGCACTGAAGTTTTGAAGGGTAGCTTTTCTTCAATCTCAGGCTTTGGGAAGAAGGCTGAATTTTCTGCCGATGTACAGGTGTTTGGTTTTTGTACATGCCCAAGATTTCCTGTTCAGGGAAAAAAAAAATCGTACAATTGCACTGCCTTGTGGAACCTTAATCTTCCACAGATTGAGCATCTCTGCCATGTGTTAGTATTTGTAGATACTTCTTGCGTTGTCATTAAGAGCTGTATTTTATATGAATGCACACGTTAAGTTTGCAATCCACATAAACCCATGTAGTGAATTTATCAATCTAAAAAAGCTTTGGGTTTGGCAAAAGTCGGTCGGTGTCTCTTTATGCAGGGAGTTGAACATTGATATGGGTAACAAAAGAACGGTGTGCTGTGGGTAACTGAGGAAGAATTGAGAAATCACTGAGCATGGACTGGAATGGCTTTACTTTTTTATTTCAGATTTCGACCTATTAAAGGAAGGCAAGAAGAACTCAAAGAGGTGATTGAACGTTTTAAGAAAGATGAGCACTTAGAAAAAGCCTTCAAGTCCTTGACGTCAGGTGACTGGGCCCGGCACTATTTTCTTAACAAGAACAAAATGCAGGAAAGGTTGTTCAAGGAACATGTAGGTGTATTTGTAATTAATGTGCTTTTTCAGATAATTGAAAGGCAAAGAAAACGTAAACATTTCTTAAGAATGTAGCAATAGTAAAGCAATCAAGTGCTTTGTTATATGTTGTTTACTGTTTTTAGGAGACACTTCCTTTGTTTTTTAAAGCCTAACTAGACACACCCTCCCTTTTTTTTTCTTTTGTTAACTTGCATTGCCTTTTATTAATAGAGTGTAGAAAGGAAGGATTTGGGTTTTTTTCCCTTCATAGTAAGTTTGTATTGTGGTTTGGTTGGGGGTTTTATTTTTTGTGGGTTTTTTAGGGTTTGCTTTAGGTTTTTGTTTTTACTTACAGCTGTTGTAAATCACATTGGGTGACAGAGAGAAAGGAAAAGGTTGCTACCTCGTTACCTCAAAATGCCCCAGTTGTTATGGGTATAGGGGCTTTCTATGGGAGTGTTATTCTTGTTACTCCTCCTCCACTTCCCACGCCCCACATCCATTTTGTATGTAGCATAAAAGTTTTTGATTCACAAAATTCAAAGAAAAAAAAAAGATAAGATGGTTTACTTAACAAAAAAAAAGAGATGCTTCTTCAGGAATAAGTCTATCATTTCTAAGTACAACCAAAAGGAATTTGGCCTGTTTTAAAATGCACCAAATCTAGTAATGCAAGCAAGAGTTAGCAGAAAAAGTTCTGCTTTGTTAAAATGGTTTTTAGAGAACACAGTCACACCTCAGCTAAAAAAACTGATTCATCCGTCCCTGACTTCAGCATCTAGGTGTGTTGTGGAAGTAATATCTTTTTTCAGAACTTCAAATAATAACATGGATTCCTGTCAATTATTAGGTCTCAGTGCTTCTTAAAATATGGTAAGATTTGTTGAATGCAACTATTCAGTGATTTTTAAGAAAAAAAAATTCCATTTTCATTAGTTGGACCAATTTTACACCATTCCAGGTATTTTGATTTTCTTAAACTCTTTGGATAATCACATTACCTGTGAGGATTTCTGCCAGTCACTGGGAAGAAATAAGATCAACGTAATATATATAGCTTAAACATATAGAAACATTATAAAGCATACAAAACCACATTTCAGCAGGCAGAATCCTGCTCCAGCATCCATTTTGTGTGTGTTGTTGTACAGTTCACTTTCATTATTTATATAAGAAGTTCGTCGCTTCTTTCGTTTTGCCTGTAACAGACAAGTACTGGTTTCTTTCATTGCAGGTATTTATTTATTTACGAATGTTTGCAACTGACAGTGGGTTTGAGATACTGCCTTGTAATCGGTATTCTTCTGAGCAAAATGGAGCCAAAATTGTTGCAACAAAGGAATGGTAAGAGATACAGTTTACTGTTGCATTCTGTTTCTCTCGATTATTTGAAAGAACCTATAAAAATATAGTTAAAAGTACAATTTAGAATTAAAACTCCAACCAGTGAAATAGATAACTTTGTATTGTTACTTACGAATTTAATTTTCTTTCTGTTTTTGCTAAGTATTTAATACAGGATCCATGCTTCTGGAAGATACTCCTATGCATGTTTGGGTTCATCCATGTTTTAAAATCTTGTTTTCAGTCAGATAATTGTTTTTCTTTACTCAAGAGTTGTTAGCGTTGTGTGAGAAACACGACAGTGTGGCAGATTTGTTACACAGCAAATAATTGTGGGGGAAATTAGTGTTTTGCCTTTTTAAATTGGGTGTTATTTGCATATTTTGTTTGTGCAAGATAAATCTGTCCTGAGAACACAAGACTGGAACCCCAATGTATTTCTCCATCTCATTTTGGCACGTCTGAGTTTCATTATAAGCATGTGTTTGGCAGCACCAGCACATTCTGGCTTAATTCAGATTTTTCAATCAATTCAAACGTAGACCCCAACGGTGTGAGTTTTGCTTTGTGGCAGTACCCATTGGTACCAGCACACCTGAGGTGAGGAAATGTGGTTGTGCTCACATGGCTCACACCCTGCTGGTGGCAACACAACCTCCACGTGTTGTAGAGGAACCTTTAAATAGGCTGAGGCCAGTTTCCAGCTCTTCTTGACCAGAGCTGAAAGTTCCACAATCATGATACAACCCAGAAAATATTGATAATTTTTTTTGTTTTGTTTTGGGATTTGTTTTTTGTTTTGTTTGTTTGTGTTTTCTTGGTGTTTTGGGGGGGGTTGTTTGTTGGTTTTGGGGGTTTTTTTGTGGTTTTGGAGGGTGTTGTGGTTTTTATGGCTTTGTTTGTTTGGGTTTTTTTTTTTTTGTAGGTCTCTGTAGTTATTGTGTTGTTTTGTTGCTGTTGTTTGAATTCACCCCTTGGCTGATTCTTTGAGGTGGAAGCTTTGCATGTAGGCGTGTTAAAAATGGATTAACTTCTCATGCTCCAAATCTAGAGTAGCCTGAGAAGTGAGTAAGACAGGAGGGGGCTGCATCTTAATCCTGCTGATATCCAGAAACCTGTCGAGACCTCTCGAAACTGATGAGAGTTCTCAGTGCTCTCTGTCAAAGGAGAAATTTGCACTTAAAAGGCTTCAATTCCAGTTCGTGTCCCTCATGTATCTCTGGTATCTCCATGTTCATCTCTGTCAGAGTGATCTGGCCAGAACATGGAAGGGCCATTCTGGAGAGCAGCGGAAACAACGCCCACTCAAGAGAGTGGAAACTCTGTGCTTCTACTGGGGCTGAGCACTCGGTGCCTGTGCACTGCTCTCGCCACGGTGACTGTCTTGGCTGTCTGTGTGCAAGGGCTTCGTGCTCCTGTTGATTTTTGTAGGTGTCATTCCCCCTCCTCGCTCTGTTTCTTCACGCTGAAGATCTACTCACGACAGAGGAAAACGTCTCGCTTGAATTCCAGCCTTTGCTCGAGTCACTTAACTGTCATTTGAAAAGCTGTGGAGCTCTGAGCATTTTCATGATGCTGGGTTTTCCTGGCCACGGGAAAAAGTTTAGGAAACACAAGGAAGAGCAGCTGGCGGAAGTCAGAATTTCTCAAGTGGTGATGGGGAGGGAGTGTGCGCAAATGAAAAGATCTTGCTTTTGGTTTTAACAATCACAGAAGCTGAAGTAATCAACTCTTGCAATTTCTTGCCTGCAGTCTCAGGAAATTGTCGAAACAATGGTGGTAATTGTTTCTGACGTCAGATTTGATGTAACTGATTCTATAACAACTTTTCTTTGTGTGAAATTATTTTGTAATTTTGGCACATGTAGTCTTATTTCTGCTGTTCTCTTTACATTAAAGGAAACGAAATGATAAAATAGAATTACTTGTGGGCTGTATTGCTGAACTGTCAGAAATGGAAGAAAACATGCTACTGAGACATGGGGAAAATGACTTCAGCGTCATGTATTCCACAAGAAAAAACTGTGCACAACTGTGGCTTGGTCCGGCTGCATTTATCAACCACGGTGAGTAGTAAGGGTAGGAAGCATGGCGAAGGGCGTAAGAAATTCACAAGTGTTGTCTGTGAGCCAAACAGCACAGCAACTTGGAGAAAAGTGTCTGAATGTGGCATACTGTAATACCATAGGACAAAATTCTCTTGGGATTTTCCCAGCCAGAGCTGATCTGCTGTAAAACTCAGAGGAGGCTGTAGGAAGCGATGCCTTTTTCCTTGAAAGAGACTTTGGAACTGGCAGCTAAATTAGTGGAGCATATCGTGGGTTACCTTGAATTCTTTGTGAACTCAGTCAACAGTAACATCTTTATCGGGTGAACTTCTTATGGCTGTTTAACCTTTTGCACAGAAGCTTGGCTGACTGTGTTGCATTTGTGTGCCAGAGGAAGGATTTAAGATGATGCTGTTTGCCCTTGAGAGGAGGGAAAGTGGACACTGGTGATAGCATAGGGAAGAGCTCAGAAACACAGCTATACCAAAGAAGGAATCTTGTGATGTATGGCTTTGTGCAGTACTAACTTAACTCCCAGTATTTAGCTGAGATTCTGCAGTCATTGAAGTCAAAGTGAATCCTTACTTTAGATATCTACAACTATTCATGTTTCAGGTCTTATCCACAGTTAATTGACTTTATCTTTTGGACCTTTTTCAGATTGCAGACCTAACTGTAAGGTAAGCAAGAAATTATAAATAAATAAAAAAGCACCCCACTTTCTATTTCTTTGTCCTTCCAACTTTTTCTTCCCCAACTGTTTTATATCTTACTCAGATACTGTGCAGCCTTAGTGATTAACCTTTTTTTTTTCCCCTTCCTGTCATCTCCTTTTCCAGTTTGTGTCAACGGGCAGAGATACAGCATGTGTGAAAGCTCTAAGAGATATTGAACCTGGAGAAGAAATCTCTTGTTACTACGGAGATGGGTTTTTTGGAGAAAACAATGAATACTGCGAATGTTACACCTGTGAAAGGTAGGCATTGATGTAAATAGCTTTCAAATGGAATTGGGCATATTCATGGTGTACTCTGTGAAACTGAAAGTCCTTGATTAGGAGTACTCAGATTTTTGGACACAAAATAATTGCTTCCTACCTACTTGCTGTAATGATTTTTCTGTGTTGCTGCAGAATGGTGATGACTCCTGAGAACTCCGTGTTCTCTTAACCTTTTGATTCTCCATTCTGGAGATTAGCCTAAAAGGAGACAGAACAAAACTTAAAAATATTTGTACTGAGTAAAGTAGAATTGGAAAGAAAAGCAGTTACAGCTTCCACAAGACCCTTGTGAACTGATTTCCTACTTTTGCTCTTCTTTGCACTTGATAAAGCAAATCCATTAAAGTTTTATTTGTGTACCTGAAGTTCTCTTCTGCTGGAAATGGACAGAGCAGTTTTTCACCCGGTGTTGTTAGAACGGAGGTTTGTGTATTTGTAAATATCTGTTGGTTTGGACAGTATTGGCTTCTCTGTGTCCATCCATATTTGGTTCTTACCTGTGCTGTCCCAAACATGTGACACCACATGTGCTGCTTTCTTCACAGAATCAGTTAAAAGAGTTCTGTAATTAGTTTTTGCCACGTTGGAACTTCTGCTCACTGTGAGCAGGGAGGCTCAGCATCATCTGAGAGGGCTTCACTCAGTTCCAAGAGGAGCTGCACAGAGCTCACTGTTCTGTTTGATCTAACTCTAGGAAGAAGAACCCTCTAAAGGACAAAATACTGCTCATACTGAGAAACAGCTTAATGCACCTGCATATAAATAGTTGAAAGCACTCCTGCTTTCATTTTATTGGGTGCATTGGTTACTAACAAATATTGAAATTAAAAGGAAAATGCTCTGGTGTGGATCTCCAAGCTCATGTGATATTGGTAGGCCATTCGAAGTGAGGGGTGCAGTCTCAGACTTCATCTCGAGAGCTGCTAGTAAAAATAGGCTTCAGTCCTGGAGACTGTAAAGTGTCGAATAAAGAGGCACCATAATTGCTCTTCCCCTGTTACATGGAGCAGTGTGGGGTTTTTCTCAAGTTCTTTTGATCGTTGATTTCAGTGTAATACAGCCATACTTTCTTTTTCAGGACAAACTAGTTTTATGTGTCTGAACATTTTCATTAACTTGTTGGTTTTGTATTTTAAGCACATTAAAATGTTGGGTTTTTTTAACCTAATGTTTGGGCAGTTCTAACTTTAGGAATCTGTTTTCAGTTACAAAGCTGTGGTAGAGGCAATCAGATACATACGATTCTATTTCGGGGAATTAGTAAGGACTCATTTTTTGCTTGTTTCAAGACTGATGAGGCAACGGTCACTTCATACACCACAAAAAACTCATATTTAAGTGTCTCAATTTTAACTGTGCTGTAAAGAGTGTTAATTTGCAATGTTAAAATGCTGGGATCTAAGGATGTGTGGGTTATGTTGGGAGCAGTGGGAGTTTTGGCACAGTACAAAGCTCAAGCCTCCAAAAGTCATCACCAGGAAGATTCACATCTCTCTACATACTCTTCCTAGGTGATCCTGCTGTTCTTGCTGGCCACCTGAGACATTTAGGCATCCAGCATGACAGGTGGAAGACAGAACTGGTCAGCATTTTGTGGGCTGTTGTGTGGCTGTTGATCCAGACACACCTGGGATCCAAACTCTCCTGTATATGAAACAAAGCTCTAGGTTTACATTCAGATTTATTAATACCTTGCATCCTCTTTTTCTTTGTAGACGTGGAACTGGTGCTTTTAAATCAAGAGTGGGATTGCCAGCACCTACTCCTGTGATTAACAGTAAATATGGACTGAGAGAAACAGACAAACGATTGAACAGACTTAAAAAGTTGGGTGACAGCAGCAAGAATTCAGACAGCCAGTCCGTCAGCTCTAACACTGATGCAGATACCACTCAGGAAAAAGGTAATGCAAGTAAGTAAGGGGAGGAGCTTGGAGTCATTAAAGATGTGGAAACGTGGAAAATCTTCACAGTGATGGAGTTCCTCTCTTAGTGTTGAGATGCTTCTCACATACTGGTCTTTAAAGCTCATTTATTCAGGAACCTGAAGGCAATTTAAACAGCAAATTCATGGTTTTTCACAAGTGTTTGAAGAACAATAGGTGGTATGTTCTTCCTCTGTTTTCTTTTTTTTTAATATCAAAAACAAGTATTGATAAACATGTCAGTTAGAGTCCTGCCAACAAATTCTGTATTTCACAATACAGTACCACAGGCAGTAGTATGGTTTAGGAAAGAAAACTTACATAGCTTGAATTCTTAGGGAAAGAATTTTTAAATAAATACACTTAGTAGATATTAATAAACAAATAGTTGCTTCCTTTAGAGGTCTTTTAAATTGGCCAGCTCTTCCCTTTCCACATCCAGAATTGATAGTTCAGGCACCTCTTGTGCAGTGAGAATGCAGAGTTAGTAATTTCAGAAGAAATTGGAAGGGATTTTTGTTTGTAATCTTCCTGCAAGACTTCTCTCCATGGAGTAGTGAGTATGATTTACTTGCTTTCCCCACTTCCCCACCTCCACCAACCTCAGTATGGGCAAAATACAAATAATTTAAACTTTGATTTAACTGGTAAATAGGTTTGGAGCTACATAAAATACTGTGGTTCCATCTGTCTCCTGTTTGTTGCTGTGATATTAAAAAAACGAAACACAAAATATAAAAACCCAGTCAACCAAATAAATTTTAAAAGCCTAAAAATTGTCCCTTAATCTTTTTATGGTCTCTAATTATCAGTATTTAGAGTTGCACCTCTGTTGAGCAGACAAAACTCCTTTGCTTGCCACAGTAGGCAGTAGTTTCACCTGAAACCTAAACCCACTGCATTGGATAAAGGTGTCTGGGGTTTTTTCTTCCTTCTCCAGGCTGATCCTCAGATTTTGCTGGAATAATACTCAGCAAAAGCTGTGGATAACGTCAAGTAGACTTTTTAATTTTTATTGGTAGAAGGAATTTGGTAAAAACACAGCTTGGCACACTGGGGGTAGTGAGGGGAAGTTTACCTGGAAATGTTGATGTACTTGTGGCCTGTTGGGCAATTCCTTTCCCGTGTTGAGTGGCAAGTTGAGCAGTTTCATTCCTTACTACACACAGTCTATCCTGTCTCAGGGATTTTTTGGAAGTGCCCCAAATAAATGAACTAACTGCAGTATTTGGGAGCGGGAAGTTCGGGATATAGCAGTGTCATAACAGAACTGTTTTTTGCTTTTTCAGCTAACAGAAAATCTTCAATTGGCATAAAAAAGAACAACAAAAATAGAACATTAACCAGACAGTCTATGTCAAGAATTCCAGCATCATCAAATTCTACCTCATCTAAACTAACTCATATAAATAATTCCAGGGTACCAAAGAGACTGAAAAAGCCTGCAAAGCCTTTACTTTCAAAGATAAAGTTGAGAAATCAGTGCAAAAGGCCAGAGCAAAAGAACGCTTCTCGAAAGCTTGAAATGGGAAATTTAGTTCTCAAAGAGCCTAAAGTAGTTTTGTATAAAAACCTGCCCATTAAAAAGGATAAAGAATTGGAGGGACCAGTCAAAGTCGCAGTCTCTAGCGGATGCTTGACAAGGCATGCGGCGAGAGAACATAAACTGAATTCAGTGAAAGGTGCTTATGAGCATGGTGATCTTGCACCCTGCACGTACATCACGAGGAGGTCGATGAGAACAAGGATGAGTTTGAAGGAGACCTCTGACACAAAGCTTGAACCAAATACGTTGGATAGCTATAAGAGTAACTTGACTGGAACACAATCGGACGGTGCGGAGCAGCGGTCTGGCGCGTTCAACGGCAGCGACGCGGCTCACGGACCGTCGCACAAAGGAGAGGGTCGGTGCCAGAAAAGCGATGCAGGCACATCAAAAAAGAAATCTCGGCAAGGAAAGCTGGTGAAACCATCTGCAAAAGCAGAGGAAAGTGATACTATGCACAACACGCCTGTAAAGGATGAAGTACCAGATTTGATTAGTTCTCATTCAGAACTCGAAGAGAGGAATAATGTGGTGGACACACCTGTTGGCTTTAAAGACTGTATCCCTGGATCTGGTAGCTGCTCTGTAACAACTGACAATTTTAAAGCAAAAGACAGCTTTAGAACTGCAAAAAGTAAAAAGAAAAGACGGATCACGAGGTATGATGCACAACTTATCCTTGAAAATAGCTCTGGGATCCCTAAACTGACTCTTCGTAGGCGCCACGATAGCAGTAGCAAGGCAAATGATCAGGAGAGTGACGGAATGAATTCTTCAAAAATAAGCATAAAATTAAGTAAAGACCATGAAAAAGATAATAATTTATATGTAGCAAAGCTAAATAATGGGTTTAACTCAGGATCAGGCAATAGTTCAACAAAGTTAAAAATACAGTTAAAACGGGAGGACGAAAACAGAGGGACCTACCCAGAGGACCTTCATGAAAATGGGGTGTGTTGTAGTGAAACTCTCTCCCTTTTGGAGTCGAGAATGGAAGTAGATGATTATGGTCACTATGAAGAGGAAACAGCAGATGAATCTTCGTCAGAAGAGGATGATGAAGAGGAAGATGACTATGATGATGAATTTGATGACTTTATTCCTCTTCCTCCAGCGAAGAGATTAAGGCTTATTGTTGGCAAGGATTCAATAGATATTGATATTTCTTCCAGGAGGAGAGAAGATCAGTCTTTGAGGCTCAATGCATAAGCTTATAGGTCTTAAACTGACCTGGATGTCATTTCTAAAAAAAAAAAAAAAAAATTAAAAAAAAATTAAAAAAAAAGTTTCAAAAAAGAAAATAAAAAACCCAACAAAAATTCCATTTGATTATTCCTCAACTAAAGAACTTTCTGAAAAACTTAGTGGCAGCACTTCTTTATTCACCTATCAACATAATATTGTAGAAAGTGTACAGCATACTGACTCTTCTTAAGTCTGATTTGTGCAGATTTTTATTGTACTTTTTAATAGCCTTCTTATGTGCAATTCCGAGTTAGAGGTAATGCTCTGTTGTAAAATAAAGGCTCAAGCAAAGTTACAAAATTGCATCAGATCTTTCCATGCAGGACAATGATAATACAGTGTGGCTACAGAATTATTTTTGATCAGTAGGAGCGTTAGTTTGCTCTTACGATATTTGACTCAACAATTTGCAAAATCATAGTAGCAGCATATTAAGGTTTTCTAGTATATGTTAACATCACCAGCAATGATCTACGGCTTTCCAATTTATTTGCTAGATGGTTTTTTCCCCCCTTGGAGTTTGTCAGTTTTAACACTGTATGCTGTCCCAGACGTACTGTTTGTGGCCTTTGTTATAGTAGCAAACCGTTGGTTGGAAGTCAAATTGATTTCTTTTAAAAAAGAGAAAAAAAAAAATATGAAAAGATGTTGACAATTTGCTGACTTTTTAGTACATTATATGTACAAGGGTAGCAGTATGCAGAATAAAGTTTGGATATGGTGTATTTATTGCTTGTTACGTAAATTAAACACCTTGTATTTAACACTTTTCAATACTTTTTAGATAAAATTGTTCTTTGCAAGAATGATTGGTGCTTATTTTTTCAAGAATTTGCTGTGAAATAATGTGATTACGACGGGCAACATTTATCCAATGAACTGCAGCTATCCTAAATTGGTTCTTCATATTTTTCTGTTGCACTTGTAAGATGCTACAAGGAATTTAAAGAAAAATCTATTCACTTTAACTTATGATAGTTTTATCAAATTAAAAACAACTAAGTCACAGCTTTTGTTCTGTGGTAACCTAAGAATTGTTTGTCTTTTAAGAACCAGTTGTAAAAGAATGAAAAAATATGTATATGTTGTAAATATTTGTGTGTTGTGAGAAATTTTGTCATAAGAAATTGAGATAACTTGCCAGAAGGGTTTTTAAGTTTAGAAATACATCCATGCCAATAAAATAGGAAACTGTAAACCTAGTTTTAAACTCTGCATCAGTTGGAGTTCTTTGCTCATACATAGTTCACTTAATACTTCAGAGTCTGCTTTATAACAATGAAGAGCATCAGGGCGATCTTTGGCTCTTTGGTTTTTAATAAAAGAATGTTAGGAAACTTCTGGGCACAATGGATTTTTGTATGTATAAATCAGCTTTCGAAGCCATTTCTTTCAAACAGGTCTGAAATGTCAGAGTTGACATAACTGTGTATTGCTTTGGTCTGTGGTATTTGTGTTTCTGCTTGACTGTGGATTAAGGTTTCGAGGTTTTTGGGGTTTTTTTTTTTTTTATCTAGGGGTGTAGCAACACAAGTTTCTGTGCCGTTGGGTCAGCTGAGNTAGGGGTGTAGCAACACAAGTTTCACCCTAAAACACCCAGGTGCCGTTGGGTCAGCTGAATCCGCTGTTGGCTGCTCAGGATCTTCATGTCAAGTCCAACTCTCTGCCCTAGAGATCAGGAGCTTGAGTTACGTGGCCGCGGTGTTAGGCAGAGGTGCAGCGAATCCAGTGCGGAATTGAACCTGATACTTGTAACTTGTCAGTCTCTGGGAAAGGCCTTGTGGCATGCCAGGGTGTGTATGATTTTAGAACATGTGTGGATCTGTCTGCAGTCCATGGCTCACACCTTGGCCTTCAGGTTAGGGAAGACTACATGAACGCTTTGGTGAGTATGCTTGCAGCTGTAGTGACTTGTCCTGTGGAGTCTTTAATTGTGCCGTATCATAAAAGGGGTTAAAGGAGAGAGAGATGGGTTGCTAAGGGCTTGCCTTCAAGTTGGCAGTGCCCAGGAAAAGGCTGATGACAAATGACACTAATACAGCTCTTTCCTCCAGAATTCACAGGGGGTGTTGCTGGATGCTGTGCTCTGCAAGCATTTCTGGCTGTACCAGCGAAAGCCAAACACATTCTCTGCACGTTTTTACCTGCAGCCCTCTGTGCCCCTGCTGCTCCTGCTTGCAGTTGATGCTCAGTGCTCCTCTGGCAGCCTCAGTGGGTGTAGGGCTGTGCTCGAGAACAAGGTTGGTTAGGTTAAAGCAGATGATAAAATGGAAGAAATTGTGAGTGAATCCTGCCCTTAGAGGGAGAAGCTGTTTTCCTGGAGTGGATGATCCTCCTAACTCATAGTTCAGCCAGCCCCTTAAATGAGAGCTGCTTTCCTTTTCCTTTAATGTGAAGGTAAGTACAAGTAACTCGGGGCATCAGGATCTCTGGATTGGTCTTGTTCCTTGAGCAACCTTCCTGTCTTGGAGAATCTGGAACAAAAACTCCCAGTCATTTCCGTGGCTGTGTCCTGCTATACAGATGTTTGTGTTAGAGATTCCTTGCAAACCATGAAATGCCCAAGTGGGGCTGGCAGGCCGCGCTTCCGCAGCCCCAGTTGTGCCCCCTTCCCCTGATGTAGCAAGTGGGTATTTTCCTTTGATCATCTCTGTGTGAGTTGGTGGATTTCAGTGTTTCCATAGCCTTAGTAGCAGGGGAAGGTATGATTGTCACCTGTATGACAGCCTGCCCATCTGGCCACATTTCTTGTCCAGATTGCAAAGCACTGTGGAGCTCACAGTGGTTTGACTGTCGGGGACCCTGTCTAGCCTCGATGTCTCATTGCCCAGGATACTGGTAAGAAAAGATGTGACAGCTGAGTAGGTTTGGGGTGACCACAGCACATTTTAGCAGGTTGAAGAACTGGAGGAAGCATATTGGAGATGGGCTTTGATAGCTCATTGCGTGTTATGTGTGAGGGGTTGTTCAGAGAGAAAAGAAACACCCCAGCCACTGTGGAAATGGCAGGCTTGGCTGGCTGGCAATGTGGGAGCATCCTGTCACGTGCAGTTACGCTGTCACCCCTTTCGTAGGCAAAGTATGTTCATGAATCCTTCTGGCTGGGGGTTTTTTCCGGGTTCTTTTTGTGGCATTCTGGCATTTTGCCTAATACTGCCAGTTTACCATCTTTAAAATCAGCTTGGGCAGCCAATTTCTTTGCTCCCCATAGTTGTATGGTTGGTTGCCCTTTTTAGAATGAAAGGTTGAAGGCTTGGGAGCTGTGCAGAATGAGACCTACTGAAAGTCAGCTACCTTTGCATTGTATCTTCCAGTATAATTTTAACCTTTTCCTAACTCCTCCTCCCCCATGAGTATTGTCTTGTTTGGGCTTGCATGGTTTCTGTGCCCATTCCTAAACTCTTGATTTCACAAAGTTGGTTATGATGGGTTGCTGTTCTTGAGCATCACTTCATGGCAGCAACAGTAACACGCATTTGCCTTTTTTGCCTGCTATAGCTCCCGCTTTTTTGTCAGCCCAGAGAACTTCTGTGGCACTTGTGCTTTAGTTCACATACCTTGTTTACAAATATTTTATAGCTAGTTTTAGCATTGCAAGGTATACAGGTTGTTTAAGTGTTACTCCTCCCCACAAAGGAAATCCACTACTTCTTCCCAGGCATCTACATTTGATTTAACTCTAATTTTACTTGGACTCATCCTTGCAAGAAATTTGATCAGAATACTTCCTGCCACAAACACAGGGGCTTAGGTGGTCAAGTGGTGGTGTTGGAGGACTCCATTGTTGCATGGGCATTGCAATGCTGAAACAGATACGGGCCCAGTGAAACTGTTGCTTGAGAATGGCTTTAGCTTAACAAGCAGAGATTTGTGTGTTAGGCAGTTCGTTTCAGTCAAGTGTGGAGCGATCAATGGATCCAACAAACCGTAGATTTTTCCACTGGTGTCTTATGATGTTCATCAGAAGTCAGTTCTATTTCACAAGTAGATTTTTAGTCTTTTTTTTTTTGCTTCAGCCCCCCATTCATTTAAGAGTTTGATTCAATGATCCTTGCGGGTCCATTCCAACTCAGAATATTCTGTGTTTCTGTGTAATTCCCATGTTTGGCCACACTACAACAGAATTTGTGGTAAATTGGTAGATCCAATAAAATGTGGCCAGCAGGTCAAGGGAGTGATTCTTGCCCTCTACTGTGCTGTTGTAAGATCCCCCACTGGAGTGCTGTGTCCAGGTGTGGAGTGCTCAGCACAGAAAGACGCAGACGGGTGCAGGGGAGGGGCACAGAGATGGGCACAGGGCTGGAGGCTGAGAGAGACTCTGAGGATGGGCTGAGACAGCTGGGGCTGTTCAGCTTGGAGAAGGGCCCACAGCGACCTTAGAGCACCTTCCAGCACAGGAAGGGGGCCTGGGGACGGCTCGAGGGGGACTTTTCACAAGTGATAATATCAGGGACAACAGCCAAAAACTGCAAGATGGGAGGTTTAGATTAGATGTTAGGAAGAAATTTTGTTACTGTGAGGGTTGTGAGACACTGGATCAGGTTGCCCAGAGAAGCTGTGGATGCCCCATCCCTGTCAGTGTACTTGCGTGTTCATCCTGTCCCAGGATACTCTCACCCTGTTTCTTTCCAAGAGAATTCCTATCTTGCTACAGAAATATCTTTCAAAATGCTTTTCTTTTCCTCCTTTGAATTTGTAAAGAAACCCTGAAGTGAATAAAACTCAAGGCAATACTGTTGGCAATTCCATAGCCAACCTGCAAAAATGTTCCAAGTAGTAAAATGATAAAACTTAACTGATCAACAGCAGTAAAAAAAAAATTTTGACTGACTTTGAAATAGAATTTTTCAGAAATTAATAACCTGTCATTTTTGAACAAACTAACAAATAAAACTATAAGGCTGACTATGCTAAAGCTCCCCTAAAACTCAGTGTAGAGAAGCAGGCATTTTCAGGAGTTCAAATTTTACCAGATGGAATTTTTACCCATCTTTAGAAAAAAAGTCTCAAAATACTTTAAAAATAAAAAATAATAAATTCAAACCCTGCTTTTATATTCCCCAATGAAGCCAGCTGCACTCTCTTACATGTGCATTGGTTTAGGATAGCAGTATTTTGTATCTGGAAATTGCTCTGTAAACTGCTTGTTGCATTGTACTTGTTCATCTTCCACGCCTGCATCACTCACAGGTTTACCTTTTGCAAACCAGCTGCAAGAGGGGATGTCAGTAAACTCAGCAAAATCTTCCTGTCTGAGGTGCCACCGTGTTTCTCCCTGGATTTGCCTGTGCCAAGGACAGAGCTGCCATCTGCCAGCGGCAGCTATCTGTGCCTGTCCCAGCTGCTGTTTGGGATCAGGGCAAACCCTGCAAAAGTTGCTCGCTGTAGCCCACCTGTCCTTCATAAAATGACTCTACCCTACAGCGGGATACTGGGAGCGATGCTGGTTTGTACCAAGAGGAAAAGTCTCCAAATCGAAAACACTTACTGCAGCTTTGATCCCACGACGATTTTCTCTTCCCCTTTCTCTCCTTCGCTCTTCTGAAAAGCTCTTCTGTCCATTGACTGTTACCGTTCCCAGCACAAGGTGGCACTAAGATTCCAAGAGAGGGACTTCGCAGCCCTGCAGCCCTGCTGCCGATTAAGAGACCAGCGTGTATCAGTTACAAGTCGTTTGGCCATTTATTGTTTTGCACTGTGAGGTATCCCCACAACCAGCCGTGCTCAGCAAGGACAGTTCGGGAATAACTTGGTGCTGAATGTTGCTGTGCTCTTGCCGGTTTTAATGCTTTTGCATTCCACCGGGAGTTTCTCCCTTCAGCACTTTCCAGCCTTCCCCATGCCTGTCTCTCGAGTTTCTGCTGTTTCCATTAGTCAGAGCAGCTCCTGCCACGGGCAGGCAGGCCGCATGAGCTGCTGTGCCCTGCATCCTGCTGGGAGCCGTTTGCCACTGTGTTAAAAGTCCTTGTGCAAGGGGTACTACAAGTGCAGGAGCAGTGGGGCACGTGGGGAAAAGAGTGGAAAAAAGCAAGCAGTGTATCATCCTCCTCTCATCCCCTGAGTCTGCAGGAATTCTTTCTTGGTGGAGATCCAGTATTAACACTTGCCTCAGGAATGCCGTACGGGTTCTTGAGGGGGAAGGGTTGTTGGCTGGTCTTACAGCTCCCAAAATCAACGGAGAGCATGTTGGCTGCTGCCTGTCCTGGTGTTGCACAGTTCTTTTAGATTGGTATTTGCTATGGGGTTGCACCCCCATGCTATCAGCAGTATGAAGATCTTGAGGGTCTAGGCAGCATCTCTTTCTGGAATACTGAACTCTCTCGTGTTTGGTTTACTCCTATTCTCCCCTACGTACCGCATACAGTGAGGCATTTATTACCTGAGCAGACCTGGTAGAATAATTTCTGTGAAGCCTTAATAAAAATTATAGATTAATACAAAAAGAATGAGACATTCAGCTGAACACTACCTTCCTTCAAGCCAGGCTCTGTGGCTGTTTTCCTTTGCTCTGCAGCCCTGCCTTGCTGCTCTCAGAGAAACCACGGGGTTTAGTCTACAGACTCTTACTTTTGCCCATGCCTTTTTTTAGATCAAGAATTACCCAGAACAATGCAGCAACATATTTCAGTGGTCTTGAAGGAGATCAGAGTTACAGTTAGCAGTGAGTTCCTTAAGGGAACAGAGAAGTGACACACTCTGAAATAGCACTGATCTCCTAAACACTTATTAAAGTGGAGAGAAAGACCTTCTGTGGAGGTTCAAGAATTTCCTGACTGACTGGGACATCCAGTCAGGGGTGACAGTGGTCAGGGGTGCAGGAAATCTTGGCTGCCTGTTATAAGCTCCTCCTCTGCCTTTGAACTAAGTCCCAGAATCCAAATTTTACTTGTTTAGAAAGAGCAGAACAATTCCCAAATGCTGATCTGCTCTGAAAGTCTGGCTTAGCTCGGGTGCTCCAGGAAGTCAGATTGACTCATGGAAAGGAAGGTGAGGAGATAGGAGGCTCTAGCAAATCTACCAAAACAGCATGTTTGGATGCTTTTAATCAGTGACTACTGTGGCCACAGTTAAGCAGTAGCAGTGAGTTAAGGACCCTGGGAACGGAGCTTTTCCACAACTTACTGAGAAATGTCTCTGCAGAAGTAGCAGGCCAGGGAAGCAGAAGGGGATGTGCCTTCCCACTGCAGCCCCCCCAGTCTGCACACGTGCTCTGGGGTCGAGGTGGGCTGGCGACAAGCACAGTGCAGTGCCCTGTGGAGTCTGAGCCATCCCATGCTGCCATTCCGTGCTGCAGTCCCAGCAGCACAGGGGCAGTAGCTGGAGGAAAGAAGCACTTTGTTTGAGCGCCTGGGAGCCAAGACTTGGCTGCATTGCTCCAGGAAGATTGCAGTGGGTATCATTTTGTATAGTCCTGAACTTTTCCACCTTCTATTTATTAATTCTGTTCTTGTGCTTCCTTCAGACTCACCTTACTAGGCTCGCCTTACATAACTGAAGCATTTTGAAGTCTGGCACCTGATCTGTCATCTGTCTGCAGAACTGAGATGATCCTGCCCATCCCCTAACAAAGCCTTTAGGTCCGATAAAGCCATAAGCTCCTCAGGACAAGGACTTTTCCTAGTTATGCAAATTTTTATGTATATAGTATGAGCCTTGAATTAGGTACCTGTATCTCACATAGTTAGAACAGTAAAACCATTAGAACAAATCTCTTTTTCTTTTAGATTGTAGAAGATACAAGGAAATAATTACTTTCCAACTTTCCTTTTTATCCTTAGGAAAAGCTTTCACCTCTGCCCCAACCTTCTGAATCTGCACAAGTGAGACTTGCACCTCTTTTATGTTGCCAAGCAGATGCGGTTACAGTCGGTAAAAATCCATTTAGAACTAATTAGATGTTGCAAATCCATTATGGTTCTCTTGTTGGCACCTGTGGACACAAAGCAAATCATGTGCCCCTTACAGGGCCTGCCTTATGGCAGGGCTTCCCAGTGCTTGGCAGGCAGGAGTGCTGCTGCACTTGACTTCAAAATGGTGTAAGAAGGAGGAGTCTTGGCTGTGGGAAGCAGCTGTAAAGCCAAAGGAATGGCTGTGTGTCTTGTGACCTTTGCTGATTGCGTGATTTCCTGACGTGGTATCATATGATAACTCTCAGAGACCATTAAGAATCGAGCAAGGCTTTTTTATGTCCTTGCATCACCAGGATGAAAGGTTCCACAAAGCTGTTGTAGCACGTGCAACTAGACAAGGTGGATGACTCTGATCAAACTCCAGGGATTCAGGAAGTATTTGGTTGGTTGGTTTGTTTACACCCTGTCACTGCTTTCTGTTTATAGGCAAGCCTGTCCCCCTGTCTGTAAAATGAAAAGAATTCTTTTCTCATTTTTAATTGTGTGCATTTAAATCATTGCTTTTCCATGCCAGAGGTCATCAATTGGGAAAGGATTTAGAAGAAAGAGGCATTACTCACACACCAGTATCAGCCAGTACACTCATGAGCTGTAAAGCTCAGCAGAGCCTTTCACCTCTCTAGGGCTGGTTCATGTGGGTATTTACTGGCTGCAGTAACGTGTCATTTTTTACCAGCTGGTTCTAATCTTATTGCAAGATCTTCTGAGCTAGCTTCCCTGCAAAGATTTTAACTGGACTTTGGAATCCTAAAGCAGCAAAGATTAAGTAAGTGGTGAATATTTCTCACCATGAGAGTATTTTTTTCAAGGTTGTCCTTCCATTTCCTCCCTCACAGACTCTCTAATTTATTTCTGTGGCTAAAAATTGTCAGTCCTTACCAGCACTAAAGACTGGAACTGGTGATTTCTGTCCAGTTCCCAGCAAAGAGGAAATTGTACTCCAGCATTCCCTCTGAAAAGTACTTGCAAAGACTGTTTCCTGGAACCTCGCCTGTTGCGCCACTGTCCAACTGCAGTGGTTTGAGAGTGGAGGATGGTCTGGGTGGTGCTTGGAAGCAGCACCAAGCAGGGAGAAGACACTTTTGCTGTTGTCTGTGTAGGCTAGAGCAGTGCTGAGCTGTGCACAAGTCCAGGGGTCACAGCTGGCTTCACCACCCTGGGCTCCTGTAGCCAGGACACAGGGTCTTGCACCTTTTGCCCTGTCCAACTTGAACCTGGAAGCAAGGGGGCCTCTCTGTGAACTCGGGGGGGGCATTGTTTGCTTGAGGATTGCTTTGGGTTGTGATTTTTTTAATTTTTTTTTTTTTTTTTTTGGTCAAGTTTTCCCCAGGAGAGGGAGCAGTGCACACAAACGATATCGAGGGGATCCAATCTGCTTATTCCAGCTCCAGCTTAATCATGTTTGCTGCCTTGCTGTCAATGCCTTCTTTCCCCATGCTCCTCATCATCAGCTCCTTTTGCTTCAGCGTCTGACTCCTCTGGTAGCCTTGCAACAGCTCCAGCAGTGCTGGCCCTTTGAGGCTGGCATTCAGGGCAGGAATTGCACCTCTCTGCTCTGTAAGCCACCCTTCCCACCACAGTATGCCCAAGGCTGCTCGCAGTGCCTGGACCCACAGCCCACATCCCAGACACCGGGCCCTGAGTCAGCCACTTAATTCCCAGCACGGCGTCCCCCTCGTCTCCGTCCCAAGCCACAGGGCAGTGGCTCGGCAGCAGCTCCTGTGGTCACTATGGTGACAGTGGCCAGGCAAAGGAGGACATCGGTTAACTCAGGAATTTAAGGCTGCTTTGCTGAAAATCTTTTTATTCTAGCAATAGTAACTTCCAGAGGCTTGCTGCTGCTTA
The DNA here is from genome assembly GCA_013396955.1 of Regulus satrapa. NCBI lineage: Eukaryota > Metazoa > Chordata > Aves > Passeriformes > Regulidae > Regulus > Regulus satrapa. Next base: position 636,899 of record VWZN01013563.1, on the reverse strand, counting down.
GGTATTCATTTGGAGGTTGACTGTTTCCCCAGTAGATGATTCTAATTCCAGTAATATATGCATGGAAAAACAAAGGAAAGTTGGGGTTTGTGGAGTTCAAAACCACTGCTGCCAAAGTTCCTGTCTTCATGGTGTCTTTTGTTGTATCAGGAAAAGTTCCAAAGCACAGTAACCTGGTTACCACTTAAGGAATGGATTGTGGTTTCTTGTTGACTTACTTCACTATTTATTCCTTCCTTTCCTTTTTTCTTTTTCTTTTTTTTTTTCTTTTTTAAATAACCTAGGAGGGAATAAAACAGAGCTAACTTTGTGATACTCAAGCCTCTGCTGCATTGTATCCCAGTGCACCTGACATAAAACCATCTACTGACGCATGCTGTGATTCTTAGCACTACTGTAAGCTGAACCACTCTGGGAAAATTTCCAAGGAATAATGGGCAGAATTCTCAAGGACAAGATGAGGAGGACAGCACAAGGTATCTGTTCCACAGCATTCCTGGGAAATTAGTGTGCCAGGGAGGCTGTCGTAGCAGTGACTGGCATGAATAATAGCATTACTCTTTATTTTGGTGTGCCACTGGAAAGATCTAAGAGGTTTCGTGCATGGATGACCCTCAAATTAAGGGCAAAACTTGAGTAGGGGATTTTGCAGTAAAGACTTGAAGTTATATAGCTAGCTGTTAGGGGAATAAACTGTTTTCACTGGATGAGATGTGCAGCTGTCTGCTTGGAGATGGTCATCTCTGGTAAAGACATTTCCTGGGACAGATACAGTCTTTATAGAGCACATAGCTGCAACAATTGCATCTCTGCAGTGTGCTATCTCTATCTGATACAAAGAAGACTACAGACACATGCTGCGATTTTTAATGCTACTGTCAGCTGAACCACTGGGAAATTTTCCAGGGAGCATCAGGCATCTGAAGGACAGATTGAGGACAGCGCAAGGTATCAGTGCTAACAGCACTCCTAGGAGACTGCTGTTCTACAGCCATATCCTGAAACAGGGTAAACTTTTAAGAGTATAGCCTCTTTTAAGTGAGTACAAGCAGCAGCCACGCTGAAGCACCTGCAGAAAGCTTGCGTTGCGAGCAGCCCCCTCTGCTCCCGTTTAACAGTACGTAGGCCATGCTCACATCCCCTTTTCTGCTCGTGAGCACAGTGGGATGTGAGATGTGAAGCTGTGCGTGTACTTACTTTGGGTGGAGGGGTGTATTACACCTGAGCGGTGCTGCAGTCCACGAGGCACTAGCTGGAGTGTGACAGTTTGCTCTGTCTCTGTTGGCGAGTGCTATCTGAACCATCAGATCGTGTAATTCGTGTTGATTTTGCAGCCCGGTGGGTGACACTACACAGCGGTCAGGGTAAACATTTCACACAGCCAAAGTTCACTCTTGCAGGTCTGAGTTGTCATCTCTGCTTCCAGGCTGCATTCACAAAATGGTATAAAAAAAAGGAAGGAGGTAAGTGGAAGTGGGTGAGGCAGTTTAACTCGTATCATTGATGCCATTCAAAGGGCAGTATCAGAGTCAGCTGAGCATGAGTAAATTCCCATTTATGAAGGCCTGACCTTAGACTCTGGACCTCCACAGCTGAAGAATCACTACGGGGTCACAGAATTACGTTTTTATTGAAAAAAAAGCGTGACTTGAATGGCAATATAAATACCATCTCCACCTCAGCCTTGTAATGTGCTCTGAGATAACAGCGTGTATTACTTCATTTTGACATCTCAGCATAGACCTGTTGGCTGGTACCACCCAAGGGACAAGACTCTCAGACAGTTTATAATCTCAGTCTTATAATATTTTCATTCAGAAGATATCCCTAGGCAAGGAATTCCTGCTTCCTGCTAAGTCTGGGTGTGCAGCAGATTTTGTCTGTTGATGTTGGCCAGTCTCTTTAGGCTTCATTTTGGTGTCTTTTTAGCTCTTTGCTTGTGTTTCATTACTTCAATTGTGCGTCTTAGGTTTTAAAGTTACTTTCAGACGTTCCCTCTACTTGCTGGCACTGCAGTGCCTGGACATGTCTGTATCTAAAAGCACAACAGCAATGCTTAAACTGTGATGGTCACGTCTAGTGGGTCTCCCAGGTTTTGTGTCCCTTTTTGCTTGAGTCTGGGCACTTAGTTAAACGTGGAAAAACTACCAAACAGGATAGGTTCTTAGGAGAAGCTAAGTTCACATAAGTTTTGGATGTGGCCTTAGATGGGTTCTGATAACTGCCGGCCTCTCTCGCTTTTACTTGCATACAAATCTACGTAGGGAAGAAGTTCCAGTTTAAAGGGTTGTGATTTTGTCAGTTTGTGTTGGAGTCTGGTTAAAGGGCAGATTTCCAGGTGCTGTTAGGAAGAAAAGGACATTTGTCTAGAGAGCTCTTCTCTGCTGCCCACCCTCTCCACAGTGCTGCAGATGAAAGACGTTTTCAATACTACTGTGGGGCAGAGAAAGCAGCCCAAGTTCACAGAGCCCAAGGGTGGCATTTTTCAATAGCACCAGCTGCTTCATAAGCCAATGGCTGATTCCACCCTGACCTCCATGGTAGTGGCACCAGGCCAACACTCCATGCTCCAGCAAATCATTCCCTCGGGCTCTGTAAATCCCGTGCTATTGTCCTGCTTCTGGGGCACTGAGAGGACACCCTATGTCACTCATGCACTGAGAGCAAACTATGCAGCGAGGGTGGCGACAGTGCTTCAAGCTGCTGCGCTCAGCGTGCAGGGATGCGGCTGAATCCCTAATTTTGGAATAGCAACAGCCAGACCACTGCCAGTGAGTGAGCATCACTTGTCTGCTTTGGCATTTGCACAAGTGCACGTGCCACACTACCTGCTCGACGTGGTGCTGTGGAAAATATAGGACTCCTGAGCTGTGAATCAGAAATAGAGCAGCTGACACCACGGATTGCCCTCATTCCCGGTTGGAAGTGCTATTTGCTGCAGTTCAAGCTGAACACAGCCTCCCAGCCCTTCCTGCTCTGTCTCTCCTCTGCTCTCACAGTCAGCGTGTACGGAACTCTTTGTTACAAACTGAGACACTTTGTGAGAACACGGTGTCTTCACCCAGAGCAGAAAGGCAAAGTGTCTTTGCAAAGACTTCCACTTATGAGAGACAGCAGAAACATTGGTCCTGTGGCCAGGTTTGAAAGCTGTTGTTTCTCCTATTTCTACCAATTCCCTGATTTTCTGCTGCCCCGGAGTGGGATAAAGACTGGACAAGTTAGCAAGAGACAACAGAGAATGTGAGTGCCATTTGCATGAAAGATGTAACAGGAGAAGGGGGGAGGTGGAAAGAATGGAACAAGAACAGAGGTAAGAGTGACCTTGGCAGGAGAGAATAACAGACAGCGATGGCCCAGGAGAAGGAAGGGCGACAGACAGTGGAAAGGGGAGACCTTGGAAAGATTAATGAGACTAAAGTGTGAGGGACCTTGCACTGAGATTTCCAGGCAATTGTGCAACCATTTTCTCATGCAGTGAAAGACATAAGCACTACTATGTGTGGTAGAAAGCAGAAATACAGAAAGAGTAAAGGATTTCCCTGTTTCTTCTCTCAATTTTGTGAAAAATTTTGCCCTTTCTCCAGTGATGGCTTTTCTTCTAGAAGCTACTTCTTCAGAATACATGGTCAATTTTGCTGTTCCCCAGGGTCTAGATTTTTAACTATACATACAGTATAATACCTTTGTTTGAAGAAGTGTCATGCACAAACAGAAATCTGAGATTTTATGGCTGGTAGAGCAATAATGATTTAAAGGAAATTCCTCTCTCTGTACAAGTTAAGACATGTCAAATTAACTCCTCCTCTAAAGTTTGTGGCGAAATTCCTGCAAGCTAGTCTGAGCAGGTAACATTTTTCATCTTCTTTAAAGTTCTAGTCAGTGGCAGACCAGACCCACTGAGAGACTGAAATCTGTCCTACCAACTCAACCACACACTTGGCAGGTTCACCAAAGCCTGTAGTGTGGATGTCAGTGCACTGTTGAGTTAATAAAACCTGGAAGCTGCCCTAATTTTTTCTGATTACTCTCTCTTGGGCCCTAGAAGTGGTATGCAAGAGCTCAGACGGCTGTTTCTTACCTTTTTCCTCAAGCTCAATCCAGTACACGTGGAGGACAGGCCCTACTTTCCCTTTAGCAATCTAGGCAGGGCCCCATTAGCCAGCTTGGCTTCAGGGAAAAGCTGAGGATGGACTCTCCTGCCTACAGGAGTACATAATGAACAGGAAGCACCTGACTGGGCGCTGCCCATCCTGTCGCAATTCAGAGCTTCTCTGGATGTGTCCCTGGCAGATGGATTTCTCCCTTTGCTCAGGACATGTGTGAGACATTGGGTCCCAGAGAAATGGCTGCAGCACAACAGTGGTGTTCTCTGTGCAGGGCAGGCTCTGTGCAGTCTGTCTCTGGGTACAGCCCTTGGGAAACCTGGCCAAGGCAGCTTGCCTGGCACGCTAGAGTCCTGGACATTCCAGCTGGAAGTGACACCTCTCAGCAGTGCTGGGGCTGCAGCTTTGGTAGCCAGGCTCCTCGGCTCAGGACTGCAGCTCTAACGCTGCCATGCTGGAAGATCCCCAACCCAGTGGCTTTGGCAGAGCCCCTTTCCTGCTGAGCCCCGGGCAGCAGCAGCTTGTCTCAGGAGGGGTTTCATGATACTGAAATGGAGGCATCCCATCCAACAAGACGTTCCATGCCCTCCATGCCTGGGAAGGATTGAGCCGCCCTCTGCAGGTGCTAGAGGTCAACAGTGGCAATCAATGGGTTGATCACTGGAGGAATCTCTCCTTTGAACACCGAGATTATTGGATTTTAGTAGATTGCCAGTATGGAGAAAATTAGAGTTGAGCAAAGCGATTGCTTCCTTCCTCTCATATTTATATAATTCAATTAATATTTTATATTCAGCAAGTCAATTAACTGTTTGCCACTGTGCATGAAACCCTGTAATTTGCTTTAATTCTTCTTTCAGAAAACTCTGCATATCCTGTCTGTGTAAAAGATTGCACCTAGAGCTGACTTAGGAGACTTCTATTTGCACAGGGTGAGTAAAAGGTATTTTGGAAGAGCTGGTTCAGCTGTCACTGGTCATGTGTTCCTAACACAAACCTCATGAATGGGGCAGATGGTGGTATAGAACCTCAAGTGTTTGGTTTGGTTGATGGCATCTTGTTTCAAGCAATACAAGTGAACCTGGAGACAAGAAAGGAGATGTTCCGGACTGGTGTTTTTCCAGAGGTTTACACTGCTGAGTTGACAACTAGCCCTGCTTTCGCTTCCCCTCAAATTGACACTTCTACCCTTCCTGTCAATTTAAGTGCCAGTGATTTACATTCTTCCCTTCTAGAAGTGAAGTTTCTTGACCAATTATAAATGAGCAAAAGATGCTTCTTGACAGTTATTTCATCTGTCCAGAAATGATAAGAATTAATCCAAAGGACAGATGTATTTTACAGTTAGAATAGTTCAGGAAGTGTTTTTTAGGATGTATTAAAGGGGGCTCCTTACTGTATCTCCTTTCCCACAACAGCCCTAGACATTGGAGAGCAAGTCCTTGATAGGCTGGGCTGGTGATTAGCGTGGTAGGGACAAAGGTCCTTTACCAAGCACTGGTTTACAGAGGTGGGAGGTTTAAAAGATAGGGGAAATCAGAGAAGACTCGTCAGAAAATTTAACTCATAGTGTCTGCAAGGTGTTTCAGGGTTGGATAGGCAGGGGAACATGGAGACAGCATAGGAAAGATTACTACAAAAGCAGAGATGGTCTTTAAAACTATGATAGCTTTTCTTGCCTGAAACAGGAAGATGAGCAACTTCTTTTTCTGACTGTTGGAAGCTGTTGAATTGATGGGCTGCAAGTATTTGGCCCCACAGCTATGCAGGGGATCATCTAAAAGCAGCTTCCAAGGTTGTATCCAGACCCACGGTGTCTTGCAAAGACACTGGTATGTTGCTGATTTCTGGAATTTTACTTTCCCATGATGATTTTGCCTCACAAAGGGGAGCTGGGCTTAACACTCGAGTTGGAGAGAACATTTTTATTTGCGTGGGGCTTGGAGGGGAGGAGAGGGAACCCACTGTTACTGTCTCAGAGGGGCAGTGGGCTGGGGGCCTACTTCTACAGAGAAGTGCAGGCATTTCCTAGAGAAGGATCTCTGAAGTACCTGCTGACTGAAACATTCCAGGCATTCCTGCACTGTGCTGCTAAGCTCCCACAGCAGCAGCTCGTGTTGCTCAGGCTGCAGCAGTCTGGCCTCCGAAAGCACGTCCTGGTCAGGGATTGACACACAGCTCTCATTAGCAAAGCTGCTGCAAGGAGTAGCGCTCTAAGCTGTGAATTTGCAGCTGCAAGAGAAGATGGATGTGATTTTAGTGTGCTGCTGCTGTGAACAAACGTGCCAGGAGCAGGTGAAGGGCTTGCAGTGGGCTACCCACTGCGGGGTTTTCTCCAAAGCTTTCCTGGGTGTTTCGTGCACAGGCCAAAAACTGGAGTTCTCTGTAGCCCTTACCTGTCCTATAGCTGCTCTTTCAAATTGTGTTTGTATCTACTGTAAGGGGCAGAAACCCACACCATCTCAGTGTCAACAAGCTTGTAAATCATCTACTTAATAGTCACAGGTGAGATAACATATTAAATACTAAAGGCACTAAAAAATCCTTCCCACCTCACTCACCCTCCCCTCCAAGTACTGAATCTTGTCCAAAGCTGCACAAACAGGATTCTAAGATAAAGACCTTGGGTAAGAATTACTAAAACAAACAGAGCGTGGAGTGGTTTGTTAAGGGACTGGCTTCTCAAGGCCAAAGGGTGGGTGTGGAAGAACTCACCACACACCTTACAGAGAGGAAAGCTAATAACATTTTAAAAGTACATCTTGGAACACAGCCCTCCTGAGAAGCCTGTAATATTTGAAATAAGTTGATGTAGTATGGGGGGAGAATCATACAAGTACAATGCAAAGTACATTGTCTGTGATTTCAGTAACTAGCAGCACAAAAGCTTTCTAAGTAGAGGGATTCTATTCTGCTTAGCATGATGCAGTGCAGCAGAGTTATTTAGAGTTAATGCGGTTCTAGTAAGGAAACTACATGCTCCAAGCTATATTCCTGTCTTTTGTTTAATAATGCTTTGAAAGAATTTACCATTCAGCTGCAAACTACCTAATTCTGAACATAAGTAAAAGAGCAGAAATGTCCCAGTTTCATCCTTCCCTGCCCTGCCATGTGCAGAAAACCTCTCCATAGCGGGACAGTTCCTGGGGGCACATTAGTTCAGTCACCGTGCACTGCCCGTCTATTGATGGCTGGCTCAGTGTCAGGGTTTCTTTCCTATTTTTCTGTTTGCACGGATGAAATCCACTGCTAGAGCATTTCTGCTATTGACAGGGGATACATTCTGATCTAAAGGCAAAAAACTTCATGTCTGTGATCTTGCTAGTCTGTGACCAGCACCTGGGGGAGATATTTGAAGGTAGAACACGATGAGCCACAGGACTACAGTTTGAGGCAACACCTCAAAACTTGTTCCTTTTGCAGGCTGATTTTTTCCCCCAGAAGAACATGTGGTCTATAGCTTTAGTCAGCACCTAGGGGTAATCTCTACATCCCCTTGACTCAAGGCTTGTTTAACTTTCCTATGCTGCTGCAGAGCTATTGTTAGTTTGCAGATAAGGAAGTGTTATCATTTTAGCACAGTCTAAGAGAAAAGGATAGGAGGGAGCTATTAGATTCTCTTCTGTGTTACTCTCTATCTGGTGGCAGGATTGTCCTTCACACTGATCTCTCAAATGTGGTAATAATAACAGTAAAGTTTTATTTTTACTGGTTATCTGCCAAAAGCAACAACTAGGCTAAACCAGAAAATACCATCCTTTCTACGTCCGCAGCCTGTGTGCTCAATCTTTTGTGCTGATGCTGATACTTCTCTAGCTCTTTTCTGAAGAAACAAGGAGACACAGACACCTTCATCCCTCCCCAAACAACCTGGTCAACATAATCCTGGCCCTCCACCCTCTTCCCAGCAGGCTAACACACATTCCCATTCTCCCAGTGCAAATCTGTAACAGCTGCCCTCTGTCCTAGCTTGCTTTTGCCATTAAGACAAGGTAGACTTCTCACAGCTTCGTGTTGCTGCCTCTAGCAGTTGTTGCCTCTTCTTCCTCTGTGAGTGCGTGGCAGCCTTCTGTCATTTCAAGGGAGCCCAATCACAAACAAGTTGCTAAGTTTGAAACCAAGGAAGACAAATTATGTGTCTGACCAAAAAGCCCCTGTAAGGGCCAGAGCTGGGGAAACACATGGACTGATCCTTGTGCGAGCACTTTGCATCTCCCTGGAGTGTAAATGCTCTTTAGGGACATAACAGAGGCTGTCTCACCCAAGGTGTTGAGGACTATGCAGAATTTAGGTGTCTCTCATCTCATATGTTTGTGCTTTAAAAGAAAGAAATCTTGCTGCAAAGGTTACAAACCAAAAGGAAGTCTGTCCCCCTCCCACTGGAAAAAAAAGAGCATGCTCCTGGCAGGCTTAGCCTTCGTTTGTGTGAAGAGTGAGAAAATAACCAGGAGGGTAAATCCTGTATATACGGAATTCAGATTAATTTTTCATGGTGTATATCATCATACTAGATATCTGCAAAGTAGAGGTGTACACAAAGCTAGCCAGTCTGGGTTCCTTTAACAGCCAAAGGAAAGAAAGCAGCAGTTGTTTGACCAGTGTTCAAGGTTAAGTGAACCTTGGTGCTGTTGACTGCGCACAGGAGTTTGGGCTGAGCCGAAATGCAGGTGTCTGTGGTGAAATCCCACCCTTGGTGTAATAAAATCCCAGGGGAGATCCTGAGATCCAAGCCATTCTGCACTGTGAAAGGAAGATGTCGATCACAATAAGAGTGTGAATGAAAAACCTATGAAGAAAATCCTTTTCAGGTTGTGACTGTACCAAGTTTACATGAAGATGGATGGTTTTCCAAAAGGGAGAAATAGGTGTAACAGAGCCCTGTAGGCTTCAGTGTGGGGATCAAAACATTGCAGGCAGCAAGTCATCCATCTAGGGTCTGGCTTGCTGGCCTTACAAAACTGGAGCTGCTGTGAGGCTTACCAGTAGGTGCAAATGATGGAAATTGGATTTTCTAGGAAGGCAGGTGATGACTGCACAGCACTTCTATTTTCGTTTTTGAGGTCAGCCTATTTGTTTTGAAGCTGTTCTAATTCAGGACAGGAAGGGACTAGGAGTTGTTTTTTTTGGCTCCAAATTCAGTTTGAACTTTAACTGATGGGTGTCTTCCTGTGGCGTGCGGCCATGCAGCCACGAGGAGCGATTTTGAAGGGCAGCAAGAGGCAGGATTGGCAGCAACCCTCAGGCTGCATTGACACACTGCTGAGGCACAAGTGCCAGAATGGTCTGACCCAGGGCTGGAGGCCCAGAGGCTGCTGGACCTCAGCCTCTCACCTCCCTGGGATAACAGGACTGCTGGGGCTGTGCCAGGGAAAAGCAATGGCCAGGCAGGTAAGGGGACACTAGTGTCCTTCTAAAGACAAACAGAGGATGGCCCGAGCCAAATAGGCTAATGACAGGGAAGAGGTGGCCTGGTTCTGCTCTTGTGTTGACACACTACGTGGCTGCGGTTTTGTCATCATGTTCTCAACAACAAACCTCCAGCAGGAGGGAATTGTCCTCCTGTACAATTCTCTAGTCACAAGACAAGAGGATAGCTGCACGCTTCAAACCTTCTGCGTTGGGAGCATCTTAGTGGCATCCTGCACACCCCGTCAGTGTGCTAAGCGAGTTTTCCATCCCTGAATCGAACCTTTCTTAGCAATAGCCTTGGCAGCCATAGCCTTGGCATGCACACGTGAAAGAAGAAAACCTCCTACGAAGGTTTAAATAGGCTTCTTCACCATTCCACAAGGAAAAAACTCTTACCCACTAGCTCTTCGTTTAGCATAAATGCAGGTTTCAAACAGCCTTGTAAAACCACGTGTGGCAAAATTTATGTGCAGGAATAAGAAAACAAATTAAGACCTTGTGTTTGGAAGAGCTTATTCTGATTTGAATGCTCTGTAAGACAGTCCTGAAACTGAGTGACAGGAACCTTACAGATACTGTGCTTGAAGTCAAAATTAAGTTGGGTTTTTTTTCCTGTCCTTGTGGAAAGCTGTTATTACAATAATTTTGACTTTAAATGGTTGATGAACTAGAATTATTTCTCATAGCAAAGCAAATTGCTGAGATAGAATATTTTGATAGTTGGCATGCCCAGAAAGAACATTACTCTTATATGCTATAGCTGAGAAGCCGGGAGAAAATCCTCTACATGAAGTAATGGCTGTGTCACTGGCACAAAATTGCCCACTTGAACTCAGCACTAGAGAAGGCTGGAGAGGGAATGACATAACAATCAATCACACCTTGCTTACACTATTTTCTCTACTCCCATGTGGTGCAGAGAACTGCAAAGTGGCTCAAGAGATCTTTTGTTTTTCTCAGCAGAAATGGCGCACATCGGGTCCAGAGCAGCACTTCTTGAAGTTCGTTCCTAAATTAGTTGTTTCAGCATATGTCTAATGTAGCTGTGATTCTGCTGGGTACTTCTCCGAGCTGCTGCTGAATCTGCTGCTGGCATTTCTCCAAATGGCAGCACAAGCTTTCCCAGGCAGCTAGGGCGCAGATCCCACCAGGACATGCAGAGGAACGAGTGCTGTGGTCACTCTCATCCTCCTGCCCAGAGGAGGCAATGAATGAATCACTCTGTGCATCACCTGATTTCTGGCTGTGAGGCACGACATGTTTTGATGAGCTGTATAGATCCTCGATGTCCTACTGGAATCCCCAACAGAGAG
>VWZN01013563.1:615479-625731 GCA_013396955.1 Regulus satrapa | reverse complement strand
TGCTGAGATAGAATATTTTGATAGTTGGCATGCCCAGAAAGAACATTACTCTTATATGCTATAGCTGAGAAGCCGGGAGAAAATCCTCTACATGAAGTAATGGCTGTGTCACTGGCACAAAATTGCCCACTTGAACTCAGCACTAGAGAAGGCTGGAGAGGGAATGACATAACAATCAATCACACCTTGCTTACACTATTTTCTCTACTCCCATGTGGTGCAGAGAACCACAAAGTGGCTCAAGAGATCTTTTGTTTTTCTCAGCAGAAATGGCGCACATCGGCCACTGAAGTTCGTTCCTAAATTAGTTGTTTCAGCGTATGTCTAATGTAGCTGTGATTCTGCTGGGTACTTCTCCGAGCTGCTGCTGAATCTGCTGCTGGCATTTCTCCAAATGGCAGCACAAGCTTTCCCAGGCAGCTAGGGCGCAGATCCCACCAGGACATGCAGAGGAACGAGTGCTGTGGTCACTCTCATCCTCCTGCCCAGAGGAGGCAATGAATGAATCACTCTGTGCATCACCTGATTTCTGGCTGTGAGGCACGACATGTTTTGATGAGCTGTATAGATCCTCGATGTCCTACTGGAATCCCCAACAGAGAGATCCCGTATCCTGCTGCTGAAAGTCCTTTGCTCTTCCAAGGCGGGGAATTAGCCAGGCCCATGTCAAAGCCTGAAGAGAAGCTAAGGCAGACCTCCACCTGGCCAAATCCTCTCCCAAAAGGAAACCTCATTCTGAAGAGGACTGGCCAACTGAATTCCTGTGACTGATATAGGGGAAAAAAAATATGGCTACAGCGAGCTGGGAACCACCATGTTCGTTTCGGCTGCAGCAGCTGGATTGCAATAGCAAAAATTATCCTTAGCACTTCACTACTTTGTCAACCAGCAGACAAAGGAACTGATTGTGCAATTCAGAGCAATCTGCTAACTATATTTGTAAGGAAAGGGTTTAAAATTGCACAACATGCTGAGGAATGATACATGTAGGGATTTTGTCTTACAGCTATTGGCAATTAGAAGGAATGGAGAGATAACTGAATTTGCTCTGTTCTTCATTCCATGGAGCGTAGGGAGGCTCAACCGCAGCAGACACTGCAGGCCAAAAGTATTCAGTTTGGCATGCACGGGATGTGTCCATGGCAAGAAGAGTCTGCACAGAGTTCAAGGAACAATTTACTGCTATGTGTTATGGCATTGTGGAAAGCACAACACAGTAAAGATGGCACCTGGAGAATGTTTTATTGGGCTAGTTAGATATTAGAAAAAAAGTTCTTCACTGAAGGGGTTCTCAAGCACTGGAACAGGCTTCCCAGGGAAGCGGTCCTGGCACCAAGCCTATCCCTTCAAGAAGCATTTGAACAACATGCTTAGACTGTTTAGCCTTTTGTTAGGTTGCTCTGCATGCCCGTCAGAAGTTGGATTTTATGATTCTCATGGGTCCCTTCCAGCTCAGGATATTCTATTATTTTAATTGGTCTGAATTCAGTGACTGGTAGGTGTTATTTACTTTCAAATGTTATGATCTATATCACGTCTCATGTGGTGTGACGCTCTAAGCATTGATTCCAACAGAGCTGTTACAAATATTATTAAGAAAACAGTGTTAGTCTCAAAGCTGAGATAATGCATAGATTTATTTTCTGTGTCTTTAAATAACAGAAACAATTAGCTATTCTAAGAGATAGAATTAGGCCAGGTTGAGCTGTTTTCATCTAAATGTACTAAAATTGTTCAAAACAGAAACTTCATTTTTGTGGTATAAACCTTTTTCTTAGGAACTGGTCTGTCAATATTGCAATTACACAGCCACTTTTAAAATAAGTATCTACAACACATGAAGATTTAGAGAACCTGGCTTGTGCTAGTCACAGTTCACTGGTTCAGACTGGATGGAATGGAGTATAGATGTTCTTCTCTCTAACCTAAGGACTGGCCAAGACAGCAGTGCCCAGGAGACGGGGGAAACTCATTCTCGTTTATTCCTCTAAATGTGTCCAGAAGGATCTGTGCTTGTCCCACTCAGAAGAACAGTTGGCGTTCAAGGCTAAGTGAGGGAGAGTGCTCTATTGCAATGGAAGAGCAGATAGCCTTTGTAGATGTGGCTCACAATGCCTCTTGTTTGAGTAAAAACAAATGGGATGTGGCACTCCTTTTCCCTTGAGCTTCCTCCAACTGACGAGAGACTCCCGTTTTCCAAAGTGCTGAAGATAGTTTTTAATTTATTTTTGTGTATTTTCAGTTGTTACAGCATCTATCAGCAGGAAAAAAATACCTGCACGTCCCGCTCCCTTCCTGCTTTTAGTGCCCTATAAAGAATAATTTCCTGTGTCTCACTCTCCTCTTCCCAGATGTTACATCTCTCTGGAGTATAAATAACTGAATAACTTAGTACTTAACCACGATGTGATACCTTTGATTTTAGCACATCAAAACTAGGTTCCGATAGAGAGTGTCAGTATCAAAAGTGAAGGCAAACGCTCTGTTCTCATGAATGTGAACTGAAGTGAGCACTTTGATGTCTATCTCAAATGAACGTGGAGGGAGCAGTTCTCTCTGAAGTGGTTCAGTCAGCACCTGTAACCTCTTCAACTGCAGCCCTATCTCTCATGGGAATCAATATTTGAACCAATATTGACTTAGGACTCAAGCATGATTTATATGGGAGTCTTGGTATTGCAACAACTGCTGTGTTACTCAATCAGATTCCCAGATGACTGGTTAATACATAACAAACCAGATTTGTAAATTCAGTTGGCACGTGTTAGCATCAGAATGGAAAGGGGAAATTCATTCTATCATGTTGCATTTAAGTCAGAAATCTGTTAAATACCTGTAACTGAGCACTAGGTGCTCTGCTTAATGAGGCAATGGTTTCATTCTGTTTTCAGAGGTTTTTCTAATCTGGATTAATTTCTTGGCGACCAGTATTTTCCAGTTATCGTGAGTAATTGTTATCACGAGTGTTTAAAAATGGAAACAAACTAGGACTAAATTAGTTACTTACAAAAATTTGCAGCAGAAAGCTCTGTAGTGTACAGCACTATTCTGGTAACAATTAACAGTGAGAGTAATTCTGGGGTCAAAAACCAGTCTTACAGCTGTTATGTTTAGGTAGTTTAAGCATATCACAAGATCACTCTGGCAGTCTCTAAAGTTACCCTCACCTCCCAGGCATTATCAGTGACTGTTTCTGAAGGCAGGGTGACTGTTTCTGAAATCTGGGTGATTTTGCATTTCACACAAAAATCCACTCCACCCATTTTATGCCAATAGGGCGATTAAAAGAATATTGAAAATCTAAAGATCTGTACAATAACAAGATATTGTTAGTCAAAGTTACTAGGTCAGAAGACTGACTTTAAAAATGTCATTTGATCTTTTGGGAGAACTTATACAGATATATATATATATGTATAATAGATGAGCACAGAAAATTTAGAGGGATGTGTTTCCTCCTATAAATAGCAATATGGTGCAAATCTAATCAGATATGCTAAGAAATTGTCAGTGCCTGTGTAAAATAGAAAAGACCTGTAGTTTTCTAGGTTTCAGGCTAGAGCACTTGAAAATCAACGTGTGTGCATGTGTGTGAGGAAGAACAGGGCCAGCCCCTGAAATGTTCAAACCTCTTTGTTCTGGTGACCCTCCTGTGTTTACCCTATCTGCCTTCCACGTGTGTGCTCCAAGTCCAGTGACCACTTTGGCAGTCAGTTCACCATGAATAATCACACTCTGTCTATTTGGAACCATTTTCTAACTCGATGACCTTTCTTTAACCTCAGACTGCTAATTGTTATCGCTGGCAAGGAACAAATGGGTCTGAGGTGAACGGGGGAAGCTCTTGCCTAGAACATGTGTCTTGCCCCAGGCAGAGTTCCACTGCTGCCATCGCTGCAGGCTTGGCTCCCCAAAGATTCCAGAACTTCTCTCTGCAGCCTCCTTATGCCGGCTGTTAGAGGTTTAATGGCCCATGAAGAAATGACCTGCTAGGAACCATTCTTTGGCTTAAATGGGAAACTGCCAGGATGCCGTAAAAGCTATGTCAATTGCTTAGGTAAAATCAGCACCTGAGTCAAAACGATGGTGTCTGGGATCCATATCTGGAATCAACCTTTTCCCATCCTAACACAAGGGGAAACTGCACCACGCTTGAATAACCAGCAGTACTGGAGTTGCAGGTTCCATCACAAATCAGTTATTTCGGCTCGCTATTAGTCCGTTGTTATGCATGCTTAGCATAGCAAATTGTTGCATAACAAGCAAAAACAGAGTGGGGGAAAAAAAATATTTTAGAAGTCCAAATCATGTTAAGATTAGTCTGTGACCTCCCTCATTATTTGGATCAATAATAGATTTTGAAACGTTTTAGCACCGTATGCACATTTCTAGTTTACTGCTGGCTGTTGTTCAAGCAACATATTGATGTGGGTGCGTTCTGGAATCTTTTTATTGTGTCGTACTTCAATAGAGAGCGTTTACTATCACGGTAATGACAGCTACACGAGCACGAGGAGGAAATCTCCTAGCTGGCTTGCTCCTGCCTAGGCTGTCCCAGTGTCCACTCAATGCTTTTGGCTCCTTCACAGCACGCAGGCTCTGAGCATGTAACACAGGCAGTGACAGTGCCTGGGATCTCGTTGTAGTGCACTGCCTGCTCTGTCCTACGTGATTCTCTGCAGCCTTTTATTGTGGCCATAACTATATCTACAGTAGTAAATTCTGTGACTTTTTCCCCCCTCCCGAGTCCGCTTGCTGTCAGGGGAACACGCCCCACCTTGTGCAGGCAATCTGTCCGTGTTGCACAGGCAGAACTAGAGGTAGATCTGGAATGTTATTCCTTACAGCAGGTTTGTTTGGCTCCCAGCTATACACTTCCACAATGGAATTCATAATGGAGAAAACCATTCGTCTAATGCCTGGCCACCATACACATATTAGAAAAGATACAATTTAGCATAGTTTAGAATTTTCCCAGTGTTTTCAGTGGTTTGTGGTAATTTTTAACCCTAGGAAGAATTGCAAAAATGTGCTCTCAGATAAAATAAACTGTATTCAGTTTCTTTTTCCATGGAAATCTATCCCAGTGAGGCTGCAAAGGATGTGCAAGGAAGGCTACAGATGGCAAGTGGCAGGTCCGCTCTCGGACAAGATAGCAGTAGGGTTCCACCAGAAACCGGGGCAGGAAGTGGCAGCAAAATGCCTGTCCCTCTGCAGCTCGGGCGGCTCTGTCACAAAAGAACGGTGCTGCCAACACTCACACAGGACATTCTTCAGCAGGCAAAGTCAGCGAGCAACAACCTCCTGATGGGTGAGGAGCCCCCCACCCACCCAAGTGCCTTCCACGCATTCCTCCAGCCTGCAGAACCAAGCACAGCCCTGACCTGACGAGCTGCTTCTCGCCCAGAACTAATAAAACCAGAGAAGATTAAGAGGGAAGAGAGAGCCAGTTCCGTGCAGGTAGAGAACTGGTTACTATAGCAACTGTTTTCTTCTTTGAGCATAGGTTGGGAGGGACTCCCTCGCAAGAGGATTTCTGTGCAGTCCCCAGACTGGGGAGGGAGATTGCCGCAAAAATCTCGTTTGACAAAGGTTGCGTGGCTGCACTCTTGAACTCTGTCGGGATCAGGGAGGGGGTGCAGAGCCGGGAGAGGGCTGTGGAAGAGTTTGACTCTCATCCAAAGGTAAAGCAGATGTTGAAGAGCCTGTATTTAAAAAGGGATACTCACGTCACAGTGTATTGTTCTCTGGGTTGCAGCTACATCTGAAGCTGGTATTGTACCACACTACATGTCACAATCAGGAGTTTCAAGGCTAGAGATTTTTAAAGACATAAGAGAATACTTAATTTATTACTACTGGATTTTTAAATCTGACGTCCTGAGAAAGTTTCCCTGATGCATTTCTTCAATGAGCCCAAACTGGCGCAGAGTAAGAGATTAAGCATCTTGCAGTGTAATAAAGGCTCGGTCAATTTGACTCTGGGGAAAGTCAGTCCCTGGGACTGGGGCCAGGCAATGTTATCTCAGTGCCCTGCTTGGAGTACCTGGCACGGTACAAGCCCCAGGTCCCTGCGGTTACCTTAGACCAACACAGCAGATGAATGAGCATATTATCCTTTGCTAGGGCTGCTTTCTGGTGGAGCACACCCCTTCGCATTCACAGGAGACACAAATACCGAGCAGCGCCTCCTGCAAACCCCTCCCCTCTGCCCTCCTTAACCCTGTGTGCTCCGGCAGCTTTACTTCAAGGGCCAAAGTTGCACCCCGGTTTTTTTTTGTTAGTATTTGGTGCTGGAAACTAAAAAGCACAGCGGGAAAATAAAACAACCTATTTCTCACATTTAGTCCTGAAGTTGTCTTTCGCACAGCATCAACGCACAGAAGATGCAAATTCTTTTGGGAAGGGACAGGCAAAGGGGCTTTGGGTGAGTTATGCTTCCCTATTCTCCCTAGACTGCCTATAGTCTATTTTTTCATGGAGTTATTTTTGCTGGAGAACAGATCTAGGAGAATGTTGTCTGCCACAATCCCGCCACCCTTCCTATCACTGAGGAAGAGGAAAGTGGGACAGCTGTGCAGCCTCTCCTGCAGCTGCATCTTGCCTAGGTGTTTAACACAACTGCCAATCTGCAAACCTTCCAAATCCCCTCCTTTCAAAGTAGCATTTTTTTGGTCGTTGACGCAGGGAATAAGAAACAGCAGCCTTCATTTTTGTTTCAAATTCAGCAAGCGTTTTAGCAGACACAGAACCAAGGAGTTGAAAAACAAAAGCAGGCCAAGCTCCTGCTCCAAGTGCAACCTGAATGCAGGACTAGGCCGGGAGTCCTTTGCCGTGGCAAAATGCTCCCCTGTGAGCAGTGCACGGAGGAGGCCAGCCAAGAGGCTGAGGGACTCCGGGACAGCCCCAAACTCTCACCCAGACTGCAACGACTGCACAGCGCCCACGTCCAAGTCCTGGGCTCAGCCTTCCTTCGGAAAGGGGATTCACAAACTGGCCACAAAGAATCACCCACTTACCAACAAATACCATTATGATGTCTGCAAGCTTTGCAGCTGAAATAAGTGTCTGCACCCTGTCGTTCTCTCTGTGCCATGTGGCAGGTCTGGCCTTAGATGGCATTTCGTCTTAGCAGTAAGATCTGCTGCTGCTTGGAATAGAAGAGAGAGATGTGTGAAAGAAAGCTGAGTGCTTTAGGAGCCGGAATTGGAGACTTAGCTTTTTCTGTGAGCAAGAAGAACTATCTGCTCTAACAATTCAGTTGGTGTGCATAAAATCACGGAAAATTGCATCAATCCAACTGCAATTCCCTTTGCTGCAGGTATACAGCCTTTACAGAAAAATGGGAAAAAACAATTTCATTAAACTTTACTAAATTACACAAATTAATAAATTAACAAAGGCTCATAATACATATTGTCACAGACAAGAGCCATGACTGACTATTTCCTAATTTAATATATGATTAAGGCTGCGTTCAAAGCCAATGAGAAATAGAAGTTTCCATCAAGACTTGTTTGCGTTTCCCTTACTTCAAAGGGTGTCGTGGACTCACTGACGATTACATTCTGCCCAGCCACTGAAGTGACCCTCACATGGTCACGGTATGGAGTTGAAAACAAAGTAAATTACAGAGAAAAAAAAAAAAAGTGTTTTACTGTCTGAGGAGAAGGGGNGGTTGGTTTTTTCCTAACTGTTTTATTTGTATGTGGACTTAAAACTTACAACAAGTCCATCTTAGCAGCACTCCAAGGAGAATATTTCACTCTTTTGAATGCACAGTGCATGAAGAAGAGCACTACAAATTTCTGACGCACCGCTCCTCCTGAATGCTTTGAGCCAAACCGGGGGAGTTCTTGGATAACAGCAGAAAATTTCCTTGGATCGGGGCAGATTTATTTTCCTATCTTTGCACACACTCTCCTGAGTTTTGAATCACGCCTTCCGACCGTGCACTTCACACCTCTGGCAGAGCAAGGCTGTGCCACTCTGGCCAGCCACCCCTCCTGCCCACAATGCAAACATGAGCATCATCTTAAGCAATTGCCAATGTTTGCTTTTAGTCATAATGAAATAAAAAAAAATCGCTTTGGCAAGTAATATGTCTATTTGCCTTCGTATCGACTGCAGCCCCCCATGATTCTTCACCTTATGCATATCTCGAGGTCCCTTCCGAGTGTTTTGTTCTCGCCTTTGTCGCGCTGTCCGTGTTTGCTGCGTTTTCAAGGGAGTCACGCCCTCTCGGGAAAATCAACGAGGTGCTCGCTGCTAAGAAAGCACGAAACCAATAAATGGTGTCATGAGCACAGCAAACCTCTAAAGGGAAAACGCATTTGGCCTTCGCATGGACCCAGGGTGCTTATCAAAAAGGAAGTCATTAAAGGACTGAAACCCGAGCTAAACTTAAACTAAGAAAGGGTGTGTTGCAATAAAAAGGTTATTAAAAAATGGTTCATCATTTTTTCCTATCTCTTTTTGAATACTCTGATACACTGGAAGAGATTATTGGAGATTTTGAAGCAAAGTTTTTTGGACAACTGTCAGTGAAATAAATGGCCAGTAGCAACGACACCGAGTTTCCTTGTCTAATAAAAAGTGGGTGGGATTCTCTATATCCAGGAAAAACAAATGGCTTTTCTTTTTCCCCTCTGATTTTACTACTTTTTCTTTCTACACTGATAGCAATCTAGAAAAAAAAAATCAGTCAAATAACTCTAATTAGGAAAAAAAAAACCAAACCAAGTCCTGTTATTCCCACTATCATACAAGCCAGTGTGAAGCTCGGGAGACAGAAGGGCCTGTGTGTAAGGCAAATTTTTGGGCTATTTTCACCACTTCTCCCCGTTGTTTAGCAATTCAACACCAGCGATGTTCACAGGTACTTGAGCAGGGTCCTGGAAAAGAAAGAACTCCCCTGCAGTCCTGAGTAGCCACCTCCAGCAGTAACTGCATTCCTCCTCTCCAGCATCCCAATCTGTGCCCGAATTAAAGGATTTTATTTCGTAAATGAAGAGCTGAGGTATAAAGAGAGAAGAAAATCTCTGTCTTTTCTGTCCCAGTTTGGCATCCCTAACTCATACATCACTCTCCCGCTTAACTAGGGTCTGGTATGCCTCAGCCAAAACAGCTTTGGTTGTGCTGAAGCTGTTTTGCCAGCACAGAGCCTCTTCCAAAGCCGGTTCTGGAGCTTTCCTGCTACTTCCCAGAAAATCCGTGGGCTCCTTGGGGGTTTTCCAGCACTAGAGCACCGAAATGAAGCATGCCACAAAGTGAGAGAGCAGCCCGTGTGGTGAAATAGTTTGGGGAAAGATAAGAACCTCTCAGGAACTCCCTCAGAACCCACTAATCCCCACCTTTAATCACCACAATAACGACAACTTTTACTAAAAGAGGCCGCAAGTCTCTCCTATACAGAAAAAGACCATCAAGGGTGAACAGCCAAAGGAGAGAAAAAAAAAAAAAAATCAGGGAAGTGCAGAGGTAGTTCAAGGCTTGAAGGGATTTATTGCTTTAGTGCTCATTTATGGCGAGGTGATATAAGATATTAGGCGACAATCCCGAGGGGCGGGAAAGCCGCGGCTCCTCCAGCGGGCTGTGACATCAGCGCTCCCACACTGCGCGGGGGAAGGAGCGCAAGGCAGGTGCTGCCTGTTCCCAAAACAGCAAAGCGTGTTTCCAGCGCCAAGCTGTAAGAAACTCGGCTCGAAAGCGCTGCGTGTAGACATGACTCTTTGCTCCCGTAGCTTTACCCTTCTGTTGAGGCGCGATCCTTCCCCGAGCCGCGGGAGACCAGGAGAGTTTGCCGTGAGGGCGTGAGCCAGCCCTCACACGGTAACTAAGTAACCCGGTAACTTTCAGTAAGGAGCGGACTTTAAATAAGCATATTGCTTGCCTGCCGCGACCCACTTCGCACCGTGCGGAGATTTCCCACGTATTTCGGCGTCACGTCACGGAGTGAATAACACGGCGCCTTGCGCAGCCCTAAGCAAGGCTAACCCTGCCCGAGGGGGTGCCGGCTCCATCCAGTACCGCATCACCGCGGACCCGGCGGCGGCAGCTCCGCGGCACAGCCGACCGTGCGGTGCCCGCTCTCTCCCTTCCTCCCTGGCTGCCCTTTCCCGTTCCTCGCCTCCCTCTCCCCTTCCCTCAGCGCTCCCCTCAGGCTCAGCCCCCGCCCCGCGGGCGAGCGCCTCGTGCTCCCCTCGCGCGCGCGCGCACCAATCACAGGCGCCCGGAGGGGCCGCGAGCCGGG
>VWZN01013563.1:576672-614994 GCA_013396955.1 Regulus satrapa | reverse complement strand
CGGCCGCGGCTGCTGCTGCTGCTGCATCGCCACGGCCCCGTCTCGGGCCCGCGCCGGGGGAGGGGCCCCGCGGCCGGCACCGAGAGGGATGGAGCCGGCAGGAACCGCTGCCCCCCAGCTCCCTGCCGGGGGAAAGGACCCTGCCGGGCTGGCCCTGGCTGCTCCGCACGGGAGAAGGCATCAGGTAAACGGTGATGTGAGTCATCTTGTACAGCGCACAGGAACGAGTGCTCGTGACTCAGCACGTTGGCAGCAGAAATATGGAAATTGGGGACGTTCTGGAAGCCATATGATGTAATGTGTTGGAGGGCTTTGCCTTCTTTGCGGAATTAAATAGCATCTTTATTTTGCTTTAGCTAAGCTGATGTCGGTTCAGAGTTTCCCTTTTACACCTCCCTTGTCTCACATCCTCCAGACTGACCGTTCTGCCTGATCAAACACAGAGTCAGAGACAGTTTCAAAGGATACTGCTGTCGGTTTGCTTTCCCAATGTTTCTACTTTTGTCCTTACACATAACATGCACACATCTACCCCAGGTACCTAAGGGAGAGTGCACAGTTGACAAAGCTCTGATGTATACACGTATGATTAAAGCACATCCTGCTCACACTTAAAATTTATTTTTAAAGCCTTATTGAAAAATGAGCAACTCAATGAGACCTAGTGCAGGTAGTATTTCTTTTTCTAGATCGTTTCTCCTCCTTTGACGTGATGGTAATAAGTTAATGAAGGGAGGTAATTTTTACAAAACCAATGCAATTCCTAAACAGTAGACTGGTCTGATATGTCTGGTTTGAGTTGCTGAATTAAGTTTTCATCTGTAGCAGTGTGTATTGCTGACTTTGGTACTTACTTTCTAAAGCCTTACATTTTAGCACAGTTATCTTTGCATTTCTTGGAAACCTCTCATGTGAGTCACCACTTCAAAATGGCTTGGTGGTTTCCAAATTTGGCAGAAGAGAGGATGAACTGAAATTTAAGAATGTATAAAGCCTTGGTAGTTGGGATTTTATTGGCAAAAGCCTCCTCGCCCCTTTCATCCCTGGAAGATGCATCATATCGGTTTGCTCATTCTGGTTTCCAGTCAGTGCCCATTTTCCAATGTGTCCATTAACATTGCAAAATCATGTTCTTGACCGGCTGTCAGTACAGCAGCATTATCTGTATGAGTGAGCTGTGCCCTTTTGACCTTTAAACAAGCTGCTGAGTCTACTGCCCTTTCAGGAGAACAGTGCCTTTTATTATGTTCCTGTACGGATTTCCTTGGTAACTTTTCCAGGTAACTTCTGAAGTCTTAAATGCTATAATGAACTTCAACGATAGTGGAACTTCTGTTTAATCGAGTTTAGCAGCACTAAGACGCTCCACTTTGGCGTGTTTGTTATTAAAAAAAAGATAATAATTTCTGGGCTTTCGCACACTGTGCAGCATGAGCACTTATTTAAGACGTGTAACTATACAGATTCTTGAGCTTTAGTCTAGTATTTCTTGTAAAGCGTTCTTCAGTGTGCTTTGTTCTTCTATTTGATTCTTGATATTTTCATCTAAGTTTTCATCAGAGCCTTAGAAAAGGTGGCAAATGTTTTTTTCACAAAAATCTGTCTAGCACAGTTCAGCAGTAGAGGTTGGTATAGCTAACCAATGCTTGGATTGTCTTTTAAATAGCTGGCTCTGCTCTTCCTTTGATATCCTTTCCATCTGTCTCTTGGGTTTTTTCCCAACCTGCTCACCTTCATGGTTCAAAGTTACTTAGTATCTTGTCTCTAAAACATCCTTTTTTTGGATGGCTGCCAAGCCACCTGGTTCCTTTCTGTCTCCTTTCTTAAGCGTATTGCGCAGCTGCTGTTTTACCCTGTTTTCTTGAGATTTCTTTTTTCTTCTCAGTTGTTGACTTTGGATATGTAGGCCAGCCCCTGTCTCTTTCTTGGTAGGTTTTTTTTGGGTTTTTTTTCTCTTCCCAGAAAGTCTTTTCTGCTTCCCCACTGCGTTGAAAGAGAGCCCAGAAGAATATTTGAAAAAGCATTGAAAGGAATGTCAGGTTAGGACTGAGAACTCCATTTTGGCCACTACATTTTGGATCTGCTGTGGGTTCTTGTAATCCAAGGTCACTGCAAGGTATTATGTGTTACAGGCAAAATCACTTCCAGGAGGAAAATTTGAAAATTTCATTCAGGAACAAAATGCAGAAAGGCAATGCAGTAAAGAAAATGAGGGTTGAGTAGATGGGTGTTCTTAAGAGCTACATAACATAAAGAAACTTAGGATCTCATCAAGGTAGACACAAACTAGGGAAATCTACACTTCAGTCATTCAGATGATACACAAACATGCTGTTTTTTCCATGTAATTACTGTTTTAAGATAGTATTTTTACAGGATAAAGTGCCAGCATTTGTATTGTTTTCCGCAGCTTTATCATTTGAGATAGATATTAGATCAGAGAAACTGAGTGTGGTCTTAGATTTGACAAATGAGCAACTTATTTCAAATAAAGAACCACCTTAATTGTAAATTTCAAAATTGAAAATGTGTCCCTGAGAAAGACAGCAAAGTAAGATTTTCATCAGCAATGCTGTAGCACAGGTATTCAGGTTAAATTTTTTTATGGCTGAATTTTGTCGCTGCCAACCCCAGTGAGAGCAGCTCTTAGTTCAAACTTTATATTCCCTGCATGGTTTTAAGCTTATTCTTATTTTTGCTTGTGCTGCCAAGTATATCTGACAAGACTCCAGCACCACGGAAAAATAATTTACTTAGCTCTACGTAGTCGTTTGTTGCATTTTGCATCCATTTGGATGCTGCAATTCGGATCAATAGCTCTGGGTGATGAACTGTACATTAAGAAGCACGAAGCTGCGACGGTATGAGTTCCTGGTACTGTGGGAATGCTTTCCTGTTAGAGTAGACCAATTAATCCCACCGAAAGGATGATTAGTGCACCTCTAACGTGTTGAAAGCAAAACTCGTGCTTATCCAAGTTGGCTGACGGATGCATTTCTGCCTGCAGAGGTGGCCTCAGCAACATGCTGTTTCAGTGCTCGCTACCCGATACCATTGAGACAGTTGCAGACGAGCCACGGAAAGTTCTCCTGCGTTTATACGGTGCAATCCTGCAGATGGTGAGTACACGGAGTGCCTTGGGAGCGGGAGGGTTTCCGTAGCTTCGCTGTGATATGTTTGGAGAGCTCCACGTGTGACGCTATGCAGCTTTATCCTTTAGGGAATGTTCATGTGGCGGGGGGTAGGTCGCAAGCTGAAAGCAGTTTTCTTTGTGGTTTTTGTCTAGAACTTACACCTCTTTCTACACAGATCCCGACTGGCGTGAATTAGCTGAAGGCTCATTTGTTGTTTGTTTGGGCGTTAATGTTTTGTTTATGGTCTTAAGTTTGGACTGTGGTGTTTCAGAAAAATTTGCTTCCGTACAGAATGTAAGACTTTGACATAACTAGTTAGATTGCGAGAGACTAAACTGCTTCATTTTAATCGTGGTAGCACTTACGAATCTTGGAGATTAGCCAAAGGTTTTGTCAAGCTCGTACACTGCTCAAGCATTTTATTAGATATCATGGGTAGTTGTGCTGCTAGAAAATCTGATCTAGAGCTTTAGAATAAGAATGAAACGTGAACATCAATACTGTACAGTCATCTCATTCCAAAACATGCTTTCCTGAATGTGTGAAATGCCTTATAGCTGGCATAGAAGCTTAACCAGATGTTTTGTCGAACTCTTTTAATGTTCCTTTCATTTGGTTAGTAAAATGTAAATAGTCTTGAAATTTGTCACACCTTAAGCGAAGTGGTTGGCAAATCTGTTTCGAATAGTGACGCTTCAAAGCACGACTATTATTTTAAACTTGGTCTCTTCTAAAACTGACAGATTGTTACTCTAGGACTGTACAGCAGATCTGCTCTTATCCATCTCTGCTACACACTTGATTATATTGTAAATAAGCAATCATAACGTAAGCGTTTAACCTTAGGAAAAATTGCAGCTTCATAACATTACATCCGTTTGTTGGCAATTGTTTCTATTTGACTTAGAGGGTCTGGTTTTATTATCCAGTCATTTTATATTTTCCAGTACTCAGTCACTTGCTTTGAACAACTGATCCAATATCTGCAGAAGATTTTCTGTTCCTGAAATTTCAGCCCATTCTTCCTGCTTCTGCTGTCTTGACCAAGCTTACTATTAACAGTCTCATTAGATACCGTTGCTTTATTGACTTTGAAGTGTTCCTTTATTATATTATGTGAGTTGTTAACTTTCCCGTGGTTACCAGACTTTACCAGAAATATGTAAAATATTCCAGTGGTTTGGAATAGCATGAATTGCTTGGCTACGGCATCATATGTGTTGGGAAAGTTAAACTCTTAAACAAGAAAAGTGTGTAGAAGTTCAGTAATTCAAGCTTAAATAGTCTTTAGTTTTAAAGAGAAACTAAAAGCAGAGTGAAAAAAGGTTGGTGTGAAGCTTTGCCTTCAAAATTACTCCTAGGATTGATGCTGAGTTGGGGTTCTTTTTAAGAATGGTTAATGGTTTCAATGTAATGTTGAGTTAATATGTAGAAAGCTTGAGTAGGAACATGGGCTGTAACACTGTTGTAGTGACAGAGCTTCTATTTCCCAAGAGCTGTAAAGAAATATGGCCTTTCCCTGATTTTTGCAAAGGAAAAATAAAGCGGCCTCTAGTATTTGGCTGCCCTCTTCTTCCCTCAGGGTTTTTTTTAACTTGCCTCTTCTCTGCCCCTATCCACTGAAGAAATCAAAATAAAATTTTGGGCTCTAAAATCAGAACTAATTTGGTTTGAAAATTGAAAGTGTGTTCATAACTTTCTAACCTTTCTGCTCTTGGTGTTGAAGGATCTTTTGAGATGTCTAACTTCCTTTATTTCCATAGTGGCAGTGAAATGACTGCTCTTGTTGGTGCAGTTCACTAATGGTTAAGTAAGCAGAGAAAGTCCCAAGGTAAAACTTTGATTGCATTGAGGTTCACAATTTTTGTCAACAAACATTTGTCTCTTCCAGCCCCTTTACCTTTTAATTCAAGTTAAAATATAAGCAAACTGTTTTATTGGGTATTTTGAAAAGCTCACATAGGATTCCTATGAGTTTCTGGGTGGCATTAGCACAATGTAATGACGAGGCTGTTAAGTGGGAGTAATTTGACATTTTTAGTAAAGTTGCTTAAGTTAAAAACCCTGTAGCAATTAAGGAACACTGCTTAAGTAAGTTGAGTTTTGAGACCTTATGCTAAAGTCACAACTTAATTCTCAATGACTTAATTGTAACTGCCACTGGGTATGAGTAGTTAACCACTTGTTTGTTTGAGCCTTTGTACCATGTTTTAACTCTTGTCCTCTTTACCTTCTGTTGAAATTGGAGCACAAACCAGTGATATCAGTTCTTTATCCTTTTACTGTAAATACTGTGTATCTGTGGCAACCTGCACCAAATTGCTGTACATACAGAAGACAAGTTGAAGTTAAAATTTTGAATGCAAGTGAAAAATGTATCTCTGATTACTAACTTAAGAACGAATGATACTGGCACCATAGTTCTTTGAGCCACCTTTTAAAGGAACTTTTTTGCAGTTTGAAAATAGCTCCAGTTTGCTTATTATGACTCTTGGAAGACACAAATGTCAGTACATGAAACTCATCCAATATAAACCATGCCAGCTGGCTAAAGCTGCCACACAGGGAAGGCTTTGTGCCTTTCTCTGTCATAGCTGATATGTTGAAGCCAATTTTTTTTGTGTGCATGACTGTTTTGGGGGGAGCTGGGTGGAGATGAACTGTGCTGGCTCGGCCATTATTATGAATGGTCGCACTGGCATGGATGTTTATAAATCAAGGACTTCTCTTGAGTATATCCTTGAGCAGAACTTTTTTTTTTTTTAAGACGAGTATTGTACTTGTGACAGGTTAAAGTACTAACCACATTAAAACTCCAATGTTTGAGGCACAATGCAGATATGCCCTACACTGAAAAAAGGGAAATGTCTTACTCTGCTTCATTTATTCTTGCTCCAGTTTAGTTGCTAAATTTAAAGGGGAGCACTGAAAGTAAAACTTGTTGTGACAAAATGTCTTGAACTGTTTGTTGTATTAGTGCTAACAACTGAAACAAAAGGTTATCCAACAATATGCCATTTAATGCCTGGACTTTAAAATTGGATTTCATATTCATATCACTATAGTGTTTCTACTTAAATTCAAAATAGCATCTTGAAAATGCTAATAGGATTCCAACATAAGGTGGCAACAAAAAAAAAAAAAGCTCAAATTAAGGTGAAATTGAAGTTCACCTATCAAAAGGCAACTCAGGAATTGATTCCCATTCTTTTACACGTGTCAAAAGGACCTTGATCTCTGACTCACTGGGGCTCTGTTACTTTACAACAGCCAAAACAAAATCTTGTACACAAATGAGGAAAAACAAACCAGTATACCTAACGTTCCTTTCTGGTCTCTCAATTTCTGTGTGAGCAGATGCAAAACGAGTATAAATAAATGGTTGCCACAGTTCTGTGGCAAATCTTTTTCCATACCTGCCTTGCTGCCTTTTATTTTGTGTAACTAAATAAAATGCAGACTGCTGTGTAACTGTAATTATCAACGTCTTCTGTGGTTGTTGGTGTCCATGTCTGTTTGTAGCATGGAGTAACTACAAATCCCTGGCACTGGCAGACGGCTTGAAAGAAACCAAGCACCTCTTTCGGGGATATATTTGTGTTGGGTGGCATTAAGGGTGTTCTGGGGGTAATGTACCACTTTAGTTGTATATGCATGTGTTCTCTGCTGCAGGCTTGCCCATGCGATCGTGCCTAGAGCACTCTGGTTTCCAGGTGACAGACACGATTCACGGTATAGTATGAGATCTCTGAAGTGGAGCATTCTCTACAGCTTTCATTTTCTTTAGTACTGGATTTCATTGTTTAAAAGTAAGCCTTAAGTAGCACCAGCTACTGTCTGTGCATCTGAATGTTTACAGCAATGACAGAATATAAAAAAAGCCGTCTCTTCCTTTTCTCTGCTCCCTCATAACAGAATGGTAACTTGAAATGTAGAGGATTGGAGTTGTGGCTTTTGTAGAGCTTGAATTGGGAATTCTTCACATGCTAGATTTTTAGGACTGAAGCAAATTGGTCTCAGTTCCTTTAGGTCTGACAGGGATGAGTGATCAACGGCAGATCCTTAGAAGCAAAAATAGTTATTGCTGTGGGGAAAAAAAAAAGCTAAAAGCTTTTTTCCTAAAGCTGGTCTTTTTTCATACACTGAAGTTCAAGTTGATGTCTGCCAACAGCTTCTAGAAAAGTTTCCCCTTTCCCTGCACCCAGAGGTGCAGGTCACCTGTGACCCTCGAGGCAACTCCTTGTAGTGTTGTGATTTAGGATTTGAATTCCAAGGGATTTATCTAATTTAAAGTATTGCAGTATTTAGAATTATTGAAAACTATAGCTGACTAAACTCAGAAAAATTTGGTTATATTATATTTAAATTTGTGAGCAACACTCAAAGTTATGTATGAAAAAAAATAAAAGTTCCTTCTCTGGACAGAATTTTCTGGCCAAGCGTAATTTGTATTTTCTGATAAGAGACTTTGACTTTCAGCTACAAAATAAATAAATTTGGAGGCATTAGGAAGAAAATGTTGAACTCAATTTTCTGTATCAAATTGCCAGATGTATGAACTGTCTGGTCATCTGAGCACAGATCAATGTGTACTGTTTCCCATTCTAGGACTTTTATCTCATATCCTGCATTAAAATCAATTTACATAATCATAAATTAGACCCTACACAACTTCTATTGAATACAGTTGTACTCCCTTACTGAAACTGTAGCAAACTTTCTCGAGGTTTTGGGAATAAATCTTCCCACAATAAAAAAAAGCTCTGAACGAGTATTTAAAGAAATCTTGGAGCTGTAGAACACATGTCCATTTGTAGTTAGTTTCCATGTAGAGAGAGTGATTAGAAAGCTCTATCAGTTACTCACTGATTGTCTCTTTCAAGTAATTAAAATGGCCTCACCTCTGTTGGTGTAGTTCCCGGAATTGGACATTTGTTCAAGTGGGCTATTAAGAGTTATGGAAAAACTAAAATTGATTGATTTAGCCAAGAACAAGTGAGCTAAAAAAGTTGATCAAGTTATATGGGATGCCTTGTTTGAACCACTGTTCTCAGAGGTGACTGTGCAATCAGGAAATAATAAAATTCTACTACTTTAATCTGTTGAAGTCTAAAACTTCTGGTACGTAATATCGCATCCTGCTTACTTTGTTCTCCTTGCCCATGTATAGTGAAGAATTTCCTAATCCTAGGCTGAGTACATGGCCACTTGTGAAGACTGATCCTCTCCAAGCTCCCATTCATATTTGCAAGTTATTTACATATTTTGTGTTCATTTTTCTTCTGGAAACGAATGCATCATGCTGAGGGAACAGAAAAGAGGGAAGGGATGCTGCAGAAGTCTCTTCTTGTGACGACTCTGCAGTAATGCCCTAACTGTCTCTTTCTAATGGCACAGTAGATGCCATTAGCCTGTCTCCAACACTAATTTGGGGTGGACTCTTGGAACTGGCCAGCTCTTTATGCAGTACGATCTCTGGAAAGCAGATGCCAGTTCAGGTTCTAGGGAAAAGTCTAATGTGCTTACCTTCTGATTGAACTGAACCGTTCTGAGAGCACCATTTATCAGGAAAGACTCCTGAATGGTGAGTAACTTTCTGACTGTTCAAGAAAAATCTGAGTGGTATTGATGTAGAACATGCCTGTTCAGAGAAGCCCTCCGTAAATGATTTTAATGCTATTGAGTAGTTACACATTTAGCCGTAGTGAATATGTTTGGACTTTCTTAATTTCTTTGAAAGTAATATAAAGTAATAGTAGTTTCCATATTGTTTTGTTTTAAACTTTATATAGTAGTATTATGGGAAGTACTTGCTGAAAGACCATCGACTGTTGTTAACTATCCTTCTTCTGTAGCTTCTGAGATACTGTAACTGCAGAGCTTGTGTAAATCATTAGCTTGTTGTATTGTGCTTAAGGCAGCTGGTGTTGCTTAACTGTATTCCATTAAGTTCATATTTCCACCCTTGTTTTGGACATGTTAGAGCTTTGGAACAGGAAGGTATGCACATGGTTCTGTGAATGCAATGTTTGTGTGCAGAAGGTGGAGATGCAGGCTGCCTTTATGGGCCTCTAAAGCTAGTCTGGTTTAAACAGTCAATGGTGGAATTGCAACATAAATAGCAGCCACAAACTGTCACTAATTCTAAGCAGATATTTGTTTTCTCTTCTCCTTACCTTCAAGCCCTTTAAAGGACAAGGTTTTTTAATACATTGTGAATTTTTAAATGTGCAGCTCTATTAAAAGCATGTGCCACTGAGGGCTCAGTTGCTGAGGGTATGGTTTAATATTCTGAAACAGCTTTATAATGACTCTTAACAGCCCTAGCACAATGCATTATACATGGAACTTGTTAAAGTTTTGCTAGTGTGCTGTGGTTCCTCCTGAGACACCTTTAGCTTACGTGGGCAATTCCTTCTAAGAAAAATCTCGTTTTTTCACAGCCAGTGGTACAGTGGACATATAGCCAAGACAGCACGCTCTAAATAAGGAAATTTGAGCCACGAGAAATTTAGAAAAGAAAGTAACAAACTAAAGAAGTGCTTTGTGGCCTTCGTAACACGCCTCTTCCAATAGTCCTTCTAAGGCTTTTATGTAATCCCTGTAATGCGTCTCAAGTGCTTTGGCTGGAAGAATCTCATCCCAGATGTCATGCAGAGGGACTTAATTTTATCTTAATTAAAAACATTCCTCTGCGCTTATGGTGCATGAAAATTTTGTTTAGAAAGACTGGGAAACAATAAAAATATAAGTGGAAATCGGGTATTTACATGAGTGGCTCGGTCTCAGTGGCACATCCTTTTGAAAGATTTTGGAATTGTTGAAATTGTGGTGGTCAGAGGTCAGATGGATGCTAGTGCTGTAGCTGTCACAGATCCAAGACAGTGTTGAGACTTTTAGTTAACTGTAGCTGGTACTTCTACTCCCTTTGTTCTGGTGGTTGCAGGTTAATAACTTCAAATTTCATCTTCTCATTGTGTTTGCTTTTTCTCATTCATAGAGGTCCTGTAATAAGGGAGAGTCTGTACAGTCTCAGAAGGAAAATGACTTGCAAGTGAGTAATTAAATTTGCTTATTTCACAGAATTTTATAGATTATAGGGAAATGTGGTGATCCTGGTTGTTTTAAACCAGCAGTTATTCCAGCTGGACTGTGTCTAGAAAATGTAAAAAGTAATGAAGAAAATAAATTTATTTGCTGATAGAAGCAACATGATGTGACTGGACATAGTTTGGAAAGATTCAAGCATCCCACATTATGAAGAAGCAGCCCCCCAAACCTACTCTGAATGGTGTCTCACCATTTTGAATATTGGTATCAGTACTGCTTTTTCTAGTGTTAGGCTCTTCTTAAGCAGATGAACATCAGTTCTCTGCTTTACCTAATCCCTGATTTTTTCATACATTGATTAACTCCTCTGAGGAAAGTACATGGAGTTCCTTCTAAGAAAAATCTCATCATGAAGTGTTCCTGATGAGCACTGCGCTTGGATCTGCAAACTTTACAAGTTCTTGCATTTGGAATCACTTCTTCTCCTGCAGCATAATGTTCAGCTGAGTGTATCTTTTCATAAGGTCATCTGAACAGGATTTGGTAATTCAGATTTCTACCATGGCAATATTATTTCAGGAAGGGATAACATTGCAGCATGCTAGCCAGATGCCTTGGTTGTTATGTACTCTGCTTCCAGCTCTGTTATGGTTTTGGCAGTGACTAGGGAAAAGTACATTTGACTCAATTGATGAGTGCTGCTTTTCTCCCCTTGTATTTCTTGCCTTCTGGCAATGCCATCTGAATAATTTTCAGGCATTTGTTTGGTTTTGGGGTTTTTTTGCCTAGTGAGTTGAAACTGGTTTTAAATTTTTTTGTTGTTCAATGACTGCTTTTGAAGTTTTGTTGAACTTTCTTTAGCTTACTGGAACAGCTTCACTCAGTTGAACCAAGACTGAACTGAAAAATGTGCTGGTTTGATACCTCAGTTTTTTCAAAGGTTTTTTAAAAAAAGGAGATGGCTTGATTTCTCTTCTACCACTATCTTGTGGGAAGAAAAGTTAAAGTTATAAAAGAAAACAAAAGTCCAAACAAGCCTCACCCTGGTGACAGAAGCTCA
This sequence comes from Regulus satrapa, assembly GCA_013396955.1. Taxonomy (NCBI): domain Eukaryota; kingdom Metazoa; phylum Chordata; class Aves; order Passeriformes; family Regulidae; genus Regulus; species Regulus satrapa. Next base: position 603,750 of record VWZN01013563.1, on the reverse strand, counting down.
TCAAAGTTTTGCAGTACAGGAAACAAGGTTTTCAACTTAATTTGTGGTATTTGTTGCTTGAAAAGACCGATTCTCTGCTGAATAGGGTGTTTTCTGCTATTAATCTCGTAGTGCTGAAACTTCATCGTTGAATCAGCATTCTCAAAAATTACTGTCGGGGTGGATTTCTTCATTTACTTGTGTCTAGGTTATAAGAGGAGATTATATCCTTTAGAGAGAATAAAATTCTGAGTTCACTAGCAAAAGCATTGTAGTTTCTGAGCCGCCTGGTGTGTGACAATTGTGTCTGAATATTGGATGGTCTTGTCAGCTCATAAGGCCTTTTAACAGGAATTTATTTGTTTTACTTTGGTTTTGCTATAATTTGCAGTGATTTTCCTTAGAATATGACTACTGTGTGTATTTCATAGTGTATTTTTTGTTAAGGCAGGAAAAAAACAGAAGTTTCAGTTCCAACTGAAGTATAGAAAGGCTTCTGATCTCCTTGCTTTTATGGGAGTTGCATCTTGGAAAAGTCTTGTAAAAAATCTGTATCATTGTTAGGTTTGAAACAAAACATTGATCTTTAAATATTCATTTAAAAACATGAGTGATTCGATTTTTGTCCAGAAATCTAAAAACAAGTGCTTATGGATGAATCTCTGAAATGGGTCAAAACAGAGCTTTAGATCTTAAAATAACAGGTTGTTGTCTTGGCAGCATGAGTATATTGCAAAGTGTTTGAAGGCACTGAGGTACGTCATTTCCTTGGTTACAGTGCTTGAATCCTTTAAAGTAATCGGGTGAAGATTAATCTGACAAGTCAGATTTGTTCAGTTTCCATAGGAAGGATGCTATAGGATTTTTTGAATGCCCTTTAGTGGTTTATTTCCACACCTATCCTGTGTTAGACAGTATGGAATGGAGACTTGGTAAAAGGTCCTGTGAGCATTATAAAGGAGAAACCTTTGTGCCTGAGATTATATGGATGGTATTGTTCAAAAACTCTCATTGGACTTGAGCTCAAATAACCATTTGGTTTCAGTAGAGGAAGTTTTGAGTGCTTGCACTTTCGATGCATGAAGAGATGTCTTAATGAATAACAGGATTTTTTTTTTTGTACTTCCCCTTATCCAAGAATAGTGAGTTGCTCTTCAGTAAGATATGGAAACAAGGAAGTGACACCTTAATGGCAACAGATTTAAAAACAGCTGGTGGACCACCAGGTGCAGTCAAAGTCAGTGTTGGTTAATAACAGTAGACATTCAGAAGCTCGTAACTGATTTCCTTTTTGGTGTTTGGCATGAGGTTTCAGAACTGAACGGAAGGAGTTCAGGCCTGTGATGGTGAGGGCATGTGAAATGATTAAAAACATATTTTTGGTGTGTTAGTGGATTAAGCATTTGGTGCTTTGATGAACTGGCATGGAAAAATGGTGGAGAACATAGATGCAATACATTCAGATGCAAATTGTCTTCGAGTCTCAGGTGCTTCAGAACACAGTTACATGAACCTTAACTAGACTTCAATATCAAGAATTTATTGAAGATCTCAGAAGAATAAGCTGGGGGACAATAATGGAAGTAATTTATCAAGAGTGCTGCCCAGAGTGTACTCAGGAGTGGAACTTGCATAGAGTTATATCCTGCCTGATACTGTGTTGACTGCAGTAATGACTGCAGAAGGATCTGTGATCAGAAATACCTGAGAGCTTTCTTAATGTTGTGCCCTTCATTCTTGCACTTTTAAGGGTTATGGGTCTGACTTGGAGATGAGCTGCTCAAAAGTAGGCAGAGGCTTGGCAGATCTTTAGGATTTGAGTAGAGCTGGGTTCTGGTGAAGATAATTGCAAGGAATAGAGATTTATAATGTGATCTCTGTGCTTACTTACTGATAATCTCACCCATCCAGAAAGATACACTTCAGTGATTTTTAGCTGTCTTTTTGAGATGAAATATTTCATATTTTTATGAATTTTAAAGTATGTATACTAAAAAGCTGCCTGTCATTGTTCTGATCCAAGCCTATTGATCTATGACAACCTCAGAAATGTTATTGAAACTTGAGGTATGTTTAGTGGTAGAAAAGGAAGGTTTATTCACATACACTTGCTTCTCAGTAGGAACTTAAAATTACTTCCTCACTTGAAAAAAATTTTAAAGGGAACACTTAAAATGTGCTTAATGGAAGGAAAACAGAAGTCATTCTTCCAAATGAAGTTTCATTCAATAAAAAACAATATTTTATTATTATTTGTTTGCTTCATTCACTTGTGTGGCTAAAATGCCCTTTTAGAGAGGCAGTGTTCTGGAGAGTGTTAAAATAACTGATGGAGTTGTTCCTGTGTTGTGTTTCAGTGGGATGAACTCCTCCAGGAAATGAATTTGCGGAGTTCACAGGTTAGAGAGGGTGTTTTGGTTTTTGCAGTTCTCCTCTGACTTGGCCTACCAACAGTACCTTTTAAGTAATACAGATTTTCCTCCCCGTTTTTAAATTTGAAAGTAAAGTACTTGTATTATTCCCGTGTTGACTAAAAGTTATCAGTCAAGAAACTTTGATTACTAAAACATGGAGTCTTTTCTAAGCTAGCCCTACAATTTCTCACTTGGTAGCAGTTTAGCTCTTGTGCACAACCCAAGTTAATTTCTGTGCAAGCACCAACTAATGCTTTAATTTTTTTGGTAGGGGGCAGAAGCCATGGTTCTGGAAAGTGTTATGTTTGCCATTCTTGCAGAGAGAGCGCTCGGCCCAAAGCTGTACGGAATCTTCCCACAAGGGAGACTGGAGGAATTCATTCCCGTAAGTCCTGGTCATAAATACTTAGCGGGCTGCTGGAAGCTGTTTTAATTGATCATGACAAGAAGGTCTCTGGACTGCTCCAAAAAGCAGGGATGTGAGAATGGAATACTTGGCTGCCTGTAGTAATTGCTGGCTGTAATTTGATACAGTTAGAGTGGGTGTTGGAGAGCCCCATTGTAGCTCGTGCCAGGGGGAGATATCAAAAAAACTCTTCAACTCTAGCAGAGGCTAATAAATGAAGATAAAAAGCCTGTTAGATACCAAACATAGCATGGGGAAGCTGTGGAGTAACACTTCCCTTTAACAGCAGCAAGGACAGATGCTTTTGATGTTCTTAAATATTTATACTTGATCTGCTTTGAAGATATTCTTAGTGTGAGATGTGATACTCCCCAGGTCTTGAATCTAGAAGTGAATTGATTAAGTTGTAAGTAGGGCTGGCAACAGCTTTTCCAAAGGCAGCAACTCTGTGAGTTCATCAGAGAAAGAAAAAGAGTATTGCTGGAGTACTATGCTGGTATTTGACACTATACTGCATAGAGGCTAATGCTAGTGTTTATAATTAATCACTGTTCTGTAACTCTTCAATTAACTGTCTTTTAAGAATACTGTATTTTATTACAGAGCAGGAAACTGAGCACTGAAGAGCTAAGCTTACCTGACATATCTGCTGAAATAGCTGAGAAGATGGCCAGGTTTCATGGCATGAAAATGCCATTTAATAAGGAACCCAAGTGGCTTTTTGGAACAATGGAAAAGTAAGTTATGCAATACTTTATGGGGGGGAAAGGCGACCTGTTGTAATTTTGATAAGCAGATCATTCTTCCTGGATGCCTGAGAACACAGGCTTTCACTGTACCCAGAAACTATCACATGAAGGACTAGAGTTACCTTCAGTTTTCTTCAGTAACTCTTTCAAACATCCTCAATTTTAGTTTAAATGGTATCATAGTATGGGAAGAATACTTTGTAAGTTGTTGTTAATTGTTACAGTAATCTTGTATTATTGTCTCTCTTTTTTTAACAGGTATCTAAATCAAGTGCTGAGAATTAAATTTACCAAGGAATCCCAAACCAGAAAACTCAATAAACTTCTCAGTTACAATCTCCCCCAGGAAATGAAAAATCTAAGGTAAACTTATTTTGTCTACCACTATCTTCTAATCTCCACAGTTTGTGTGAATTTTTGTATACTTGTTCAGACATGTTATACAGTATAACACTTTATATTCATTTTACTTTGCAAGCCAGGGATTGTTTTTGGTTCTGTGTCTCATACAGATACAAAATTCTATGATGAAATTGCTGATCTGACTTACTGATCGTGAAGTCAGACTTCATTGTGCTGATGTTTTGCTCCTAATTAAGAATATAGGCTGTTGCTGGGAGGGAGTAGTGTTTCAAATTCGTAAAGAAAATTACCTGAAGTGAAACTCAACGATTTTTTTTTTTTTACTTAAAAGATGCTCTGTTGCTTTTTTCTAGAGCGATGCTTGAAGCTACTTCTTCACCAGTTGTATTTTGCCACAATGATTGTCAAGAGGGTAAGCTGCTAATGCTCGAGTATTGCTCAGTGCTGCACTGTTGAGCCTTTTCTGGTTTCTCCTTCGCTCTCTGAGAGAGCCACATTGTGGAGTAGTGCCCAGAAGCAGCAGCCTGTGCATGCTGGTGTGCTAGGGTACCACAGCAAAGTGTGGGCTTTGCAACCCTTCAGGCTTTTTCAGAGAACTCTGGTGAGAATGCACTCACGCTCTGTAAGCAGAGGTCAGTTGATGATGGGAGCCTCGTGTGTTTTCTGTTTAGACCTTACCTTACTTTGCTGCAATTATACATGATCAGAGTAGGGTGTTCTTGAGTCTCTTTAAAAGAAAGATGCTGAAGAAGTGCAGTGAGTGGTGAAAATGAAGAGTAGGATAGCTTGACCTGACAGTTTTTAACTTGTACCGGTAAGAAACATTAGGAAAACCTTATCCACATTTTTTTTAATGTTCTCTGGGAGCCAGGGAAGGAGTAACAATTTTCCTGAGCCACTTGCTGGAAAAGATGAGGAGGAAGGAAGGCTGAAGGTGTTGGGTATGCTGTGTTTGTGTGCCCTGTCACCTGAACAGTGGGTAAGCTGGGCTGAGCTGGAAGGATGCCCTAGTGGGACTGTGTACGGGGCTATTTTGTTGTCAGTGGTCCCAGCTTTGTCAGCTGAGGCACTGCCCTGGAGGACAGACACATAAGGACAAGGCAGCACGAGGGAAAAAGGCCACTAATCCTAGAATTTGTTAATAACTCCACCTACGAGGTGTGGAGTGGTGGAGTTTGAGGTCTCCTTGCTGATGTGGCATGGGGCACTAGTGGAGGAGTCAGAGCATAGCAGAGCTGAGGCAAGCTGGGCAGCCTAAAGCTCCAAAGAGTTTGGGGGGATGTGTGTGAATTACTGTGCTGCTTGTTCTGTTGGTGCAAGAGTGTGGCCTGGAGAACAGATGCACCTGCAGAGAGGGGTCAAACTACTGCAGACATTGCTCTGCATTTATTTATTAACTGGTACTTGACAGAGGCAGATTTAGTCTTTTAGGTTAATTATAGTGACTATGTGAATTGAAAGACACATAAGCGAACGCTTAACCTTTCTGTGTAGGCACTGATTGATTGTGCCACATATTAGAACAGCAGAGTGATCAGACTGTGACTTTCAGGCTGCTGAAAAGCAGTTTCTGTCCCAGGTGTTGTATGATCAGCGATAGTGCTACGCTGATATGAGAGATGCTTTGAAATCTATAAATCTCAAGCTATGGAAAGAAACAATGCAGCAGGGACTGCTAAGGCTGGCAGGGCCACCTGGGCCAGCTGCAAGCTAAACTGGAGAAAGAGGATCCTTGGGAAAACAAATCTGCCTCTCCCTGTGGAGAAAAAACTTCCCTGCTTTCAGCTTTACGAGGTAAAGCTATTTATCTCAACTTTCAGAGGGCTGGTGAACAGCCAGTGCAGCTTGGCTTTTCCTATTGTTGTGGTTTAACTAAACCCAGCTGGCAACTCAGCCCCACAGAGCCACTCAGTCTTCCCAGCGAGATTGGACGGGTAGAAGTGAGAACTCCTAGGCTGAGATAAAGGCAGTTAATTAGGAAAAGCAAAAGCTGCTCGCACAAGCAAAGTAAACAAATAAATTAATTCACTGCTCCCCGTGGGCAGGCAGGTGTTTGGCCATCCCCAGGAGAGCAGGGCCCCATCACACACAGCAGTGACTTGGGAAGACAACACCATCACTCCAAACATCCCCTCTTCCTCCGTCTTCCCACTGTACGTAGTGAGCATACAGTATGGAATATTCCTTTGGTCAGCTGTTCAGCTGTATCTCCTCACAGCTCTTTTTTGAGCTGGGGTGGGAAGCAGCAAAGACTTTGACTCTACAGAAGCACTGCTCAGCAGTAACAAAAACATCCCTGTGTTATCGACACCACAAATCCAAACATAGCCCCGTGCCAGCTGCTATGAAGAAAGTTAACTACCCCTGCCAAAACCAGCACACCTATCATTCTTCCGTGCCAACATAAGGGATAACTGGGATTAGCTGAACAATGTTCCTTGAGATATACAGCATTGCTTTTCTCTGGTTTTCCTGCATTATTAAATATGCAGTATTATGTTAATTTTCAGGTAATATCTTACTTCTGGAAGGCAGAGAGAGTTCAGAAAACCAAAAGCTGATGCTCATTGACTTTGAATACAGCAGCTATAATTACCGGTAAACACTTTTCCTCTTCAGCATTGGGAGTGTGTTCCTTTCTGCATGCTACAGGGAGGCCAAGTGCTGCCCTACACTGCTTCTTTGTCTATTCCAGTGAATGGTGTTCTGCTCTGATAGTGGTGGTTAGCAAATATAACTCATCCAAACAGCTCTGGTTTCTGATGCTGCTGAGTTCAGGCACACAGCAGAGGCAGTGTGGGGGCTCCTTGGTTGCTCAGACTAGAGGGCTTGTTTATGCACAAATGGCTTCTTCCTTGCATGTCAAAATTGCTTTCTAGTGGGAAGCTGAGGAGAAGGGTAGATTTTGTGGGCATATGTATGTAGGGCAGCTTTGCTTTTGTGATTTTTTTTTTTTCCCTCCTGTCCTTTCTAATGGCTTTTTCATCTACGCAGATGAGAATGAGTTTTTTATGTGTGGTTATGACACATGCTTGTTTTTCTTCCCTCAGCCATCTAGTTAAGTGTTTTTAAGATGATCTAAGTGGGTATAGTCACTGGGATTAAACATCACCACAGCTGGAACACAGTAAAACAGTGAATTCCAATCATGTAAAAGTGGAATATGTAGGAAACTTTGAATATGATCTCTTTGCCTGCAATAATGCCAATATTAGAGATGTCTGACTTCACGCTGAGATGTAGTGCATACTCAACCATGTTTACTGTCTCCGTTGGTATAAAGTTCAGTAGCAAGGTCTAGTATTTTCATGTAGCTGGTAGCTTTCATTCCTAACTGCCCCTCTTTACTGTTTTATAATAACCTGCAAAAAGTTGGTTTCTGGTTATCAATTCTCTACTTCCAGCAAAACTACAGTAAAATTTTGAGTAGCCCAATGCTTTTAAACTTGATCTTGGGTCTACTTAAAAAAGACCAAAAAAACAGATTGCTAGTTGGCAAATATTTTGAGGCACTTTGTTATTTCTTTTTCAGAGGGTTTGACATTGGAAATCACTTCTGTGAGTGGATGTATGATTACTCATATGAGAAGTACCCATTCTTCAAAGCCAGTGCTCCTAAATATCCTTCAAAGAAACAACAGGTAGACACAAAAGACATACTTAAATGCCAGTGTCCACAATCTTTACATCTTAACTCTTTTTCAGTCCTCTTCTGGGCTTACTGTGTCCCAAGATATTTCCTCCATGACTTTAATAGTTTCCCTAATCCCTGACTATGTTGGCTTTAAAAATCATAGTAACTTAACAGCTCTTCAGGATAGAATATTTACTATGTGTGTGTAGCCATCCACCACAAATAGTCCAGTAGTTGTAGACTGCAACTATGAAATTGGTTGGCAGTAGCAATGTGCTGCCTGTCCTAATCCTTTAACTTTTCTTAAACCAGACTCTCAAGCAATTGTTAGAAACACCATTAATCTTAAAGATAAATCCCAATTTTTTTTATATTTGGAAAAAAATAAGTGCCAACTTATTAGAATGTATTAGAAGGTCTGCCTAGGTCTGAAAGAAGCAAATATATCTTGAGATGAAAAGTTGTAACTCGGTTGCTTACCTGCCTTCCAGCTTCATTTCATCTCCAGTTACCTGTCTGCATTCCATGAAGGCTTTGAAAATCTGAGCAATGAAGAGAAGTCCAAATTAGAAGAAGAAGTGTTGGTAGAAGTTAACAGGTAACTTGCCTTGTACAACTGTATCTTCAGACTTCCACTGTGGTGCCTGTACTTGAATGTATCGCACTGGCTGGAGGAACCTGAGCCAAGAGAGATGGAAAGCTATTTATTTATATGTGGTCAAGAGCAATCTGCTCACTGTAACATCAAATTTTTTGGGCTGCACTGATAGTGGAGTAAACAGAATGCTACTCCATGGGGAATTGCTTTTATAGTATCATAGTTGAAGAAAAGGCAAAGGGCATCCCCAAACTAGGCAAATACTGTTGTAAGAGGACATTGAAATAAGGTGTTGTGACTTAGCTGGGTATTCTGTTCCAATAACAGCTTAGCTTAGCTGGGTATATGTTATTTCAATAACATAGCCTTGTAATTCCAGGTTTGCCCTTGCATCACACTTCTTCTGGGGTCTGTGGTCTATTATACAAGCGAAGATCTCGTCCATTGAGTTTGGGTACCTGGTAAGTTTTTTAATTGTAGTTTTACACAACAGAAAATTAATAATTTAAATATCGTGTGGTACATTATTGAAAAGGCAATGGAATGGCCTCTCACAGCAGCTAGTATATTCTAAGTGGAATAAAGCTTTTAAAAATCCATTTGTTACTGGTTTGTGCTCTTTCCTTAAGAATGTGAAGAACATCTAAGATCATAAAAGCTTTCAGAAATTGTTCCCATGGTTATGTAGAGAGTGTCCAGCTATATTGCAGCATTTTTCTGCAGCAAGACATCCCAGGCAACAATGAGGCCAACATGTAGTGGGAGTTTCAAGCTAAGTACTCAAAGTGCACGTGTTGTCCCATGGTGATGTTCAGGGTGCAGCAATACCTGTGCCAGGCAGCAGCTTGTACTTGAGAAACCAATGAGTCTGGCTCTTGGTCAGTGCTCAGTGTACTGTAAGGTGATAGGACTGGCAGGTACGTGGAATATCTTACCAGAACTGTTGCAGCAGCCAGCCTTTTAAGTGAAGTCCTGGCCTTTTTAGTACCTGGTTTTATCTGACGTTTTGACAGCAGCTAATTGTGTTGGAGTTAAAACAAAACTGGGGGAAATTTTAAGAAGCCAGAACACCTCAGGAGAGATTATCCTTCTGAATACAGCTAATTAGTGCATTGAGATGATGGATTAGGAAAGTAACACAGTTAATACCTTCATTATGTTTCCCCCTCCCGATAAAGAAAACAGCTCTTTACTGTATGGAATACTCAATGTCCCTTATTTTTCCAGGAATATGCATTATCCAGATTTGATGCCTACTTCGATCAGAAGAGAAAGCTGAAGGTGTGAATGTGGGAGGAGTGGCCTGTTGGTTACTGTGTGAAGAGGGCAGCTGGACAGAACTTTCACTGTGCTTAGGCTACTGTATCTCTAATGAAGGTGTCACTGAATTCCAGTTCCTGGGAATGCAGGTGTACAGTACTGAGGACTATAAAAATTACTTGTTTACAGTTCCGTAAATAGTTGGAATGAGGTTGGGAGGCAAAAGTAAAATACAACCATGCAATATCTTTTAAATCTTTTCAAACTAGGAGCTATTTTGTATTATGGGAGAAGCTTACAATTAAGTGTCAATACCACATGCATCAGAGCAAACTTGCTGTGGGTACATTTTTGGGGAGTGTTGGCATTCTGGTTCGTGTTGTAAGCGGTACAGCTGTAAAAGCTGATTTGTTGTAGACACTGCCTCTTGAGGAGAAAGAAAAGCAAAGGAGACAACTGCTAAACTGTGAAGTAGGCTTAAAAACTGACTGTGAGTTTAGGTTCACCCTGCCCCAAGAACACTATCTTCAAAGCTGCTGATACCTTACACCACTTTAACCAGAAGCAACTAAACACATTGAAGCAGCGTGCTTTAAAGTGTTAGTGACACACACACATGAATGTTTCTCTTAGGCTGGTGTGCCTGGGAAGTGAAGTACAAGTGAGCTTTGAACTGGACATTCTGAAGGAGTTTGTTTTGAACTGCTCCTTCCGTGTCCTTCAAGAACATGCTTTAGCCCAGCCTGGTTCTCTTAAAATGCTGTGTCCTGCACAGGGGGTTCTGTGGGCTAGCAGCACTGGGAAGAGTGCCTTGAATTGCTCTAGCAGCTCCCCAGATAACTGGATTGGCATTGACAGTACTGGTCATTGAGGCCCGTCTCTCTTCTTGTGTTGCCACAGTATATGGCTGTAATTAGTAGAGCCAAAGCCTGTGGAGAACGCTTCAGGAATCTGCTGTTCTGCCCATCCAGTTCTTACGTGGCTTGGGAGGTGCTTTTCTTGCACCTTCAATTCTCATCATGTTCCAGGAATCCAGTAAAGTGGAGCATCTTGTGGGGAACAATAACATGTATATTGAAACTTGAGTATAATCTGTGTACATGCCATCTAAAGATTTCTTTTGATTTTTTGGGAGCTTGTTTATTTTGAATGTTATTTGTTTGTGCTTTCTAACACACTGTACTATAAACAAACTTATAAGTTTACCCTTTTTGACTTGTATAGCAAATACTGTTTGAAGCGGCTGAAAAAATGTGCAGCATTTCATGTACTGTATAGCAGAACTTGTAAAACCTGTCATGTTACTCTCTTGTACAGAGAATCATTTTCCATACATTCAGTTATTAATACTTTATAATAAATATAAAGCACTTAAAAACACCGCTGTTGGTTTTTCTTGAGTCTCTGTTGCAGCTGCAGGATGAAATAGATGCCATTTCTGCCCTTAATCCCTGTTGGATGCTTGCAAAGGCAGACTCAGTTACTGGCTCAGTGCTCTGGGGTATATATTCTACTTAAATGTGTCTTCAGCATTTACTCTGGAGTTGAAATCTAATAGAAACAAAGGTGTCTGCTGAAAAGCAGACTGAACATCCGTTTCTAAGTCCATAGCTTTGGAGGTGGGAAGGGTTTTAGTTGAAGTACTTCACTCTATCTGCCCTGTTGCCTACCCTCAAAGCAGATGTAAAAGGTACCAGCACACACTGAATTTTTAGTACTAGCAATGCATGTGCCTGTAGGAGCAGCCAGGTCACTTCTCTAGGCTGCTGGAGGCTTCACTTACAGTACTGTAAACCCCTGGAAATGCAGTACAGGGAAAAGGGGTGGGAACAAACAGCTCAGAATGAGGTTTGCAGACAGTTGAAAATATTACTGATATGTAATAGGTGTCTGGAATCTTGGAAAGTATTCCAAGGGTGAATTCAAGTTCTTGAGAAAGTAGCCATCAGTACTGATCCATCACTTCATCTTTCTCAAAACCAAATAGGGAAGAGGACTCGGTCAGAGTAGTGCTAACTAATAAAGGGTGTCATTGGAGGTGATCCTCTTTAAGGGAGCTATGGTCCCTCTCAGTTTCAGAGAGGAAACTCAAGTTCCCTGGTGTGAGATGCTTTGGGTAAGTCCCAGAACTGCAGCTGTACTCCAGCACTTCAACTGTGATCCCTCAAGGTCGGACCTTGAGGGAAGCAAAGCAGGATCCAGCATGTGCCTTCTGTAACACAAATTGGTTTTTAAAAGCATGAGATGCCCCTGAGTGTTGTGGGGTAGAGACAATGCTTAGTCACTTCTTGGCACTTTTTCCAGTCTTGCCTATTGATGGAAGTTCCTTCCATTTTCTTTGAGAACTTGGAGTAGATAAAGGATTTGGAGTAAAACCTTTCCGTAGTCACTGAATGCGACAGCTGATTTATAGGCTGATAAAACAGCTAGTTAAATGTGTTGGCACTTAATGAGATTTAGTATAAAGGTAGTTAGGTATTTCTTAGTTCTTTAACTTCAAAATTGTTGTAGTCAAGCTGGTTTGCTTTACAGAAAGGCAGTTTAAAAAATGCTGATTGATCCTCCTTTCAGATGAACTGTAAAAACAGTTTGTGCTTGAGCTTTTTCCTGAAACTGCTGAGTTTTATCTCCACTTTGTGAATTCTTGTCTCTGGACCTGCTATTAACTGCTGAAAATGTGACTTTTGGTATAAGAGTTAAAAGAAGAATTTTTTTTTTTCTTTTAAAGGAAGCTATTGTTTTTCTAGACAGCAAACTCAGCCACCACTTGGAGGTGATTTGGGGGTAATTGGCCCAGTTTAGTGTGTACCCCATCATTCCTACAATTACTTACTGTAAGACAATAAATACAAATGTTTGAAGTGCCTCACTACAGCTCATTAAGGATTTTCCCTGCGGTCTTAGGGCCTTCTCTTTAAGTGGAAAAGTGGGTATTTCTGGGCTGAACTGGATGCAATCGATCAGTAAATGAAACATCTTTGATAGTGGTGATGCTACTAAATAGAATGAAGCTATTTTTGGAGCTGCTGTTGTCCACAGAATCAATTAGGGAAGAAGTTTATTTCCAGAGCTTCCTCAGGGAACACACTCTGGAAGGAGAAACAGTGGCAAAAAGCAACAGCAGCTTTTGCTTTCTGTGACTGGGCCTTTCCACCAAATGGAAAGGTACTTAGCAGGAAGAAGCTGAGGTATACCAGAATTTTGATCTCTTCCTGCTTGAGAACTGCTGTGTTTTCACTGCTAGGCTTCTTCACTTAAGAGTCAGAAGTTACTTTGGAAAAACCCTGCACTGAATTCGCCAGCACTGAACATACTTCTGAGAAAATTTCACCAGGATTGTTTGGTGTTTTTCTTCTCAGCAGCAGCAGCTTGGAGGAGTGATAAGTGTTCTGAAAAACCTGGAAATGTTAACTGTGCAACTCAAATCTCTTTCACTGAAAATTTATGTCCATCAAGAAGCATTTCTGCTTTTTCCTGCATATTGACTTGGCTAGGGTTGCACTGCAGCTTAAATGGAATCAGGCGGGTTTCACTCCTCCAGATGGATGTAATTATTTCTCCTCGGTGATTATGGCTGTGGAAGCCCCTCAAGGACGCTGGGGTTTGCAGCCATGTTGCTCAGGGACCTAATGGGTCCTGCAGTTTTATTAGACATGTTGATGGGAAGGCAGGAACCTGGCTCAATTCTGAAAGTCTCTAGGACTTGGAACTGAAGAAGGAATGCTCTGATTTGCAATAGAAAATGAGAAAGCACATTCATTCCCAGAATAAAGAAAGATGACTGTCCTTAGCCCAAGTGCCAGCACCTCAGCTTTATGTGTTCTGCTTTCCAACTGCGGTGCTGTGAGTTCCTGAGGTTCAGCTGATGAGTGATGCTGTGTTAAATCACACTGAATCTGCTGGTGTCTCAAGACACCAGTCTTGTCTTGTCTGCAGACTACATTAGCAAGTCATCACAGCTTTTCCAGGTTGGTAAAATCCCAAGTCCAGCAGTCTCTGCTGCTGTTTCTCCACCCCAGTTCAGCTATCCCACTTCATACAGCCAGCAGCTGCCGGGCAGCACGGCCTTGCATTCTTTCAGTGGTTTACAGAAAAGCAGGTAGGTGAAGGATCACTCTTTTCTGGGCCTTACCAACACAAAAGGGCTTTTGAAAATTCAAATCCTCCCTTGAAAGATCCTTGAGGCAGCCTTGGGCAAGTTCCCTCACCAGGCAGGGAGGGTTGTCCCTGATGCCAGCCTTGGTCTATGTGAAGCAGCAAATGGAGCACTTCTTGTGGAGATGGATAAATGGCTATAATGGCTCTGGACTGAAATAAAATACAGCATACTCTTACAGGCTCCTGGCAAGAAGCAAAAAGGAGCTTCTGTACTGGCTACCCAGGCAACAAAGCTGATCACTCAAAAACAGCCTGCTTGTTTTTTCCTAATGCAAGATTCACTTTTTATGGCTTTCATTATCCAAAGTATGCAGAGCTCCTATTACCTCAGCATTAAGTGCTATTGTATTATAATGCACAAACAAGGCTATGTGTGTGTGTGTATATATATATATACATGACCTCTTACCAGTCTCATTAAATAGGGATTAGCTAATAAAGTCTGAACGCAGTCCAGTCTGCCTTGCATGAATACACTGAGTCCTGCCTTTGGAGAAAACATCCTGACCAGAAGCCACTTGAGATGTGGTGCAGGCACAGGAGTGCTTGCCTGAGGAATGTGCTAGAAAAGGCAGGAGAGCAAGCAGAGCTGAGGGGGTTTGTTACAGGTCACAGGCGGGCTCTGGCAGAGGCAGGAGCAGCACACAGCCCTGGAATTCCAGCCCAGCATGCTGGACCAAATAGCTTCTCAAAAAGCCTTACAGATGCTGCCTCTGCTGCCAGTCCTAGGGAATGCTACTTTTATTCACCGTTTCCTTCTTATGAAAATAAAATATGCCTTGGCACTCAGCCATCCTTCCGAATTTTCAAAGCCCACAATTTTGAAGGTCCTTTAAAGCCGGGGCTGGCAACTGCTGTCTAAAGAGCTCTGACATGGTATGAGGACATCCACGAGAAGCTCCCAGCTCCCACCAAGTGAGAAACAAAGCAGAGCCAAAAGGCACAGCCTTGAACAGAGCTGATGCATTACCAGCTGCCTGTGTCCTGCCTTGAGATAGAGATCTCCTCCCCAGCAGGACCCTCAGCCTTAGCTTGGGCAGAGGAAAAGCACTGCCTGCAATCATCTCAAACATTTGCTGACCTCTGCTCCGGTGTTTGCCATCTGGAAACTCTCAGTTTCCTCTCTGCATGTGCTTTTTTTTAAATTTTTTTTTTTCTCCCTGCCATTGCACTTCCTCCTACAGCCTGTGAGGCAGCTGCTATGCCGTGTTTGTCTAGATGTGCGTATGGAAGGCAAAGGGCATTGCAGCTTCTGTGTTCAAAACCCAAATCTTCCATGCTGAATAATCCCTCCGAGTCCGTGTCCCCTGCTTCTGGTTTCATCTCACTGAATAATACACTGGAAGTCAGCAGAGACTGCGGGCATAGGAACCCATTGCAAATGTACGTAAAGAGAACAAGGAGTGGAAGGGAGGAAATAAGCCTGCTGTAATTACCCAACACAAAGAACACTAAATAATGCAATAATTTCCTCAGGAAGAGATTATAGAGGATTGTGTGTAATGTCTCAGGTCTGAAGGGTTTAAAAATTCACCTTAGAATGAAAGTCTAATTAGAAGGCTACAGCAGTAAAGACAAATGGTTATTTCACAAATCCCTCATTAGAGTTGTTTGGAAAAATACTGGTTTGTTTTTAGAAATAAGAGGAATTTTTTTTTTTCATTTTTTAATCATAATTCATTTACATTGAATTATGTTTTGGATGAAGGCTCAAGACACAAGCTTCAGGATTTAACAATTCTCTGAAGTCTTTTTACTCCAGAGTGAAAAGTGTGAGCAATTTAAGTAAAATGGAAATTTTCCCTAAAGTCTTCGTTTATTTTCCTTTCTGGCCTCTGCAAACTAGTTTTGATTTTTTCTATATTTTTGCTCAGTTTCATTAGAAATAAGCAGGTTTTTATAAATTATTTATATTCAAAATTATTATTATTTTGTAGGTATCTGAATACCTACAAAAGTATTGAGTAAGTGACAGGTAGTGATGCTTTTAAAGGAGCAAGTGGATCTCATGGTTATGATCTTTTCTACTGTTCAGTGGGTCAATAACTAATTGACACATTTTTGTCCCAGAAATTGCAACATCACTTTGCCTATCCTGACTCTGATGCTTGCCATGGGGCAGCTTTAGTCATAAGCTTCTCCTACAGTTCTCAGTGGCTTTCAGGTCACTGGGAGTGAACTCACTGGTCTTCCCTGCATCCTCCCTGAAGAATGAGGGGCTCCCTGAAGGCAGCTGAGGTAAAGGCCAACTGCCTTTTGTGTAGGATTTCTAACCCTACAGAAGGATAATACAGAAGATAAGGGTGTCACTCAGAAGGGGAAAGTTTATTTCAATTGTGCCTTCTCCTTGAGCCCTACATAAATTACAGATTTCTCAGCTTAACTTGGTTACTCGCCACCAATGCAGAGCAGAAGACTGGTCACTGCCCTTGTCATCAAGGCATCCATATTTTTGTTACATCAAGATTTCTAGGAACAGCGCTGTGAACACTGATGAGTTGCTGAAAAGCTGTTCAGCCCTGTCTCCTCTTTCTAGGACAAAGTTATTTGGAGCTGCATTTAGACGTAGGGAAAGGACTGCATAAGCTCTGTAAACATTTTTGGCCCAGTAACCCAAATCAGTTCTTCCTTCAGCTCCCCTGTGCCTGGCAATGGCTGTGGATTTTGCTTTTTCTTTTTCCACGCCTGTCCCACTCTTGCTGCTGGAAACCCCGGGAACTTTCAGTTGATGGCACCAGTTTGTTTACAGAGCTGGCTTCACGTGTCCTGTGTACACACAGACATTAAAAGAAACCAACCCTCTCTTTCCAGGCCATTCAGTACCTGGATGTCCTTTTCAGCAACTGATTTTGGCTTCAGTATTTGGAAGCAAATACTGTTTATGGAGTGAGCGTGACCGACTGGAATCAGAGTGTTTGTGGGGCAGCTGATAAAGATGTTGAGCTGACAAAGGGAGGTGATCAGCCCCTAGGGCATATTCCTGGCAAGGCAAACCAGCAGTGTGAGTTCTGTGCCTTCAGCTCTCACTGGCTTTCCGGTCCTCAGCCTTAAGAAAATCAAAGCAAACTCTGTCTTCCAAAGTCACACCGTGGGTTTCACTTGTTTCACACAATGCAGCTTCCCTGCACTTGAAGAAGGCCATTGGAATGGCTGACTATATAACAAAAAACAAACACCAAAACAAAAAATTTCCCCTCCTCCCCACAACAAATTAGCTTGGGGATGCCTTGATTAAAAACTTTGTGAGTTTTTATGAGCCTAGTTGCTCCTTTTGGGGTTGGCCTGAGCTCTCCCTCCTGCATGCTAGAGGGCAGATCTGAAAACCACTGAACTTGAGAACTGCTCAGCAACGTTTGGATGGAACGATTAAAATGGAACGATGAGAGGAATCCAGGGGAGAGACCTCATTTTAAGATGTAAAGAAACCAAACTAAAGCCCTCCTGGGATGTATATCAGAGTTCAGTCCTGTGCTTGCTGCAGATCAGTAACTGGGGGTGGGGGGGAACATCTTCAGTCAGTGTAAGCAATAATGAACCATGGGCTGTGAGCAGTCCCCGCTGCTCAGTGCCCTCCCAGGCACTGGAGCTGAGATGTTTCCTGATGGCCCTTAACGAGATCTCCATCTAAACCCCTACTCGCTAAGCTGCAGGGAAATGGTGCAGTTTATGGTTAATGATTAAGGTGCTCTTCTGGGAGCCGTGACTCTGCTCGGAGGCATTGGTTTGTTCATTAACACGCGTTTGAAAACCCACGTCAAGGACATTCCCCAGAAAGCACACGCTTAGTGTGGTTTTGACCCCAGAACACGACTCTCTCTTTCTCTTAGGAAAGGAATTGTTTCGCTTCCAGTGAGTGAGAATAGCAAGTTTTCAGACTGCACGTTGAGGGCATTTTCTCAAACTCCCACAACTCATCACTTAGGAAAATGGCTCAGTACAACACAGGGCTGTGGAAGAGATGAGGATGGTGAGAGGCACATCCCCAAAACGTCAGCCCTGAACGCTCCTGAGTCCCCATGGAGAAAGCCTTTTAAAAAAGGCACAAAGGCATCTATTAAACAACCTGGAGACTGGGATGATAGGGCCTAATCCTAAGTAAACAAAGAGAAGCTATTGCATTAATTGGGCAAAAAAACAGTCTGGGGCACCAGCACCATAGTAAAATTTCTGTTCTAAACCCTCTGTGCACACAGGGCATGCTGCAGTCTGTACTACCTGATTTAATTTTAGAACTCCTCTTATTTATAATTTTCAGTGCTCATTGAAATGTGAGCATTTCCAACAGCCATTTTTGCTTTACTAGAATTAAAAATAAAAAAATTAAAAAACTGGTCAGGTCAATTGCTGCCCTTGAAAATGAGGGTGCAAGAAACATTTGCAGGCTCCTTTTGAGTGAGAGTAAGGAAAATTCAACATACAGTCCAAACATGGCCCAAACAAGCCACTCTGGTGAGGCTTGAGTTTTCCAGGATGTGCTCAAGTTTCATGAGAAATAAGGTACCCTTAGATATTAGATGGGGTCTTTGACTGCTGGGACACTCAACAGATTTAATTTTTTTCTCTCGCCCTTGTCCAGCTGTTTTTGGATGGCAAACCTTCCCTGTAGGAGCAGAGCTGGCTCCAGGAGAGGGCAACAGAAGGGTTTGTTCCCAAAGCTCTTTGGGCCATGGTGTGAGCGAACCGGTGTTTTTATCTCTCTTCAAAGAACAACAGTGAACTCAGTGCTTGGCCAGATCCCTGGCACATGAAGAAGACCTCTCCCTGCAGTCTCATTTGGCTCACGGCAGCATTTCCTCCTTTTGCTTACATTGCTTCTTCCTCTCCCCGCCTCAGCCCTCAAATGTGTCTTTTTTTCCAGTGCAGTTTTTTTCCTGCCACGTCGTCATCCCCATTGCGACCACAGCAAGATGAGCCAGAGGCTGAACGGTGCATGCATTCCATTCAGGAATTCCTTCCCTTCGGCCAGAGGAGATGCTGCCCTTGCTGTCTGAGCTCCACCGTGCTGGCTGCAGCCAGGCAGTGCCGGCAGGGGTGGGTGCTGGGAGAGGGAGCTGCCGGGAGCCAGCGTGAGATCCTTCAGCATCTGCTGGGGCAGAAAGGCAGGCTCAGCTCACCGTGAGGCGCCGGTGGGTCCTCAGCGAGGAAAAGCTGAGCCTCGGCTCCCCTCAGCTTTGACACGGGCAGGTGTGCAAGGAGACAGGGCCACAGACTGAGCAACGTGGGCCAAACACACTGCCTTTGATCCCTGTGCCAAATCCTGGAGGCATAAGGAGCTCAGACTTGTGTTTCTCCAACCTTTTATTCCCCTGACACTTGCCCAACCTGCCGGGTTGTTTTTGTTGTTTTTTAACCCAGGATTGGAAATGTTATGCTACTACCCGGGTAGCACCTTTCATCTTCTCATTTCCACCCCGGCCACAGGGTGGCTGGATAAAATAGTTTCCTAGCAGAGTCTTTGGTGAAAAATGGTTTGTAGGGAGATCAGCTGCACTCCCACATGGAGCAAAGCCTCTGCCTGCAGCTAATGAGCAACACCAGGGCTCCAAAGGTATAAATTCTCTTTCTTGTTTTTAGCAAGCTTCCTAGGTGAGTTCAATGAATGTGCCCTTATCTCTAGCATGAAATAATACTCACCTCCCAGCTAGTTTGTTGGAAAGGGTAAATCAGTCATGAAGCCTCTTAGCTTCAGTGATGAGAGCCTTGGAAAAGGAGATAAGTGCTGTGTGGGGAAGCAGATGCTTATCTAGAGCCAAGCAGACCTTGGAGGCTGCCAGGTCAGGCTGCTGCTCTGTTCTCCGGGGGAACCGACTGCTCCTCCTTTGAAAGGTTGTTGTCTTGGTGATGCTGCCGTAGGCCCTGCCAGAGCTGACACTGTGACACAGACATGACACCTGGTCCCCTGCCAGCTCCCCGCGGTTTGTTTTTTTAAACATATATTTGCATTTTTTTTTTCCTGTGGGCTAAACACAGGAGGAAGGAAGCACAAATTCTGACTGCTGGCTGTTGGTACCACCCCCTGCTTTGCTTGCTTGGTTGGTGCCACGGACTGCCACCACCTGATGGGACTGGGTGAGGACCATATGGCAGTGGCCTGGCATCACATGAGGAAGCAGACACAGAGCTGTCCCAAGCACACAGTACTTCTGTCCTGGCAAGCACAGAAAAAAAAAAAAATCTTAAAACACACAGAGAACCTCCCAGAGGGATCATATCCCCACGTGGAGTGTGTGAGTGGTGTATCGGGGGACACAGCAGCACGGGGGCAGGCACAGCCAGGAGTGTTTCCTGACTCCCTGGTTTTAAAACCTCACTGCATGTGATGGTTCACCCTCGTCTGGGATTCCCATTTCAGTGGGAGATGTTGCCCAGCGTCAGGCCCTGCGTGTCAAAGGCAAAATTTGGCATTTCTGGAGGAACGGGGTGCTGTATTCATAGGAAATATTTCAGAAGGAATATTGGTACGGCTGGGAACGGTTGGCAGGGACAGCAGCTTCTGTCCAAGGTCATCAGGAACACTCCTGATGAGGGATTGTTCTTATCAGGACTGCTTTGGCTAGGTCGGATTAGGAACAATCACATGCTTGTTATTTCCGGAGAAGATGCATCGCTGATTTTCCCAGCAGCAGCCACGCAGGGATGGTGGGGGAAGGCTGGGGACAGGCAAGTGGGCTGTTCCCCCCACCAGCAAACACCACTGTACCATCACTGTCATGAGGCTCATCCAGGAGGGTCAGAATCATCCTGGATTGGACTTTTCAAGTCAATAGCAAGGGAGAAACAGCATCCATATCTGGTTTGGTCCTCAGGAGGTTTCACCTGCTCCTGAAGATGCCCACCCCTGCCAGGGAGGGTAGCTGAGGGTACCCAGGCAGGCAAGCAGGGCAAGTCTCAGCATTTTGGACTCCTTTCCATGACAGCCCATCAGAAAGTGACGCTTTGAAAGATCCCCACTCCCTACTCCAGCAGCTGCCACTGGCCCCAAGGACAGCTGCACGGGCCAGGAGGAGGGGACCCAGCAGGGCATAGGGCAGGGAGCTGCCAGCTTGGCTGCTGCAGGCAGGAGAGGAGGACTCACATTTGGCAGAAATTTTGGCTTTTCTTACCCAAAAGGCCCATGTGGGGCATGAGAAGCACAGACAGGAATGAGTTTACGGTCATGGTGAGAGGGCTGCCAAAGGCCCAGCAGCACGGAGAGCATGGGAATGGTGGGGGAGATGCCCGGGCTTGATGCACGGCTCATGGTCTGGACAGCTCCCTTTTGTCTCTTCCTTTCAGCTGAGGTGACACGTCTGGAGAGCAGGACTTGCACTGCACAATGACTGGGCTGGCAGGGACGGGGAGAGCCAGGGCTCCACTCCCTCCCTTGCCATGGAAAGCAGGTGCTTAGAGAGGAGGAGGGAGGGAAGGGTGGATATGGGAGGTTTGCCAGGCACCAGAGCAGCTGGGAGATCCTGGGGAGGAGACACGTGGCACGTGTGGGCAGATTAACAAGCTGAGCCGGTCAAAGGCTGCTCAATCCTACATCCATGTGCCCAGGCTGGCTGCCAGCACCTCTGAAATTATTTTTCCTGGCCAGCAGCTGAAGGAAGTGCTGTTCAATGCAGAAAATCCATAATGATTTTGTTCCTACCAGCCAAGCCTTGTCTGAAGACTCTCCTGGCTGGGACCAAGTCTTGGATGCCAGAGCTCTCAGAGTGTTCAGTGAGACATCCTGGCTACCTTCAGAGTTCTCTGAATGGCAGCATAGCACAGGACACTGTGGCTCAGGGGACTTGTAAATTAATGCTGAACTGGTTTGACCCCAAAATTTGTCTCCAGAGATGAATCTCAGATTTGCCATAGTCTGAGGAGATATAACATGAGTGTAGAACAAAAAGGATCTAAGAACTTTGTTGTTCAGGTGTGCTTGAACAGGACATCTTATTTCAAGTCCACTTCCATGGCATTTTGCCAGGGCAACATAAACATTAAATAAAGAAGGTCCCTTCAGGCCTGTTTTTAACAGTAAAGCAAAGTGTGTGACACTTTTGTTCCTCAGGCAACTACAGGAGCTCAAGGTAAGAAATCCCCCTTCTTCAGCCTCTCCTTCCCAGCCATTTGTCTTCACTGTAATGCAAGAGGTCTGTGGAGAGGAACCCTGGTGATGCTGGGGGCTTCTGCTGGTTCCAGGCTGAATTTGCACTGGGCCCTTGGGACCAGATCCTGGCTCCAGAAAAGCAGCAGTGCATTGAGCCCATGCAAATCTGCTGGTATCTACACGAGAGCCTGGCACTACAAAGCCAAGCTTGGAGAAGGAAGTACAAACCCTGGAAAACACAAGGAATAATCCCAGGTAATTAAGGACTCTTGCTGAAGCCACCCAGACCAAAGGAAAAAGCCTTCCTGTCTCTATTCTGTGCTGCTTTCAGACCGTTCCCAGTCCCCGTGTGTTTCCTGGGACTCTCCAGTGCATCACCAAAACTTTTTTGCTACTTCAGTAGGGCATCTTGCTTTACAATCCCAAGAACATCATTGCCTGTAGTTACTACAGGTAGGCAGGAGAAGCTGTGTAAGCACTTGAGCCTGCAGTTCACTGTCAGAGCTATCCCAGGCATCCCCACACACATCAAGCATGGCCAACAGCCAGGACAGGCAATTGTACAGGAATGAACCTCCAATTCAATGCTAATAGCTCCAAACCTAAAATTGCCAGAGGCTAATTATGGAAGCTTTGAGACGTTGAGGAGTAAAATAATCTTAATAGTTTAACCGTATAAAGACACCGACTCATTATACTGAGGGTGGAATAACAGTCTCCTGAGCAATGTGTTCACCTGTGAGCCAGAAGTTGGCTTCTTCTCCACACCTTTGCCTTGAGATAGGGAAATCTGCATGAGGAAGAAAGGAAGGTTATGGCTCTGTGGTCTGATAGTACTTCGCTCCAGTGATATTTTTCTAGTAGGTTTTGCAGAGCTATTTGCCCAACTGTCTGTACTTCTGCCTGAATTAATTTAAATATTTTAATGGACGCATAATAATATATATTTACATAGAAATACTGTGTATTTCGTTATAAGCCTCTTTTTTCTTCCTCAACTCAGCATCCCCCAGCTGCATCTGGAATCATACCTCTTGTCCATTCATGCTCATGTGAAGGCAGCACAGCACCCGGCCTGGTGGACTTCAAGTGAAATCTAATATTTGGCAGAGAAAAACGGTCCACCATAGATGACCTGAGCAAGCGATTGTCTTGGGGCGATTTATGAAGACAATCTATTTCCATGATCCTCCGCTTTGCGCCCCAAAGTGGTCGTCGTATCTGTAAGGTGTGTGCCCGGGGCGAGGTGGTAGCCTTGGGCTCTTTGACGGGTTTTTCTAAGCTTCACTCCCCAAAGACAGGGTGCGGCTAGCTTGGTTTTGTTAGCCCAGGCAAGGAGTTTCGCCCTTGGAGAAGCTGCAGCAGAAATCCTTCACCTATCTCTGAGGTGAACTGCACAGCTCGTTAGTCCGAGACCAGAGAAACGGGACCTATGGGACAGGGGCCGCTCCGTTCCCGCTGCCACACCTCGGGAAGCCGAGCCGGCGAGAGAAAGAAAACCAAGAGGCTCCAGCCCAGCTGCTTTCCTCTGCCGTGGGGAAGAGGTCGACACCAGAGAATCACCAGGATTTTATCTGTGGCCCGACCTGCTGCGTGAAGTCCCTGTTTGTGTGGGATTTTTTTTCCTTGAGGGAGACGCCGGCGCCATCTTGTAACGCGTCACGTCGTGAGTATTTTCCATGGCCTTTTGGGGATTTGTTCATGTGTGTGTATGTGTGTGTGTGTGTGAGTGGTATAAGAGCTGATAGTTTAATATTTAGCATGTATTTACTTTTTTACCCTTGCCTTGTGGGCATTCTGATTATTAATAAACTGTTGGGAGCAGCCACGCAGGGATTCATGTGTTTTTTGGGTTTTGTTTTTTTTTTTTTAATTTTTTTTTTTTATTTTCATCCATTAGTACTCATTTCCTATTAGTGGAAAGGGATTGTTGGAAGCTTTTAGAGAGACGACTCATTCCAGAGTGTCTTCTCCTAAACTTGTCTCTAAACGGAGGCAGTGGTATATCCGAAAGCCTCTGTCCCAGAGTAGCAGTCGGGGGGACAGGCACCAAAGGCTGCTCCTGCTGCTGCTGCTCCCTGTGGGGACAGCTTTGGACATTGAAGCGTGGAAGGGCTGGAAATGCTCATGGATGAAAGCAAGAAGACAACCAATTATGTTTGGCCTCTGCAGGAAGGGGCGGACAGAGGATGACAAAAAAGAGTTCTTACTTTCTGTTTGCTTTAAAATCCTGTTTACCTGGAGAGCTTCCATGGCCCAGAAGCCAGTCTCCTGCGAGCAGCCCTGAGCTGCCATCCACTGCCATGGCCCTGCCTGGGCTTTGCGCCTTGGAGGGCTGGACACCGGCCCCCTCTGGGGACACTCCATCCCAGCTCGCACACTCCCTCCAGCCTGCTGTGCATCACAGCCTTCCTCCTCTCCTCTTCCTCCAAGCTTCCTTCTTCCTGCCTGCACCGGGCTCAGGAGCCAGGCCTGTGCTGCCACCCAAAGACATTTTGTAGGGCAAGCAAACGCGAGAGGAAGTGTGCAAAGATGGAGATGGCCGCAGGGTCACACAGTTCAACTCAGCACCTCTCCCTCCCTCGCTCCCCTTTTCTTCTGGCCTGCTTTCACTTGCTTTCCACGCCAGTGCAAGCTTCTGTGGTCTTACACTTTTATTTTTGTGACACTCTAAGCAAAACCCATCCACACACTTAACAGATTCCTCAGGAGGTGAAACCTTTTATGTCTTGTGACTAGGGCATAGTGACAGGATTTTTAAACAATGCCACTAAGAAAAAATGCAAAACTAAGGAAGACTGGTGTTCCAACCCACAACTGCCTGCAGGCAAGTTCGGGGATGGTTCTTTTATGCAGTAATCTGCTGCTTTTTAAAAGTCTGGGAAATCAGTCACAAGACAGGCTGGGACTATAGGAAATGATAAATGTGTCTCTCTTATCACATCATTACAGTGAAACAGGTGAAAGGACATTTTAAGCTGTGAAAATCTATTTTTCTTTAATTTATTTTCCCCTCATGCAATGACCATGTCCCAGAAATCTCTAAGGGCAAAAATATACCAAGATTCAAAGAAAGACTAAATAGATACGGACACCAAGAATATCAAGATTCATTAGAATTAATGGCAGTAAAAATGTCATCAGGTATATTAAACTCCCTGCTTCAGGGTGCAGAAAACGTTTGAGCCATTAGATCCAGCTGGAGTGGGGAGAAGAATGGTGGGGAGGCAGATCCAGCTTCAGGCCTCCCTGAGGCTCCATCACAGGTTCCTGTACAGGAGGATGATGAGAGATGGGCAGGTGTCCGCTGTGTCTCACGTTCCTTGGACACCGAGACAGGGCAGGGCCCCACAGCCACGGCCACCTCGGTGCCGCCAGTGCGGGCTGCTGGGAGCAGCTTCCTTCCCTGGAGAAATTGCTTCTGCACGGAGGTCAGAGATGAGATCTGGCCCTTGTGCCTGCAGCACAGGAGAGGTGCCTGTGCTCACTTTGGGGATGACTGTACTGCCATGGAAAGGCTCTGTCTGCTATCTCAGAGTAGAGAGGTGGAGGATACATTCCCATTACCAACCTCTTCTGTGCAAGCACAGTAGGGCTCACAAGAAGACAGTTGCACTTCAATATCCTAAAAGTCTCTCTTTTCACTCTTTCTGTAGCAACTTTGGAAGTCCTAACAAGCCAAGCCTGGCAGGCTAATAGGAAAAAAAATGGTGATGGCTTTCTGAGGTGCCAGAGAGGATCCCAATACAAATTCAAGCTCCCAGCTACATTTCTTGTTTAAGATTAGACAAATCAATCAATCTTTCAGTCTTTTTATCTTCTAATTGTGCATCCATATGGTACACAACTGAACTCATTCATGGCATGCTACCTGCCTTTAGGGCCTGTGTTCATGTGTTTCCATTCACAATCATGGGCTTTTGGGGGAGTCAGGACTGGGCTCTTATGCTAGCAAAGGGGGCTATGTCAAGAAGGAAAATTCAGGTGCTCTTTTTCAGTGGTATAACCCCAAAACCCTCTTCTAGCTAATCACCTACGGCTCTGGAACCTCAGGCAGCATTAGGTCACCCTGTCCCCTTTCTCAGACCGCCTTGAACAGGCTGTGTGGAGGCCATGACCACTCTGACCTTGCTGAGTCCTGCCCTTCCTCCATGCAAGCTTTGCCAGGGCTGTGTGGAGGGCTGGGAATGCTGGAATCCCCTTGCACAAGGGCACGTCCTCTGCCAGCTGCCCGCACTTGCTCTGGCGGCTTGGGGCTGTCACTGCACTTGCTCACACATGGCTTTAGCCCTCAGTCCCCTCTTTGTGTCCCCCCTCCACAGCTGTTTCTTCAGCATGTGGCCATTTCCCACATCGAATCCAAGCTCCGGGGGTTTCTGCTTGCTACCCCAGGAAAACTTAATGGCCAAATCAAAAGGGCTTTGAAATAATGTGCAGCTGAACACTTTCAAGGAACATGATAGCTGTAGCAGCAAGTGTGAACTGCCATTCAGATTCAGAGCCCCAAGCCATCCAGTCCAGCAGTGTTTTTAGGAGCAGCAATTGCTCCAAAATTGCCAGCAATTGCTGGCTGCTCCTGCAAGGAGCAAACATGCCTAAGACCAGAAAAGGATTATGTGGCCCCAGGAAAGCCACCCTTGGCTGGTTACGCCCCTAGCTAACACCTGGAGAAAGTGTGAGCTTGCACCAACTCTGCAGTACTGGCCTGTCTTTATCCTGCTGCTGCTGAAACTCCGGATTTCTGGGTGGCCCCCTTCCCTCTACCTCCATCTGAGCTTCCGAGCACCATGACTTAATGTGGAAAGGAGGGTTCAAAATCCAAAATCTTCGGTTTCACACCTTCTTACTGGCCAGCCCATGGTGTCTACAGATGGTGTGCAGGGAATAGTTGGTTGAAAAATAAAACATAGATTTTGGGGAGATCAATTCCACCCCGCTACATCAATAATGTAGAGGCCAAAAATAAAATGCCACAGAAATTGATGTGGCACCCGTTTTGGAAGCTAAAGAGTTTTGGGGGTTCTGGGCTTTTTGACCCCTCTGATTGCTGATGGCAATTTTGGGGTCTTATTCATGTTGCAAAAGGCCAGCCTCTCATCTGGCTGCACCGTGAGACCTGGTGACTGCCTCACCCTGTTCCTCAGAGGAGTAAGGGAAGGAGTCATCTCCAGAAGCCACTACACATTTCTTCTCTGGGCAAGGCACCCTTCCTTATGGCTACTGAGCTCACAGCTCGTCTCACTTCCCACTTCAGGGTGCTTTTTTCTATCTTAGCATCCTGCAGGGAGCAGAGTGATCCCAGAGACTGATCTGCTGCAGTTCTTCACTGTCCTGGACCACACACAGGAGTCTGGGGATGTGGGATGAGACTCACCTCAGCAGCTGGACCCAGGTGGGATGGCAGGCAGGCAGGCAAGGAGGGAAGGGAAGGGAAGGGAAG
>VWZN01013563.1:558779-576616 GCA_013396955.1 Regulus satrapa | reverse complement strand
AAGGGCTGGTTCTGGTAGTAGGGCAGGAGTCCTGAATTCATGCTGCTGAGGTCCTTGGTCCTGTTGAAGGAGGAGATGAAGCAGAAGCATGGCTTGTTCAGTTCAATTTGTAACAACTCCACCTAAGGAAAATGAAGACAAGAGTGAAAGAGGCATGGATCTTTTATAGTCTGGTCATGTTGAACTCCCCTCCTGTTCCTACAGTGGTAGTAAGAAAAGAAGGTGTGTTTAGACCTGGTGCCTTTGCAGTAGAGCCAGGTGGCCCATGATGGGTTGTGTGGTACAGCCAGGAGCCCTGGCAGAACATGAGCAGCTAGTACCACTTCAGGCAGTGGGAAGAAAGAGCTGGAAGGAGCCGAGAGTTAGCTCAGGCTGGACAGTGAATGAAATGCACAGCCCAGCCTGTGCTGCAAGAGTGGGAGCAAGCACAGGCTACTTCCCTGCCCCTGCCATGCAGGACTGGCTCTTTCAGATTTTAATCCCCCTCTTGCCGTGCTTTTCTTTCTGCCCTTGTCTCTTAATCAGAGAGGAGCAGCTGCAACCCTCTAATAGCCTCTAATAGTTTGTTCTTAGCAGCTGTCAGTGGTATTTTGGTGCTGCCTCCTCTCTCCTGTTGCTGAGCTGGCTATTTCCCCACTGCAGAGCTGCCTGCCTGAGCCTTTTCCTCCCCGGTGAGCCATGGCCAGCTGCAGGAAGGTCACTGGGAACTTGAGGAATTAATTTTACTGGAAACCACATCCAGTAACCAAGACACAGGCTGGAGTGGGAGAAGAAACTGGATCCATTTGGTCATAGGGGAAGAAAAAGAAGTATGGGAAAGGTTTGCAATTACTTTTTTTCAGTGAAAACTTAAGAGATGGATAAAGGAGAGGGAAGTAAATTAAAACTATCGATCAGGTGAGAGGAGAGATTTTGCAAGTTTCCCCAGGAACTCATCTGCCAGTGTTTTCACTTCTCTTAGTCTCGTACTTCAGAAGCTCTGAAGCTCCCTTTAATTCACAAGGAAAGAAACCAAGGTCCCTGATCACTGTGATACCTTTCCAGCATGTTTTACTTGCATCCCAAAGAGCTCCTCTCCTCAATTCCCTGTTTTGCATCTCTGTGACTAATCTAGTCCCGGCTCTGGTACACATGGGGAGAGCTTCTGTTGGAGTGAAAAAGCCAAGATTTTCTGTTACTCAGATATAAATGGAAATGCATTGTTGCATGTAAAATATCTTGTGTTGTGTTTTGCTCCATTCTGTTCTAGACTTTTCTATTCTACTTTGCATCTCTAGTATTTTTGGACTCCGTTGCACATGTGGTGCACACCTGGGAAGAGCTTCTGCTGGAGTGAAAGAGGAATATTTTCTATGACTATGATATAAATGGAATGTAGGAGTGGCTTATGTTTGAGGGAAAGAGCAGGATTTGATATTACCGGGATAGAAAAAGAAGTGAAATGTTGTATATAAAAAAATATTGTCTTGGGTTCCTCCCTCTTTTGAGAATGAATTCCAAAAAAGGCCTGACATTTGGCTGTGTGCCAAATAAAATGGGAACTAACAAAAGTTTTCTTGTACATAAGCAAAGGGAAATATTCATCTCTAATTCCCATCAGTGAGGATGCTCTGAAAGGCAAACACTGTAGAAAAACAAATTCCCCCCTTTCCTTCTCCCTTCCTTAGCTTTTATATCTGAGCTGATGATGTATAGTATGAAATATCCCTTTGGTTGCTTTGGGTCAGCTGGCCTGGAGGTGTCCCCTCCCAGGACCTTGCCCACTCCGAGGCCCTTCATGAGGGAGAAGGAATGTCACAGGAATGTTGCCAAAATACAGGTGTGTTACCAACATTCCCAGCTCCCATAGCCTCTTTCATTTTCTGGTAATTCATATGGTGGTGCTTCTCAGGCAAAAATCACCTTCTCAGACACTTTTCCAAAAATCTCTGCCTTCTGGCCAGTTCCTAATCTCTTCTGGGATTTCTACAAAATAGGGTTTTCCCATTCGGGCTGGTTGTGTAATCAGTGCTACCCACTTACTCCACCTAGCGCTGGTTATGTGATGTGTTGAGGGGATGTTTCCTTGAACATCCAGTGTAGGACAGGCAGCTGAACTGCCAAACGGAGATGCTTCCATCCCAGCAGCTCCTGAGGTGGCCTGAACTCCCTCACAACCTGCTCATTTCTCTTTTCCAGTGGGAGTATAGTGGACTTCTGGTCCTCAATAACTCCAGCTCCAAACCCCAAACTAATGGTTGACCTCGGGTTTCTCCTGAGGTCCTTTGCCAGAGGATCCAGGTGAGCCTCTGCTCCCCAGCTGCCATGTGGGGTGTGTTTTGCTCATCTCCATCTCCACAGCAGACACTCTTGTTCCAAACAATCTGACTGTCATTCACCAGAGATCCCTCAGCAAGACGCGAGCCAGAATTGGCAAAGCCAGGTCAGAACAGGGCACACATGGGGAAGGAGCAAGATAGAGAGGCTGCTGCTTCATTAACTCCAGCAAAACTCTGGAGGGCTGCTGTTTTGGGGACCTGCTTGGAAAATCCAGCTGTCAGAGTGGCAATGAGAGGTGCTCTGTACCTGCTCCCTTGCAGGTCCTGGGAGAGGCCCAGTGGGCACCAGGCAGGACATGCAGGAAAAGGCTGAGCTCTTGAGGCACTCGCAGGAGAGTAATTCTAATTCCTTGCTGGACTTGGTGACACCAATCCATACTGACTTGGGAAGTCCTTCCAGTGCTGCAAGCCCTTCCTGGCCACAGCATAAAATTAATGGGCCAAGAGTAAGTGCTTTCCACCTGCTTTTGCTATGCTGTTGTTTTAAATCTACTTTCTCTAAAGAGCCAAAGCAGTAGGATTTTTATTTTTTTTTTGACAAACACATCCTGCAGCAGCTTGATGCCAGCAGTGAATACTCCTTAAGCTTTACACACATTTCTGGAGCTGGATCTGTAGTCTCAGATGTGCCAAAGCCATCCCATACCCTTTCAGTTCTGCCAGGCCTAAAATCCAGGAACCTAGAAAGGCTTGAAACACTTAGCAGCAATGAGCCATCTGAAAAGTAGGAGTGGTTCTCTCTCTCAGAAAGCGGTGCTAAATTACATGGAGAAGAACTCTGGAGTGAGGTGTGAAAGGATGTAGAACACCATCCTCCAGTACTTTCCTTCCTCCCTCATCTGGTTTTCACTCCTTATCCCATCCGGGCTTTGATGAACTTCCCTGAGGAGTCTCAGGTCGGTCCCGTTTTCTCTCACTAGCCTTGGAAGCTCTGCTTGCTTTCTCTCAAGTGATCCAAATCCAGCCAGGTTTCCTCCCCAGAGCATTCATTAGGTGACTCCAGCCCATGTTGGTGGGATTCCAGCTCTCTTTGATCCTGCTGTATTTAGGAGACAGGGCTGCATGCTGTGTAGTGTGCCTAATTTAGATTTGCTTTGCATCCCGTGGCACAGAGCAGGGAATGGATCCCCTGGGAGCCTGATGTGTAGAAAGCAACAAGTCCCCACTGGAGACAGGGATGAACAAAACAGTCTTCTTTTCCCTCTTTGTGGGAAGTGCCACAGAGCAAACTCTTTGGAGCTTTGTATTCTGATTATCTCTGCGTGCAGCCTCATGTCTTGGTTTGCAGTTACGGCACGTGAGGGATGAGCTGACACCTCTAACCTGGCTACGAGGAGCTGGTTCAGCTGAGCTGCACCCAGAAGTCATGGAGGCAGGCAGCACTTCTCAGACTATCCCTACAGCACCCGCAGAGCACTTCTGTACCCAGGAGCAAAGACGTGCTTTAATCATCTGCCGGGTAGAGTTTGGGGTCTGAATTGTTTCTGTGAAGGGTAGGCGGGGCAGAAGCATCACAGAGGGGATGTAGGGAAGGTGGGGTGGGCAGTGCTAGGTCTGAGCTCTCCCGGTGGCATCGGGCTGTTCCTGAGCCTGTGATAATCACCGGTGAAGTAGGAAACAGGGAGCAGCACGGGAGGATTTGCACAAGCTGCGTGTCGGGTGCCTGTGCAAGCAACAGCTGTGCTGGTTACTTTTATTTCCCTCTGGAGATGTTATGGGCTGCTGTGCGCCAGCCTGAGGGCAGCACAAGCCTGGCTTGGGACTTTTCCTGAGTGTTTGCTCTGGAACATCCTCAAGGGCTTGAGGAAGTGCCAACAATTCACCTCTCCGACTGCATACCTGCCTCTAATTGCAAACCAGATAGGCTCTGACATGATATTGGCCAATTAAAGTTTCCATCCCCCCCAGCCACATGGTCCTGCATCCCACATGCCACCGATTTGCCTCTAGCTTGGAACGACTTATCCTCTGTGCAGTAATCTGACCCAGGGGAGCTCCTTCTTCCCGCTGGGGGCTGCGTTTCCTCTCCTAGTTGATGCAGCTGGCTTTAGCTGAGAGAGGCAAGACCAAGCTCACGTATTCATCAACCTGCCAACTTGCAAGTCCTTGCCAAGCTGGGAGTGCGCTGGACTGGCTGAGGTTTATGGTGTGAGTGCCAGAGGAGTGGGAATCACTCAGTCAGGAGGGGGCTGTGAGGCTGTGCCCCAGGATGAGGAGTGTCCATGGGTCACTTGCAGCTCTGAGGAGGGAAATGGGTAAAGTAGATCAAAATTCCTCCTTACCTTATGGGAAAAGGGACTTTCCTGCCTAGTGGTTTGTTTGGGGTGTTTTTTCCCCATGGTTTTTCCCCTTTAGTGGGAGGTGGAGGAAGGGGCGACTGATGAAAACGGCGCACAGAAAGGAGGAAATATATTGGAAATGGTAGTTGAAAATCACAATGATCTGTGCAAAAGAGGAATTCAGGCGAGAAGCAAGTCCCTTTTAGACTGTTTTAGTAGAGTGTCTACTAAACACAGGCATCTGGGAGTGACTCAGACGGCAAGCACTGCCTGCAAAGCAGGGAGCTGGGTGTGGTTAACTCTTCAAACACAGTGGGCTTGAATTCCAGTTTCAGATTCAACTGGAGCACTTTGTAATTGCAGGTAACGTCATTATTATTTGAAGCTGGTACCTGGGGCCTTGTGCTGGAACTCCTTTCCAAAAAGCCCAGGCACCAAGAAAGCAGTCAGGGATAGCTGGACAGCCATGACTTGATATTCCAAAACAAGTTTGGTTGGGGTATAAACTGTGAGGACAGTAATATTTCTTTAACTGCTTCTGGCAATGTTAACTAGAATGCTGTGACCTCCCAGCTCAAGAGCATATGCTGTGATGAATAAAAAATTAGATTTATTGTAGAATCTGAGAGTACTGGCAGAAACCTGAAGTTTTACTACACCCTAAACCACTGTTGCTGTTACTGGGGTTGAAACCAGACCTGTTTTCTCTGAAGACCTCTGAGGCATGTCTTTGTAAGTTCTAGTATTTGCTTAAACTAAGTCATACCTGTATTTCTTAATCTTCTATTTTGGCTGCATAATTTTGTGCTTAAGCTTTATTATATGAGGTGAAACTCAGCCCTTGCTGGTAGAAACGAAGTACTTACAAGCCACTGTAACAAGGGGGTCCAAGGATTTGCCCTGAGAACCAGGATGTGACTGCAATTTCCCAGGAACTGCAGAGTTCTCCAGCTGTGATCTTGGTACGAGTAAGGCTTTGCCTGCCAGCCTAGTCCACATGAAAGGTTTGTGACTCAGTTCCTGACTACTTTAGCTGAAAATGCTGCCTACCCACACATCTAAAACGCAGATGCAAATTCCTCTGTCTTTCAGCTCTCCCAAGTTCACAGCTGTGAGAAGGTTTGTTGGGGAAGTGAGCTGGACCAACAAACATGAATAAAAACAAATTAATATTTAGGAATAGAAATCTTTGCTTGAGTCTTGTTCATGAATAAAATGTGTCTCTTGCTACAGTGGCTCGCTCCTGGATCCTGGGATTTCTACCTGCATTTTAGAGCCAAGCACAGGACTCGACGTTGTTCTAAAGCACAGCACAGGTTCTGAGTGCACAGATTCATCCCCATAGTAGGGGAATTGTAGAGCTTGCCAGGCTGGCCTGCCCTGAGATGCCCTGAGCTCGTGAGGAGACAAAATATGGCTCTTGTGGTTTTCCTTGCTGTGGCTGGCAGCTGGACACGTGGCATTTGCCGCAGAGACTTTTCCAAATTCTATCTGCATTCTTGGGAGGAAATGCAAAGCCACTCCAAGATCAAAGGCAGGCATGGATTGTACCCCTGGTGGGAGCAGGCTGTCCCAGGCTGAATGCCCCCCATGGGGCCATGGTGGCAGACCCTTCCTTCCCAATGCTCATCTGACTTTGGGGAAGAGAAAGCATTTTCCAGGCATTGCAGCTGCAGTGCAAGAGCAGTGCCCACCCTGGGCTAGCCAGGGTGGGGAAAATCCACTTCTAATACTATGTTCAGTGTCTTTTTAGAGGGCTGTTTTTACACCCTCCCAGATGCCTGATTTTTCTGGCTCTCCCTACACCTCTCTTTACCCTCCGGAGCCCTGTCTTCTCTCCCAGCATTAAAAATTAATCTGGGCATCTGTGCATGCCAAATCCAGGAGACCATCAACTGAAAAGCCTCTTTATGAGCCCCTTAGAATGGGTAAGATTTTATTGATCGAGAAGACCAAAGGAAAAATGAGTGGGTTTTTAGCATTCTGGGCAGCTATGAGATGTGCCTTGAGGAAAAAACCAAATCCTATCCTTCACACGTGCCTGAAGACACACCTAAACTATTTCTCACACACTATTTTAGGTTTGTGAAGGCTACTGTAGAAACTGCTTAGATCACATCTTCTAGGACACAGAAAAGCCAGTTGTGGCTCCTCTATGGGATGAATGCGAGCAGCAAAAAGCAAAGCCTGGAGAGCACCTTTACCTTGGGTGCCACACAGAATCTGCCACTGAAGAAAACACCAAGTGACCACTCCAGGAAGTGGTCACAATGGGGAATGGGATTTTCTTGGCATTCATCCTGCAAGGCCAGCCAAGGATAATGCCATGCTTGCCTTCTATATTTTTTAAAGCTATATTCATTATTTTGGGGTTTAGGTGTGCAGCAGCTGCATCTTCTGTTGGAACAAGGGCTTGTTACAACTCTGGGCATGAAAACCCCAGTGTCCCCTGAAAACTGAAATATGTTCCAGGCTTGTTCTTTACCTAAAGCCTTGACTAAGATCTTCTCCTGGCATGTTTCAGAGCTAGGGAGTTACAAAAAACAAGTAAAACAAGGTGTTAGTAGTATTGCAATTCACAAATAATTAGATTGGTCTTAAAGGAGAAATATACAGATATATTTTATTTTTATAAGTAGAAAAATTAAGTATAAAGTTCCTGTAGAACTACTCTTTGCCAGATCAAACATATCAATCATTTAATCATTTCCCATACTAGCAGAAATGCACACAGCATCTATTGTTTGTAGGAAAATAACTTTTCAAAGGACATTAATTTTGACATTACACAGCCGAACAGCTGCTCATTTCTCTTTTGTCTAGTGCCTTGGCCGCCACTGCTTTTCCAAGAACTCTTTTAGGGAAAGACAGGGGAGAGCTCAATTTTAGATTAAAAACATGTAGGTTTTTCTGAGAGTCTTCCCCAGAGACCCATCAAAAGCACCACCCAGTAACAACACAGTGGGTAGTTCTCTTGCCTTGGGAAAGGAGCTCTCTTTAAAGCCCAACTAATTTGTTAGAAGGGATTATAGGATTAAAGAGCTCCTAAAGGCTAGAGACCCACTTCTACAAGACAGTAATTGTTTATTTCAAGGATAGTGATGCTGCAGCTTTCATGAGTCTCAGAGTTAGTACATCCAGAGACGCAGAGAAGGTCGATCAGCTCCCCAGACACCCACTCAGGGAATCCACAAATGGGTTTGGTACAAGAAAATTCCCTATTAAGTTAATTAGTTTTACGTATGAAAAGTTCAGATTAAGAAGAAGACATTGCTTTGATGTTGTTCTGCAAGCAGTCACCACTCATGAAATGATCTTCACTTCAGGCTTGGACTCTTCCAAGGCTCTCAGTTCATCGTCCACTTCAGCACTCCACAAAATGTCATACAAACTACACCAAAAGAAAAAGGCAAGCAAGATTTAGTGAGCATCCTCCTGTTTAGGGAAGAGAAAGATGCTCAACTGGCCAGCATGGGCAGGTCATATGCCAGGAAGGGCCCCATCTAGCTTTGAGAGCATGCAGAAATTGGCTTTACAGCCCCCTTCCTCCCACACCAGCACCAGCCTCCCACCCTGCCAGGGCCACCACCATCTCTCACATTAACTGCTGCACGTTGCAGCTGGGCTTCCTCAAGGCTTCACAGATCTTCCTGATGCCTTCATCTTCCAGAGGGTTGTAGCTCAGGTCCAGCTCGGTGAGGCACTGCTTGGTGACCATGGCGGTGGCCAGGGTGGCACAGCAAGCAGCTGTCAGGTCACAGTTACCCAGCCTGCAGGGAGAGGAGGAAGAGGGCAGCGCAGTGAGCCCTGGCTCCAGGAAGCCCTGCCCACGCCCAGGCAGCAGGTGTGGACATCCCCAGCACGGCTCAGAGATCCCTGAGGAGATGGCATCTCCCAGACAGCAGCAAGGCCTGGCCTGTGGTCCTGCCACAGAGACAGCTGCCCTCGTGGTGACTGCTGAACACCTCCAAGGCCTCCCTACAGCGTAACAGTGCATGGCTGTGGGTGTAGAAGGAACCCACTGAAGTTATTCCAAATTTCACCATCACCTTATTACTGTACTGGAGACTTGCAACCACCTCTCTAAAGAGGTGGCAAGGGAGGCCTCTCAGCTGATGACCAAGTAGCTTTAAGTGGTGAAAAGACACATCTTTCTGGGACAGACTTGCAAGTCTCACCGTGTCTCCCATAACTCATCTGCTCACTCATTCTGAATTTATGCACCAGAAGAGTTCAGCTCTAGCTTCTCTCCAACAGCAGTGAGAGAACAAGCACGGGGTCCTGAGACCACAGAGCCCAGAGCTGGGCCCAGGTGGGAAGAGAAGAGGCTCATGGGGAAGGTAAATCCCACCCAGGGCTGCAGGTAATGCTCTAGCTGGCTGCCTGCTCCTTCTAGTGGGGCTGGACCAGCACTTGTGCTGGCACCCATAAGGACAAGTAGAATACAAAGGGTGAATTCAGACAACGAGAGAAGATGACTTCAGAGGGTGCACCTTACCATAGGGACTGGATGTTGCAATTGGGGTGCATCAGCCCTTCGCACAGGAGCTCCACACCCGCATCTCCCAGCTTGTTCTCGCCGATGTGCAGCACTTTCAGGTGCTTGTTGGTGCTGAGAGCAGAGCTGACAGCCTTGCAGCAAGCAGTGGTGAGCCCACACTCCCTAACCCTGCAAGGCAAAAGTGACATGAGATCCAGGCAGGACACCTAAAGACTATCAGGCACCATTCCCTTCTTTACATTTACTTAACAGGAGCCCAGACAGTGGAAACAGAGGAACCAGAGCTTTCCTGCAATCACTGTACTCCTCTCAATGCCTGTGTGCTCAGTCCTTTCTAGGCAGCACCTTTCCCACTCTTTATCTGGGATGTCTGTCTTGGAGCGTGCACCTAGGAAAGGCACCTGCCCGAAAAGCACAGGAACAAAGAAGGATGAAGTGTGCTGCTCCAGGAGTCACTGTTGGCTCCACTGTGCACTCCTGAGGCACCCCAGTGACTTCCAGGCCACGAGGGCAGGGGAAGAACCCAGCTGGGGGCAGGAGCTGAATCTGCAATGTAGGAAAATTCAAGTCCTAAGTGAAAGGACAAATTTCCTCTCCCAGCCACCAGACCTACCTCAGCCTAAAAGGTAATCCAGTCATCAGGACAGAATGCTG
Organism: Regulus satrapa; assembly: GCA_013396955.1. NCBI lineage: Eukaryota > Metazoa > Chordata > Aves > Passeriformes > Regulidae > Regulus > Regulus satrapa. The sequence continues at coordinate 566,864 of VWZN01013563.1, read as the reverse complement.
AGAAAGGTTTAATGCCACTAGAGCTTTCTTTTGTCTGATCAGTGAAAGAGTTTAGCTCAAGTGGAGAACCTGAGATATCTGATCACAGCACTCATTTTACTCACTATTCTGTCAGGCCTTTCAAACTTCAGAAGTCTCTTAACTGCCATTTGTTGCATGATAAAACAATTAGAAGCTCTGCAAGTGATGCTTGGTCTCTCTTTGCCTTTAACAGGAAAATGGTGATGGGGCATATCTTCAAACTGTCTACGAGTTTAGAAATACAAATCCTTTAAAAGTCTTTAAGTCTAGAAAAGCCTTTTTTAACTCTATAAATCCTTTCAGTAACAACTGGCAGGAGTTGCTTATGGAACCATTGCAACTGAGGATCTGTCTGGGTGGGCATTACTTCACTTACATCTTTCTTCAGTGAGGCCTCCAAAGAAGGCAGTGGGTATGTGAAACTTGACAGCAGCTCACCATAGCTCCTGAAGTTTAGATTTGGGATCCTTGAGTGCCTGACACAGCATTTCCATCCCTGAGTCTCTCAGGTTATTGTCTATCAGACTGATCTCTGAGAGGGTCTCCTTTGTACTGATGAGTCTGGAAAGATCTTTACAGCTAGCACTTGTGAGATCACAGTCCCATAACCTGCAGGGAAGAACAAAATGTTATTTTCTCCCAAGAACGACTTAGATTAGAAAACAGAGTCCTGTTTCAGTATTCTGGATCTCTGGTTACATTGTCTCATTTTCTTGTAGCCTATTATACATCATACCACACAGCTTCCTCCTTTCCTTACCTTCCATTGCTGCACTAAAAGCTCTGCTTTTAACACAAAAATAGAAACAGAAATATGCAAGTCTAGGAGACAGATAACTGGAAGCCAAGACAATGCCATCATAAACTTCCACTTGCCCTCTCTCCAGAATTTGATCCAAGCAATTTCAGGGTGGCCCTCCTTGTCCATGGTGTTCTCCACCCAGTTTTTGGGAATTAACTGATTTGCAGCTGAGACACTTTTTTGACCGTAAAGGGTAAATGAGAAACTTTCCACTTAGAAGCAAACCAGCAGCACGACCTAAACAGCTCAGAGGCTGCAGAAGGGATATAAAAAGCCCTGCCCACCCTTACCACAGCTTCTGGATTTTGCAGCTGGGATGCATCAGTCCCTGGCACAGCAGAGCCAGACCGGAGTCCCCGATCTTGTTGTCCCCCACAGAAAGATCCATCAGAGATGACTTGTTCCTGAGAACAGCACTAATCTCCATACAGCTATCGCTGGTGATGCCACAGTTCTCCAGGCTGCAGGAAAAAGCACAGCTGGAGTTGCTGCTCCAGACCCACCGTGTTAGGTACACCCCAAAACCCAGTTCAGACTGAGAAGGGTCTATGGGCTGGTTTCTTGCTGCAAACCAGTGCAGCTCAGCCAGGCACTGCTACATCCTGCAAGGTTCAGAGAACACACAGGTGTCCAAGATGGGACTCTGGGTGAGACAACACACTGCTCCTGCATTTCATGAGGCTGCAAGGCACTTTGACCCAGCCATTCATATGCATTAATGCAAGGATTATTCTTGCCAGACTTCTCCTTTTTATCAATTGTCCTTTTTAGGAGGAACTTTTGGCAGCGCCACACAGCGAGTCCCTGCTGAGCCAACCCCTGTTGAACCTCAGTGGTAAGATAAAATGAATCGTGCTTTTCCCAGAAAGCCCTTAACAGGCTTTACTCCAGAAATGAGGCCAAACGCAGCACCTTTGTTTTGTAGCAAAAAAAAAAAAGGGCTCTGAATAAGTATACTCAATGGGCTGGTCATTCCAGTTTAAGAACTAGAGCCACTGAGGGTGATTGTTCCTCTGCTCTGAGACACAGGTGAGCAGTCTCCTTTAGTGAGTGGTGGTTTAAAACCCGGAGTGCCAAAATCTCCAAAAGTGAAAGCCCCAGACATTTTGTGTGCGGTTCCCAGTTACATAAATCTCACTCAGCAACAAATCTGGCCTGCATTTCAAGCACTCCTGACAATATTTTTTCTTGTTCTACGGATGGTATGACTAGCAGCAGCACTAGTTGCCATTACAGGTGACCAGCTCTTCCTTACTGTAGTAGCTCTAGGTTGCAGCTTGCCTCCACCAGGCCCCGGCACAGCTGCTTTACAGCTGTATCTCCCAGCGTGTTGTTGCTCAGGCTGAGCTCCTTCAGGGTGGGCTTGCTTTGCAGAGCAGCATTGAGAGCTTCCACGATATCAGCTGTGAGTTCACAGTACTCCAGTCTGCAAGAAGAAAAGAAATCCAGGCAAAAAAGACAAGCCTCCCCACACATCCTGCTATCACAGAATCAGCTGAGCCTGGTGGGTGTTAGCCAGGGCAGAAAACATGCCAGTGTGAGTTGAGATCAGGCAATGCCTAAAACCACAGGTAACCATAGGAGTTTTTAACAGCATCTCTGCTCACTTCAGGAAGCATTAATTCTTAAACTAGATCCCAGGGGACCCTAGCAAGACCGGTTTTTACACTAGGCCTCCATTAAATCAGTGTACAGGCAGCTTGGAGCACAGGGCTGAGCTCTGCACTGCAACACCATCACGAGCCTCAACTCTGGGCCTGCCCGGGGGGAGCTGGGGGCGGCAAATACACCCAGTCATGAAACAAGGACCAAGGGCAGCAAAATCTGATGTTTTCTGGACATCTGAGAGGCCCTGCATTTACAGCCCCCACTGAGGTTCAGCCCTCACCAGGAGGGCTGTACAAAACCTATGGGAATAGACACCTGACTCTTCCAAACTCACAAGGCCCACCAGCATGAATAAGCATGACAATTTCAGATAAAACAAGAACAAATCCCCACTCGGCAGCAAAACCCCTGTTTGTCTCAAGAGAAAGGCAAGCATGGCCTGTCTGATGACCTCAAAAGCCCAGTGAGTACTTACTGCAGCTTCTGCAGCTTACAGCTGGGGTTCATCATCCCTTGGCACAGCACCTTCACTCCAGCAGTTCCCAGTCTGTTATCCCCTACGTGCAGCTCTGTCAGGGACGGCTGGGCACTGAGGACAGAGCGCAGGGTCTCACAGCTGGCACTTGTCAGATTGCAGTTTTGCAGCCTGCAGGAGAGAGACAGCAGGGGTGAGGGAAATGCACTCCTAGAATTACAGAGGCTCCTCTTAGAGGTTTATGTGCTCAGGTTGGAGCTTGGAAAGGACACCGCAGCTCTGATGGAGCCTAACTCTCTGGGAATTGGTTTGTCAAGCTTAGTGCCATTATTTTACAGGTGTGCCATAATATTTTATTAATTACACCTGTGCCACAGACAACAGCTCACATGCTTCCTTCTGTGTAATCACTCATACAACATCGCCAGCAGAGTAAGGATTCACCCTACAGGATTCACCAGCCCCCAACTGGTTTACAGAAGTGGTTTAAATATCAGGAGGATGACCCCAGAGATAAAGCAAAGACATCTTACAATTTCTTGTCCCCTCTAGAACTGTGATCCAGAGTAGGCAGAAGTTAAAATCTCACCCAACCATAGATATATTTCAGTTTAATGGTGCAGTACAAGAAGGATCTGTGAAGTCGATCTTTCAGCACTCAGGCTTGGAGAAGTAGCATAGGAACTATGGTAGCATTGCTATGGTGTATTTATAGTTATTGGATAAGAGTTTAGAGCAATGGGGAGGTGTTGTGCAGGGGAGGTTTGACTTGGATTTGGTTGCTCTTTTATTTCCTCTTATTTATTCCTCTTTATATTCCTCTTTCTTTCATTTCCTTTTAATTTGCTTTCTCTTTTATTTAAGGTACCTTACCAGAACCCCAAAAATAGAGAGTTTTATTTCTACAGAACTCAAAACCCCCCAATTCAGGATGTTACTTGAGCATGTGGAGAAGTCTGAAGCCTAGGGCAAACTCTGTAAAATTACTCAAGTCTTCCAGTACAGAGTACCACAGTTACTTCTTGAAGGCCCATCAGAGAGCTGCAGTTTCATCAGCTTCACAGTCAACTTTCTTTCTATTTGCCTGAGTCCTCATTGCAGGGGGCACAGGGACTTTAATATCTGATCTAAAAGGCAAATAAATTATTTTTACAGGGTAGTGTCCTGAGGATCGCAGATGCCCCTCAGGAGCTGGGATCCTCTGGATGCAGCTCTTCTGCACCCTGCAGAAGAGATGCTGGAAAGAGAAGGCATCTCTTTAAGGGATTCTGAGGAGCAGAGGCAGCAGCCACTGGCTCTGACTAAAGCTCCTGCAGCAGGGTTGCTGAGGGAAGCCCACTAATGCTATAAAGCAGTGGAGTGCCTCTGTTAGATGCCTCTCAGAGCCAGGGAACTCTCCAGTTGGCTGCACTCCGAGGGCTGCTGAACCACGACAGACCCCGGGCTGGCACCCCCACTCTGCGAGGCTCAATCTCAAAGGCATCTGATTCGAGTCCTTCACTGAATTTGAGGGGAATTTTCCACATGTGAGCGCCCTGTACATACTCCTTCAGGTGGGAATATGCTATAGCAAATGGACTGTGGATGCTGTACTAGATTATTAAGTACTTTAGATATTTAAGTTAGGCCTGTGAGTTACTGTTGCATTACAGTAAATTCTGTGTGAACCTTTGTTAAATTGTTTAACCCAAGCTATTGATCAAGTGCTGTTAAGTCTGAGTGCTGTCAAAACTTTTAGGCCTCAATTGTTGGTCCAGTCCAGGACTCAGTTTAGCAAGGATTTTGTACCTTAGTACTCAAAAGGACTGTCTTCTTTATTCACCCTTTCCTGTCCTGACCTTCCCCCCTTGTCCCAGCCTCTGTGTAGATAATTCTTTGGTTGGCATTGGTTATTGACTTCAGATTTTAGTTTGTTTTTTTTTCTCTTTAACCATTTAGTAAGTAGTAGAGCAAACCTTATCAGCAAACTGTTGTGCTTTCACTTTTATCTCAAACCTGCCTTTGCCAGTGATTCCTTAAGAGACCTCAAAACACTCATTTGTGACAGCATGATAGAGCGAGACAATCAGTGGGGCTTTACCATAATTTCTGTAGGCTACAGCTTGGTGTCAGCAACCCTTTACACAGGTATTCAACACCTGCATCTCCCAGCTCATTGTTGTTCAGCTTCAGCTCTGTGAGGGATGGATTTGTGTTGATGATGGAAGAGAGATCCTCGCAGTTACTGCTGGAGAGATTGCAATCGTCCAGCCTGAAAGACAAGGAGAGAAGGAACACTTTAGTCCTCACAGCTGCTCTGCTCTCCCTGGCTGGAGCACAGCTCATGAAAGCAGAGCGGGCAATGTTCCTGCAGTTCCTGGGACACTTCCATAAGTATGTGCAGGACCTGCTGGGTGTTTGATGGCCCAAACCAAGGTGTGCTCTGGGCTGCACCCCAGGATGGGCCGGGTGGCAGCTTCCCAAACCTTGCTCCTCCTCCGTGCTGCACAGAAGAGGGCACAAGTCACCCCCCTAGAGCTGGAGGAAGCACCATCATTTGAACAGTGGTAGTGACAAAGCACCTGGCAGTTTTCAGGCTGACAGACTGGTTCTGCTCTGAGAACAGCCCAGCTGGCTCTGCAGCCGGCCCCAGAGACACCCATCAGCAGGTTGGTGTCTTGCAGGTGAATCATGCTGGTTTGCACCATCTCCCTCCAGCAGGAATCTCAGCACACAAACCCTGAGTTTGCAGTTCGACTGCAGCTTCTCCCACTGGATATCAGCATTCTTCCAGGTGCTGTTAAATTGATGGGGATGAGCTGAATTGAAAGGAGCACAGGACAGCCAGGGAGGTATAGAGGGAGGCAGAAAAGACACAGAGCAAAAGGAAGGTGTCATGAAGAACTGTTCAGCCCCAGGCACAGCCACAGCCAGAAGTGCCAAAAGTTGCCTGGTCATTTGTCCTTGGACAATAGTATGGAAACAGAGGCTCTGTGAGGGTTCTCCTTCCCTCCCCCAGCAGGAAGACATGACTTCCACTGGGATCGTGTTCACCACTGATGGAACAGTCCCTGCAGCAGCCACCATCACCCACTGCCTCTGGAGCAGCCCAGCCTCTGCCCAGGAGACAACCATGCCACTGCCTTCTGCCACCCAAGGCACGCCTTGGGAAGGGAAAGCCAGGCCCATGAAGCTTTTCTTGCAAGAGGCTCCTTTGCAAAACAAAAGGAAAATGTCCTCACCAGGTCTGATGCCTTCTGAGGCACTGCTGCCATGAATCAGCCCATGATCTCCAGCCCCAGCAGGATGATGCCATCCCTTGAAGTGTGAATTCCCAACCAGCAGAGGAGAAAGATTGCAAGAGAAACTCTTCTGAGCCCTGTCCTACACCTTACACCCCAGGAGATGATTCCCTCCCACTGTTTGCTCAACAAACAAGGCTGGTACTTCTGAAGGTTAAGTAAAGAATTAAAAGCTGATTGCATGCAGCTTGTACCTGATTACTGCAGCCAAAATCCCTTGAGAGCATCAAGCCTGCAACCCAAAGAGTGTGCAACCTAATAAGCACAGAGAGATGTCTTCCCCCTCCTCTTGAGGGACAAAAGCAGAATAACCAAAAGGGTGGTCAAATATTTAAAGCACATCACCTAGCTGAGCCCTACGGCACACCAAGAAACAGGGCAACGTTACTTCATACCGAAGGATATTTATCTGTAAATAAATATCAGATTTATTTTTAGGCCTCAATTTTTCCCTCTTGAAAAATCTTTGCAAGAGGGTGGGTGTTTATCTCCCCTTTAAATCCACTTTCCTGGATAAAAATAGGTAGACTCGTTCCTGTTACCGTGCCGTGTTTCTAAGTCCCAGGTCAAACAGTTCTGAAGATGAAAAGCACAGGAGAGAAATACAACACTTCTTACTCAAAATATATGATGCACAACTAGTTACTACCTGATGGTTTTGCAGGATTTCATTGTGGTCAGAAGTTCAGCCCATCTAGATGGGCTCATCTCTTCACACTGGATGTCAAGCTCCATTTTGATAGTTGAGACAAGACCTGAAAATTAAAACAAAATAAAACCACTTTGTTTTTTTTTTTAATTGACTGAGATGCAACAATGTTCTTCGATCCCCCCAGCTCTCAGCCATGAGTCATACTGTGCAAAGGGGAGAGATTATAATTTTCCAAAACCTGCAAATACCAGTATAAGGCCAGAAGAGTTGGAATAGTTTTGTCTGGGCCTTGGGGAGGCTCTGAGAGGAAAAGAGTACAGGAATCCTGAAGAGATATGGCAAAAGCCTGTTATCTGAAGGCTGCTTGTGTGAGAATAAAGTGTTCCACTTCCCCCTCCAAGGGAGCTTAACGAAAAGGAGCATTATAGGGCCACTGGTGCTACTCATTATTGCACTGCTGAGCCACACAGCAGTGTGGAACCTCAAGCTGTACTGGAAATTGGTGTATTTTTGAGATAATAATTTAGGAGAATGAGGAAGATGAGCACGGGAACTGCCTAGGCTCAGATTAAAAATCCCAGTGGACATGTGTCTGTGGACTGTATGCGAGAAGTGGAACTTGCATGGATGGGAAAAATTCTCCTCTGCAATTCGATATCCAAGGTTTGAAGGATCACTCTGGTCGGGCAAATCCAAGTACAGAGAAGCTGGTAAGCATAACTAACTTTTTGGGGGTTTTTTGTTGTTGTTCTGCAGTCAAACCGCATGTCCGAAATGATGTAAACACAGCGTTGTGCAGAAGGGCTCCAGATAAACGCGCACAAAAACCAGGCCAAGGCCAGTAGCTGAGCTCTAGGTTTGGTCTCCAGGGGATGGGGTTAAAGGCAGCGCTGCAGTAGGTGATAAAACGCAGCCCTGGTCTCCCGGTTTGGCCAGCATGACTCAGACTACGGGGCATTTTACGCTGTAAAAGAAGCGATCCCTGAGCTGTCCCATCGGAATGCGAGCTGCCCTCAGCCGCCGCCTTCCCCCCATCGCTGTCCCCTGCTGCCGCCGGACACCGCGGGGAGCCCAGGCCCGCTGCTCCCCGGGGCCGGCTCGCTCCCGGCACAACAAACCCGGCACCCGGGCGGGGAGGGCGGGCACCGGGAGCCGGCGCCAGCGGGACCCCGAGCTCAGGGCCTCAGCCCTGCCCTTCCCAACGCGAGCGCTGCCGGGAATCCCGGCCCACGGCCTCCGTGGGACG